>CM065712.1:14510116-14512616 GCA_017654935.2 Phymorhynchus buccinoides | reverse complement strand
GTGAGGTGATTTAGGAGCTGAATTACACAAAAACTAACTTAAATTCTCAAAAACTGAATTGGGCTGAAATTCTCACCACAAATGAGGTGGTTGAGGAGCTGAATTACACAAAAAGTAACTGAAATTCTTATCACAAATGGGTGGTTGAGGAGCTGAATTGGGCAAAAACTAACTGAAATTCTTATCACAAATGGGTGATTGAGGAGCTGAATTGGACAAGAAGTAACTAACTGAAATTGGTTGAGGAGCTGAATTGGACAAGAAGTAACTGATCACAAAATGGGTGGTTGAGGAGCTGAATTGGACAAGAAGTAACTGAAATTCTTTTCACAAATGGGTGGTTGAGGAGCTGAATTGGACACAAATTCTTTTCAAAATGGGTAGGAGCTGAATTGGACAAGAAGTAACTGAAATTCTTTTCACAAATGGGTGGTTGAGGAGCTGAATTGGGCAAAAACTAACTGAAATTCTCATCCACAAATGAGGTGATTTAGGAGCTGAATTGGACAAAAAGTAACTGAAATTCTTATCACAAATGGGTGGTTGAGGAGCTGAATTGGACAAGAAGTAACTGAAATTCTTATCACAAATGGGTGATTGAGGAGCTGAATTGGACAAGAAGTAACTGAAATTCTTATCACAAATGGGTGATTGAGGAGCTGAATTGGACAAGAAGTAACTGAAATTCTTATCACAAATGGGTGATTGAGGAGCTGAATTGGACAAGACAGTGAGTGAACTTTTCACCACAAACGGATGATTGAGGAGCTCAATTGGACAAAGAATTTGGTCATGGACAGGTCTGCACTTGGAAGGGTGGGGATCAGGGAATCCTTCCATGTTTTCACTCATGCTCTTTGGGGGGAACTTTTCAAAGACAAGCCCTATTATTTTTTCATTAGTAGTAGTAGTCAGATTAGACAAAAGTATTTGGTTGGAAGTAGTTGGAGTAGTAGGATAGTAGTAGTTTTCACTCATGCCTCTTGGGGGGCAAAAGTAAGATTATTTATTATTATTAGTAGTATTTAGTAGTATAGTAGGTATTTTTATTTTTATTTATTATTTGTTATTATTATTATTATTATTATTATTACAGTGGAACCTCTCCATTATAAGACCTCCCTTATTATAAGACTCCCTCCCATGTAAGACATACTTCTTTGAGACATTGCCCTTCTTTGTAAGTATTAAAATTACCTCCCTTATAAGACCCCTCCATTATAAGACCTCATTTTGGATGATTTTTTAAGATCTTATTGGGAAGGTTCCATAGTAGTAATAGTAGTAGTAGAGTAGTAGTAGTAGTAGTTATTATTAAATTAACATTATTAATAGTATTATTGTTTATTATTATTATTATTATTATTATTAATTATTATTAATTATTAATTATTTATTATTATTATTATTATTATTATTATTATTAATTATTATTACTGTTATCGCAGGCGTACCCGAGAACAACCAAACCTGCTTCCTGAAAGGATCTGACAAGGAGCTTTGCATCTGCAACATGGGCTTCCGACCAACGTGTGCGGGATGCGAAGGTAAGACCGTTTACCCGCCTGCCTGCCTGCCTGCCTGCCTGCTGCCTGCCTGTCCTGTCTGTCTCTCTGTCTGTCTGCTCTGTCTGTCTCTCTGTCTGTCCTCTCTGTCTGTCTCTCTGTCTGTCTCTCTGTCTCTCTGTCTGTAATCAGCTGGGGACTACAGACTGGAAGATGGGGCAGGCAGTCGTGTAATACAGACAGACGGACAGGCAGACTGAGAAAGACATCAGCTGGGGACTGCAGACTGGAAGACGGGGCAGGCAGTCATGTATATACAGACAGACGGACAGGCAGACTGAGCAGGACTGTGTGACAAATGCTCCGCGGCTGTTGTGTGTACTGCACTACATAGGGGGGGGGGTGGGGGTGGGGGTCCTATTAGATAATGGCTTTTATCATGACTGCGATTAATTATTTCAACGAAGATAATTAGCTGAAAAGGTTCATAAAATACAGCTTAATGCTTGGTCAGAAAGGCGAGTGTGACAATGCGGGGAGAGCTGAGAAATGTAGCGGGGGGGGGGGGGGGGGGGGGGCACATCTTGACCTTTACCCGAACAATTTCCTATTATTAACACGTCATGTAAATTCTTTGTTAGGTAGGTAGGCCTAGGTAGATAGGGACAGGCTTCAGCCTTCAAGCTTCGCGGCTTATAAAACGTCCCATCCATTTGAAATTGATTTGACATGTTTGCTTATTATTGCATGCGGTAAAAAATACGATTTCAAATCAATCATGAAAATCAAAAAATATTTGACTAAAAATGTTGTTCCTGTCCAGGAGAGTTTTTAATTGGTTAGTTGATTGTGCTCTTTTAAAGTTAGGTGGCAGTGAGTTCCAGAGGTTAGCGTATTGCTAAAAACAATATTTTCGTTTGTTAGTATTATAACATTGAATCTATACCTTACCTTCTTGATTTCTAGTTTTACTGTATGTAGACACTGAAACTAGA
>CM065712.1:14500116-14505116 GCA_017654935.2 Phymorhynchus buccinoides | reverse complement strand
TCTTCTTCTTCTTCTTCTTCTTCTTCTTTTTCTTCTTCTTCTTCTTCTTCTTCTTCTTCTTCTTCTTCTTCTTCCTCTTCTTTTTCTTAATCCTCCTCCTTCTTCTTCTTCCTTTTTCATCGCCTTGGGCAGCCCGCTTCATCAAGTTGAAGATCCTGCCGCACTTTAGGGGGGCAGTACAAAAGTAGAATATGAATTAATGGTGCAGCATTACTCACTCCATAGCCGATGAGGTTTAACCGAGGCGTGGTCACCGCTACAGCTATCTGTATTTTTTTATTTTTTAATCGGGACTTTACTGGTTTCGTACTGCCTCCGGGCATTGCCTCCAGTATTGTTCACACCATATTTGTATTCACAAATGTCCCATATGTGTCTGATTCAGACCAAGAGGACGTAAAACTTTATTTTCTCTCACCGGTGCAGCATTCTCAAATGGGATTTGTTCTCAACATGTCTGCGCATGTGCGGAATCGATCATGACGTACCATCAAATTTTATCTTTTGTGTATTCGCCCTACTACTAATTCGCCCCAATAACCAACTCGCCCCAAATACTAACTCACCCCATTTCCAACCTGCCCCAATAACCAACTCGCCTTACTACTAACTCGCCCCAATGACCAACTCGCCGCATTACTAACTTGCCCCCTTTACTAATTCGCCCCAATAACCAACTCGCCCCATTTCCAACTTGCCCCAATAACCAACTCGCCCCATTTCCAACTTGCCCCAATAACCAACTCGCCCCATTACTAACTTGTCCAAATAACCAACTCGCCCCAAATACTAATTCGCCCCAATAACCAACTCGCCCCATTTCCAACTTGCCCCAAATAACCAACTCGCCTCATTACTAACTTGTCCAAATAACCAACTCGCCCCAAATACTAGCTCACCCCATTTCCAACTTGTCCAAATAACCAACTCGCCCCAAATACTAGCTCACCCCATTTCCAACTTGCCCCAATAACCAACTCCCCCTGTTACTAACTCGCCCAAATGATCAACTCGCCCCATTACCAACTCGCCCCATTGCCAACTCGCCCCATTGCCAACTCGCCCCAATGACCAACTCACCCCATTGCCAACTCGCCCCATTGCCAACTCGCCCCAATGACCAACTCGCCCCATTGCCAACTCGCCCCAATGACCAACTCGCCCCATTGCCAACTCGCCCCAATGACCAACTCGCCCCATTGCCAACTCGCCCCAATTGCCAACTCGCCCCAATGACCAACTCGCCCCATTTGCCAACTCGCCCCAATGACCAACTCGCCCCATTGCCAACTCGCCCCAATGACCAACTCGCCCCATTGCCAACTCGCCCCATTGCCAACTCGCCCCATTGACAACTCGCCCCATTGACCAACTCGCCCCATTGCCAACTCGCCCCAATGACCAACTCACCCCATTGCCAACTCGCCCCAATGACCAACTCGCCCCATTGCCAGTTCGCCCCATTGCCAGCTCGCCCCATTGCCAACTCGCCCCAACTTCATTTTCTCTCACCGGTGCAGCATTCTCAAATGGGATTTGTTCTCAACATGTCTGCGCATGTGCGAAATCGATCATGACGTACCATCAAATTTTATCTTTTGTGTATTCGCCCTACTACTAATTCGCCCCAATAACCAACTCACCCCAAATACTAACTCACCCCATTTCCAACCTGCCCCAATAACCAACTCGCCCTACTACTAACTCGCCCCAATGACCAACTCGCCGCATTACTAACTTGCCCCCTTTACTAAGTTGTCCAAATAACCAACTCGCCCCATTGCCAACTCGACCCAATGCCCCAATGCCCCAGTGAATATTTCGTACCACGACCAACTCACCCCATTACCAACTCATCCCATTACTAACTCGCCCCAATAACCAACTCGACCCATTTCCAACTTGCCCCAATAACCAACTCGCCCCATTACTAACTTGTCCAAATAACCAACTCGCCCCAAATACTAATTCGCCCCAATGACCAACTCGCCCCAATGACCAACTCGCCCCATTTACCAACTCGCCCCAATGACCAACTCGCCCCAATGACCAACTCGCCCCATTTCCAACTCGCCCCATTACCAACTCGCCCCAATGACCAACTCGCCCCAATGACCAACTCGCCCCAATGACCAACTCGCCCCAATGACCAACTCGCCCCATTACCAACTCGCCCTAATGACCAACTCGACCCAATAACCAACTCGCCCCAATGACCAATTCGCCACATTACTAACTTGCCCCATTTCCAACTCACTCCATTACTAATTCGCCCCAATGACCAACTCGCCACATTACTAACTTGCCCCATTTCCAACTCACTCCATTACTAATTCGCCCCAATAACCAACTCGCCCCATTACTAACTCGCCTCAGTAACCAGCTCGCCCCCTTTACTAAGTTGTCCAAATAACCAACTCGCCCCATTACTAACTCGCCTCAGTAACCAGCTCGACCCCTTTACTAAGTTGTCCAAATAACCAACTCGCCCCATTACTAACTCGCCTCAGTAACCAGCTCGCCCCCTTTACTAAGTTGTCCAAATAACCAACTCGCCCCATTACTAACTCGCCCCAGTAACCAACTCGACCCCTTACTAAGTTGTCCCAAATAACCAACTCGCCCCATTACTAACTCGCCTCAGTAACCAGCTCGACCCCTTTACTAAGTTGTCCAAATAACCAACTCGCCCCATTACTAACTCGCCTCAGTAACCAGCTCGACCCCTTTACTAAGTTGTCCAAATAACCAACTCGCCCCATTACTAACTTGCCTCAGTAACCAGCTCGCCCCCTTTACTAAGTTGCCCAAATAACCAACTCGCCCCATTAGTAACTCGCCCCAATAACCAATTCGCCCCATTACTAACTCGCCCTACTAGTAATTTGCCCCAATAACCAACTCACGCCATTATTAACTCGCATCAGTAACCAGCTCGCCCAAGTTGTCCAAAAAAACAAATCGCCCCTTTGCCAACTCGACCCGATGACCAACTCGCCCCATTACCATTTCGCCCCAGTAACCAACTCGCCCCATTACTAACTCGCCCCATTGCCAACTCGCCCCAATGACCAACTCGCCCCATTACCAACTCGCCCCAGTAACCAACTCGCCCCATTTCCAACTCGACCCAATGACCAACTCGCCCCAGTAACCAACTCGCCCCCTTTGCTAAGTTGTCCAAATAAGCAACTCGCCCCAGTAACCAACTCGCCCCAGTAACCAACTCGCCCCAGTAACCAACTCGCCCCAGTAACCAACTCGCCCCAGTAACCAACTCGCCCCATTACTAACTCGCCCCAATAACCAACTCGCCCCATTACTAACTCGCCCCAATAACCAACTCGCCCCATTACTAACCCGCCCCAATAACCAACTCACCCCATTACTAACTCGCCCCATTACCAACTTGCCCCATTACCAACTCGCCCCAATAACTAACTCGCCCCAATAACCAACTCGCCCCAATGACCAACTCGCCCCATTACCAACTCGCCCCATTACCAACTCGCCCTAATGACCAACTCGCCCCATTACCGACTCGCCCTAATGACCAACTCGCCCCAATAACCAACTCGCCCCAATGACCAACTCGCCCCATTACCAACTCGCCCCAATGACCAACTCGCCCCAATAACCAACTCGCCCCAATAACCAACTCGCCCCATTACCAACTCGCCCCATTACCAACTCGCCCCATTACCAACTCGCCCCAATGACCAACTCGCCCCAATGACCAACTCGCCCCAATGACCAACTCGCCCCATTACCAACTCGCCCTTAATGACCAACTCGCCCCAATAACCAACTCAACCCAATGACCAACTCGCCCCAATAACCAACTTGCCCCGTTACTAACTCGCCCCAATAACCAACTCGCCCCACTACTAACTCGCCTCAGTAACCAACTCGCCCCCTTTGCTAAGTTGTCCAAATAACCAACTCGCCCCAATGACCAACTCGCCCCATTAACCAACTCGCCCCACTACTAACTCGCCTCAGTAACCAACTCGCCCCCTTTGCTAAGTTTGTCCAAATAACCAACTCGCCCCAATGACCAACTCGCCCCATTACCAACTCGCCCCAATGACCAACTCGCCCCATTACCAACTCGCCCCAATGACCAACTCGACCCAATGACCAACTCGACCCAATGACCAACTCGCCCCAATAACCAACTCGACCCATTACCAACTCGCCCCAATAACCAACTCGACCCATTACCAACTCGACCCAATGACCAACTCGACCCAATTACCAACTCGGCCCATTACCAACTCGCCCCAATAACCAACTCGCCCCAATGACCAACTCGCCCCAATAACCAACTCGACCCAATGACCAACTCGCCCCAATGACCAACTCGGCCCATTACCAACTCGCCCCAATAACCAACTCGACCCAATGACCAACTCGCCCCAATGACCAACTCGGCCCATTACCAACTCGCCCCAATAACCAACTCGCCCCAATGACCAACTCGACCCAATGACCAACTCGACCCAATGACCAACTCGCCCCAATGACCAACTCGACCCAATGACCAACTCGCCCCAATGACCAACTCGACCCAATGACCAACTCGCCCCAATTACCAACTCGCCCCAATTACCAACTCGACCCATTACCAACTCGCCCCAATGACCAACTCGCCCCATTACCAACTCGCCCCAATAACCAACTCGACCCAATGACCAACTCGCCCCAATCGCCCCATACCAACTCGCCCCAATACCAACTCGCCCCAATGACCAACTCGCCCCATTACCAACTCGCCCCAATGACCAACTCGCCCCATTACTAACTTGACCGGCACAACAGCTCCTGCCCTTCGCTTACCACCGTTCTGATTCCATCCAGGCTTCCCCACTCGGCCCGCTGACCGCCCTTGCTGCAACTGCCCCAGGAACTGGCCAGAGTGCTTCACCAGCGGACAACTCACCCGGGGCTGCTACATTACCTCCCAGGTAATGTCCTTGTTTGCCCCGTGCTTTGCTAGG
>CM065712.1:14480116-14495116 GCA_017654935.2 Phymorhynchus buccinoides | reverse complement strand
TGATTTTTGAAGGTCTTATAAGGGAGCTACCACTGTGCATGTCACAGAGGAATTCGCAATATTGCAGATTTTTTTTTTTCTACCCAAATAAGTTTAATGGTATTTTGGGGGCTAAAAAATAAATGGCTGGCGACGAAGGGGTTAAAGCCCATTCCACTATGCCGGGTAGGAGTAGGCCGTGTTGTGCCGGTGTTGGGATGGATGACACGAACTCGCATAGCATTGCAAAAGCCTATGGTGTTCTTTTATCTATTATGATCTGGTTTAAATGATTTTTTTTATTTATTGACAAGCAAAACACATACACCAAATAAAATGAACATGAATGACGGCAGCAACAAGCTTAAAGCTTATAGTGTGCCTACTCAAAAATAAGTCACGGATATGGCGGCTGGCAATCACAGACTGAAAAATCACGCATTTAAGACAAATAAACAAAGGTTAATTTTGAACATTAGAAGCATAACAAAGAAACCAAATAGAAAAAATGTCATCAAATTATTATGATCTATGTTTGTATCTTTACCAACTGCGATCGTAGAGAGCGGATTGGTAATGTTTTCACTCGTGTCTGAGGTGGTGTTTGTATGTTTGTATGTATCCTCTCTAGCGTTTGAACGGATGGACTTAGGGTGCTCAAATTTTGCATGCGGGTAGGTAGTAGGAAGATCTAGGCCAAGTGCGATAATGAAGGTTATGGGTCAAAGGTCAAGGTCACTGGAGCCGAATAACGCTGCCGCGCGGTTGGTGATTTAGCGTCTTAACGCTCTAGTTTCATATATAATCAGTGTTTATGTGCAATGCTTTGTTGATTTGATTTGACTTTTCTTGTGTGTATGTGTAGGCATTACTCATTGTTTGTAGTGTTTAGCTCAATGTTAATGTACAGCGCTCTGGGCTCCCTGCAAAGGGAGTAGAGCGCTTTATAAATGTCCAGAATTATTATTATTATTATTATTATTATTACTTCGTAGGATGGACGCTATATACATTTTCCCCATTATTATTATTATTATTATTATCATCAATATTTTTATTATTGTTGTTATTATTATTATTATTATTATTATTATAATTATTATCCTTATTATTATTATTATTATTATTATTATTATTATTATTATCCTGTTATTATTATCCTTTTATTATTATCCTGTTATTATTATTGTTATTATTATTATTATTATTATTATTATTATTATCCTATTATTATTATTATTATTACTACTATTATTATTATCATCATCATTATTATTGTTATCATTATCATTATCATCATCATCATCATCATTATTATCCTATTATTATTATTTTATTTTTTTAAAATTATTATGGGAATTTGCGTGCTGTTATTATCTCTTCTCTTCTCTTCTCTTTTCTCTTTTCTCTCTTCCAACAGATGCTCCGGTGTGTGGCCCCAGCAGCAGCCCCAAGCCGAAGCCCTACCCCACTTACTGCGACATGATCATAGCCATGTGCACCAGCGCCGGAGGACCCGACGTCTTCAGCCCTCCTACCCCGCCCGAGGCGGACGTGGGTCCATGCCCCACCCCCACCACCACCCCATCCCCCACAACGCTGGGTAGGTCTAATGAGAGTTATAACAATGCTAACAAGGGCATCGCCGAGCGGCAGCAAGGCATTGTGACAATGCAAACCCGGCCAGAGTTATGTCCTCTCCCCCCCCCCCCCCCCCCACCCCCCCCCCAATAAACACACCACTTTCCACCCTTACAGAACGCATAAAATACATAGCCCAAAATTTGAAGCGATTCTGTTCAGTAGTTCACGAGATACAGCTGAACTTTTATACAAACTTCCGTGCACCATGGTACACCACCACACAAAATTTGAAGCGATTCTGTTCACTAGTTCACGAAATAAAGCTGGGGGGAAATTACATAGCCCAAAGAAGGAAATTTCAAGGTCAAACTTCAAGGTCAAGGTCAGCACGGTGTTGATTAACGAAAGGAAGCTTCCTTTTCAAGCTGTCTACCCCTCTGCCAATTTTAATCAAAATCCAAACAGTAGTTTTTAAGATAATCGATACACATACAGACACACAGACACACGAACCAATCGCAATACCTGGGCCTCTGGCCGGGTAATAACTCTAGTGTAGAGTGGTGTCATGATAAATAAGTACCTGTCATTAAATATCTACCTCTCGCATGCGAACTGTACCCATCTAACCCTAACCCTATCCCTAACCCTAACCCTAACCCTATCCCTAACCACGGAAAGAACCAATAAATAGAGCAGGAGGGTGTAAATCTACATATTTGCCGAGAAATCGATGTACAAAGCCATGCACTTAGTTTCGTAAAATTCACAATGGCGGACAAACAAACGATTCTGATTGGCTACGCTAGGACTACTTCCGGCTAGGACTACTTATCTCATAGAGGTAGAAATACACCGCCACAGTGGCACAGACTTCAGATATGTTTACTCTACTCTTTTCGAGTAGTATTCTACTCAGTTTGGACCTCTACTACTCTTCAAAACTGAAAACAATGCTCTTTAATTCTTGATTACTACTCATTTTCAGTGAACATTGTTTGATGGTTTAATGAATAGGACTACACATTTCGCACCAAAACTACTCATTTCAGCTTTATCCAGACTACTCAAGACTTGTGTTGGGGGGGTAAACAGGTCTGCACAGTAGAAGCGCGTTCGCCTCGTGTCAAGTACTAAGCCCGAGTTCGAACCTGGGGTACAAGGGGATTTTTCTTCTCTCACTTTGCCACTAGGGCCTTACAGGTCTGAACGTGGGAGTCTTTCGGATGAGACGATAAACCGAGGTCCCTGTGTGTGCCCATGCACTTAGCACACGTCAAACACAGTGGCAGCGACAAAGTTGTCATTTAGTCAAAATTTACACCCCACCCCCACCCCCACCACCCCTTTCCTTCCTCATCAGTCACACAAAAAATCGCATGCCAACAAAAAAGTTTTTTTAATTGGGTGGCGCGCCTCTGGCTGCGACGCTCTCTCCAGGTGGGAGCAACCCGAATTTCACATAGACGCCTCTGTGACTATAAAGTACAGAATACTTAATAATACCTAATACAAGAACTTCCTGGGAGGGCGTGCTTTTGCTTACGTTGGCCCTGTGATCTGGAACAGTCTACCTTTCCCTGTCCGTCATGCACAAACTCTGTCCTCTTTCGAATCGAAGCTCAAGACTTTAATAATAATAATAATAATAATATTAATGCGTATTTTTATAGCGCCTATACTCAGTAAGGGCTCTAAGCGCTTTACAAAACATATTTACATTGATTAAAAAGAAAACATTACACAATAAATATTAAGCAAGAAAACAAACAACCAAAGAGCTAACGCGAAGTAGCCTTGCACACCCACAACACACCACCACACACTTTCAGGACACACACGCGCACACGCGATTGCACACACAGACAGACGCACGAACACACACACGCACATACACTAGACTTGTGAAAGAGTGCAAAGATATGAGTTATGAAGAAAGACTGGTGTACCTAAATTTGCATTCACTGAAAGGCAGGAGAACTAGAGGAGATCTGATTGAAGCGTATAAGATATTTAATGGTCATGTCGATCTATCATGGGATAAATTATTTTAGTGCACCACAATACAATTTGACTAGAAACCCTTATGGCAAGGTCTTTATTAAACGTTTCAACACTAACATCAGAAAAAATTGCTTCAGCAATAGAGTTGCTAACATCTGGAATGATTTACCTAACGAACTAAAATGTGCACCCAATACTAACTTATTCAAAAATCGTCTCGACAGATCTCCAAATTATTTAATCCTATTTAGATGCTTTGACGAGTAATCGTAGGAAAATTTTGACCGCAAAACCTTGACCAGTATTTGACATAACACTGATTATAAAGATGGGACTATCTAAAAAGCTTAACAGCTTGCTTTGTCCCTATCTACTACTACATACACACACACGCGCGCGCGCGCGCACCCCCCCCCCCCCCCCCCACCCCCCCGACGCATGAATACACACACACGCGCGCACACGCACACACGCGCACGGACAAAAACAAACATAGAGCGCACGCATCCACGTACAAGAGCAAGCTCATTCTTCACAGAGACCTTGCTGGGAAGATCAAAAAAGTTTCCCAACATTTAGGGAATCAGGGTCGGGATACAGGACAAGTTTAAGTGAGGATACAGGATAAGTTTAAGTGGCCTAACTTTAGTGGCCTAACGCTGTGTTTTCTGTGCCCAGGGAGATGGAGATGTTTTGTGAATGGTGTTGACGTGTACCGAAACCTTAATCACTGTAATTAGTAATTGATTCTCTTCATACCTTTTGTATTCCCCATCCTCTTCATGTCTCTTTCATATTATTCTGAATAGATTTTTTTCACACATTTTGTTATTTATTTTCTGTGTTTTGTGTATATCACAAAGTTTTGGAGTTATCTTTTTTTCTTACGTTTTTGTTGGTTTCCTTATGTATGTTTCACAAAGGATTTGAAATGTTCCTGTCTTTATTTCCTCTGATAATGTTTATTAGGTATTAGGTACTTTATAGTCACAGAGGTGTCTCTGTGAAATTCGGGTTGCTCCCACCTGGAGAGAGCGTCGCAGCCAGAGGCGCGCCACCGAATTTGTTTTGGTTTTTTTTGCATGCGATTTTTGTCACTGATGAGGGAGGGGGGGGGGGGTAAATTTTGACAGAATGACAACTATTTCGTTGCCACTGGGTTTAACGTATGCTAAGTGCATGGGCACACGGGACCTCGGTTTATCGTCTCATCCGAAATCAGAGGTTTAGTTTTGTACTTACCAGCCGCCATTCAGAAATTCATGTTTAGTACGTTGGCACAGTTTAAGCTTCAATTTTGTTGTTGCCGTTATGTTTGCTTAATACTTACGTAACGTATGCTAAGCGCATGGGCACACGGGACCTCGGTTTATCGTCTCATCATCCGAAAGACTCCACGTTCGGACTCGTAAGGCCTAGTGCAAAGTGAGAAGAAAAAAAATCACCTGTACCCAAGGTTCGAACTCGGGTTTATTTTGACACGAGGCGAACGCCGCTACCACTGTGCCACTCTACACTAATAACACTGTACTGTGGGGACACGAAATAACATAGTATCAGCAGAGGAGCGGAGAGACCCAAGGAGTGTATAATTCAAGGAGTTGACTGAGCTAGGTATAGACAAAGACTCTAAAAGGGTAAGATGGACTACTTAAGAGTTACGGCGAGCCGGGCTGATAGAGTTATCGTTAGTGGGGTAGTTACACCATTCACAATGACGGCTATCCAAAGTATAACTGACTCATGAAAAGATAACTATCTCAGGTTTGAAAAAAAGAGCTATGTAACCTAAATGTGTCACGTTTAAAAGGGACATAACCAGTGTTTCTGTCCTCACTACTCATATAGGGAAAAGGGACCGGATGTTAGTCTTTTCTTTTCAGTGTCTTTGGTATAGAGGAGCAGCGTTAGAAACATTCTACTGAAACGAATTTTGTATTGAATTCTGTGAGAGACAGGCAGCCGCTTTATAAGCTCTTAGCTTGTTGTACTCGGAAGTTCATAAATGTATTGCTGCTTTGTTATGATTTTCTATTCTTGAATAAATTCTTGTTTAAACCAGACAGGCAGCCAGCGCAGTTCAGAGAGAAGAGGGTTCACGACTTTGTGTGTGTGTGTGTGCGTGTGCGTGTGCGTGTGCGTGTGCGCGCGTGTGTGTGTGTGTGTGTGTGTGTGTGTGTGTGTGCGCGCGTGCGCGTGTGTGTGTATGTGTGTGTGTGTGTGCGTGTGCGTGTGTGTGTGTGACTTGTGCTAACTCTGATCTATATTTTGTAAGTTATTTGCGCTATTTAATATTATTCATTGATTTACTTATTTTGTAAGCGCTTATGGCTTTCTAAGCTTAAGCGCAGAGAAAAGAACATGTAAAGCTTAGTATTTTTATATATTTTGTTTTACCATCCTTATCATTATTATTGTTTACTATTATTATTATTAGGATTCACCTCGTATATAGAGGAGAATCCTATTCTTCTTCTTCTTCTTCTTCTTCTTCTTCTTATTATTATTATTATTATTATTATTATTATTATTATTTTATTAGTAGTAGTAGTAGTATTAGGCCTACCATCATCATTATCATCATTATTACAAACTGACTCTGACCTTTGACTCGCCCACCCCACCCCCACCCTTTTTCCTTTCTTCTTTTCACCACACAGAGCCTATGGAGTATAACCCCTGGAGCGAGTGGTCAGACTGCTTCCCGGCGGAGGGTCTCTGCGGATCAGGGTTCCAGTTCCGGAGCCGAACCGTCAAACCTGACCAGCCGCGCGACGCCACCGAGGACGATCTGAACGACTCCATCCCCTGCTACAAAGGCTGTGGAGGAGTCACCGAGCCTACGTGTAAATAAAGGGGATGGATGAGGGAAGGGAGAGAGAGAGGGGGGGATGGATGGATGGATCAACGCCACCGAGGACGATCTGAACGACTCCATCCCTGCTACAAGGGCTGTGGATGAGTGACCCAGCCTCCATGTAATAAAGGGGATGGATGGGGGGAGATATATATATATAGGACAACCTTTCTCTTGTAGAAAGTCTTCTAGCTCAGTTTGAATGTTCACTGTGGACATACTTTGCAGGCCGATATGCAGACTGAAGAGTCTTTCTCAAAGACGAAACAGCTGTCTTTGCATAGGCATTGTCTATCTCCCCCCCCCCCATTGGGAGAAAAAGTAAATCAGCACATTATTTTCTTTTATTCTTTTCAGAACACAGAATAAATTGTAAAGTTAAAATTAAAGTTATTCAGTTTCTTTCTTAGGTTCACAAACTTAAATATTGGACACAAAACAAGTTTTTTTTCAAGCAAACTATATATATATATAGAGGAAAGTTTAATGGTGTGGTTGTTTTTTCTTCTTCAATTCTTGTACGTTTATATTATACTTGGAAGAAGGAAAGCGCATCAGTCTACCTGATCCAGGCACACCTATCTACATTCCTCCTCACTGGGAGTATGTTGGTGTTTACTACGATTTCTATGACCTCCCTTATTGAATCCTTCACTGGATCCACCAACATGGCATCCCATCTCTTCTACTCTCTTCGAGGGATTGTAACTTTAGAACATTATTATTTTTGTTATTTTACACAAGATTTTTACCATTTCTTTTTAATTAAGTGCTGGTTTGCTTTTATTGTGGACTTTCAATCTGGTGCAAAGAGGACAACCTTTCTCTTGTAGAAAGTCTTCTAGCTCAGTTTGAATGTTCACTGTGGACATACTTTGCAGGCCGATATGCAGACTGAAGAGTCTTTCTCAAAGACGAAACAGCTGTCTTTGCATAGGCATTGTCTATCTCCCCCATTGGGAGAAAAAGTAAATCAGCACATTATTTTCTTTTATTCTTTTCAGAACACAGAATAAATTGTAAAGTTAAAATTAAAGTTATTCAGTTTCTTTCTTAGGTTCACAAACTTAAATATTGGACACAAAACAAGTTTTTTTCAAGCAAACTATATATATATATATATATAAGAGGAAAGTTTAATGGTGTGGTTGTTTTTTCTTCTTCAATTCTTGTACGTTTATATATATATATATATATATAGCATGAAAGAAAAATCTCAGTGAATAGCCAGCTCCGTACCCCTACTCTGAAGGACTGAAAAATTAGTGCATTTGAAATGCAGAATAGTTTGCTTTGATAAAGCTTTTCTTTTAAGTAGGCCTACATAATATAATTATACATTGCTTACAATTATATATATATATATATTGAGAGAGAGAGAGAGAGAGGGGGGGGAGGGAGGGATGGATGAATGGATCAACGCCACGGATGACGATCTGAACGACTCCATCACCTGCTACAAGGGCTGTGGAGGAGTGACCAAGCCTCCATGTAAATAAAGGGGGTGGATGGGGGAAGGGAGAGAGAGACGGGGGGGGGATGGATGGATGGATCAACGCCACGGATGACGATCTGAACGACTCCATCACCTGCTACAAGGGCTGTGGAGGAGTGACCAAGCCTCCATGTAAATAAAGGGGGTGGATGGGGGAAGGGAGAGAGAGAGAAAGAGAAAGAGAGTGAGACAGAGAAATAGAGGGATCATTTGCTTTGGTTTAAAACAAATCTTGGTAAATGTAAAGATGTGCCACCCCCCCTTAGGGCTAGTGTTCGGGATAGGGTTAGTATTCCAAAAAGGTTATTAGCTAAAAAGGTTAATAAAATACAGCTTTATGTATGGTAAGAAAGGCAAAAACGGAAAAATACAATTAACCGAGAAATGTAGGGGGGGGGTTGGCACATCTTGACCTTTACCCAAATGATTTAATGATGTCCAACCAACACAATACACAATACACAATGCAAAAAAGACCACATGGGTGTAACTTTTCCTGGTATACAAAAATTTCCTGTTTTTTAATTTTACCAGAAAAGGAATGTCCTTTTTCTAAAATTTCTCAAACAAGATCTTTGTGTGTCTACTGTATTTTTCAAAACACTTTGAAATGAGTATTTGTATAAATTGTGGAAAATGCAAACCAAAAAACCTTCATAAATCATTTTTTTTCTTCAGCTGCATGGGGACATTACCCCTGGACCCCGGCTTTTCAGGGTTTTTTCATTTTGTGTAGTTGTACCCATGAGAGCATCAACAAGCTACCGCTTACAGCGTGCTCTTAAGATATTTGTGATGGTGCATGGGAAAAACCTACATACGTCGCTCAGAATGTTTTTAGCAAAAGCCCAAACTAGTCAACAACCCCCAAAATATCCATTTTCTATTTAGGGCATAATTATGTCTATTTTGTATCTGCTCTGCCTGTATCCAAAACATTAAAGACAATTTGGAATGGATTTTATTTGTTTATTTGATTGTTTTCTAAATCAAGTCAATTGAAACAAAGAGGCAAAGTTGTATCTTCTATGCCCGATTTCCGCAATTAAATAATTCAGCAGATAAGACAAACAAACAAAAAGAACACATATACATTTTATTAAACAAATTTGTTTATGTGGTGAACTTCATCAGCATGGGGCTACGGCCTTGACCTGATTAAGCAATCGTATCCGTATTCTGTCTTTCTCTGTGTACTCGCGGCGTTTGTCCCTTCCCGTCAACACCAGTATTTGTATCATTATTAATCACTAGCGCAACGCCGAGTACCGGTAACGCCTAGTAATGGCAACGCCAAGTACTGGTAACGCTGAGTACAGCAAATTTGAAGCGATTCGGTGAAGAAACGGCGGAGTTATAAGGCCCCGTTTCCCGTTGGCGCTGCTCTGAGAGTGACGCGCTCTCCGATTCTCTTCCAATTTGCTGCCAGGCTTTGTCCCGGCCACAGCAAGGCTGACAGCAAATTTGAAGCGATTCGGTTAAGAAACGGCGGAGTTATAAGGCCCCGTTTCCCGTTGGCGCTGCTCTGAGAGTGACGCGCTCTCCCGATTAACGGTAACGCCTAGTAACGGTAACGCCAAGTACTGGTAACGCTGAGTACAGCAAATTTGAAGCGATTCGGTTAAGAAACGGCGGAGTTATAAGATGATTATTTGTCAGTTCGTTTCATTCCGTGTGCGTGTGTCTTGACAGCCTCCAACACCCCTCCAGCCAACTTCAGCGCGCCTCCGGGGGGATGCCCAGAAATGGCGGGCTGCCCCGCCCCTCAACCGGCCGATCAGGTGTGCGGTCAGATCGGCACTGGACAGCTGAAGACCTACGAAAGCCTGTGTCTCCTGCAAGTCATGGCCTGCAACCGCGGCAAACCCACGCACAAGAAGCACAACGGACCCTGCGACGACGACGGTGAGCAAAATGAGTGAATAATTGTCAGGACAAGGGTTTCTGAAAACGTAAGAGATTGTGCGTACGTAAAAATATAAATGACATCAAATTTAGAATGACGCACGGTGTTCTAAGTGATGTAAGTCCACTCAAACACACGAGAGGCGGGGTGGGGGGGGGGGGATCTACCTGATGGTAGAGTAGCTTCCCCTGTTTGACCTGTTTGAATTAGGCAAGACCACCATCTTGCAGTAACACCCCACCCCACCCCCCCACCCCCATTTTTAAAATCATGAGACGCCCGGATCAAGCCGGGCCGCCCCAAATATGCCCACTCTCACTGCGCTAATGTCCATGTGTGTAAAAACGCAGGAGACGACGTCCAGGATGTCTGGCAGTAACCGCTTCGTCGAAATCATGAGGCGCCCCGGTGTGGCGGTGTATTTTTACCTCTATGAGATTTTTACCTCTAGCCGCGTAGCCAATCAGAATCGTTTGTTTGTCCGCCATTGTGAATCATTACGAAACTAAGTGCATGGCTTTGTACATCGATTTCTCTGCAAATATGTAGATGTACACCTTCCTGCTCTATTTCTTGGTTCTTTCCGTGGTAAGATTTTTACCTCTAGCCGCGTAGCCAATCAGAATCGTTTGTTTGTCCGCCATTGTGAATCATTACGAAACTAAGTGCATGGCTTTGTACATCGATTTCTCTGCAAATATGTAGATTTACACCTTCCTGCTCTATTTCTTGGTTCTTTCCGTGGTTAGGGATAGGGTTAGGGTTAGTAGTAATCACGTGAGATAAGTAACTGCTCTAATGCGCATGCGCAGAGGTAAATATTTCATACGACTACTTATTTATCGTGACACCGGTTCAAGCCGGGTCGGCCCAAATATGCCCTCTCTCTCTCTCTCTCTCTCTCTCTCTCTCTCTCTCTCTCTCTCTCTCTCTCTCTCTCTCTCTCTCTCTCTCTCTCTCTCTCTCACTCACTCGCTCTCTCTCTCTCTCTCTCTCTCTCTCTCACTTTACTAATGGCCCTATAATGCTGCTGTGTGTGCAAGACAGAGACGACGGATCAATCCGGGTCGGCCCGAATGCTCGCTCTTTCACCCTCCCTGTACTCATGCCCCTGTACTGTTCCCCCACCTTCTGGAAGTTCTGTGCTTGTAACTTCCTCTAATCTGCCACTCTCATTGACTCTGCCTCTTCCCTTTGCTTTATGTCATCTACTATCTTTCTGACTTATTGGCCCCATTCTCCTGCCTTTTTTTCTCAAAAAAAATCTTCCAACTAACTTTTCTCCTTTGAGCTCCTCCGAAATCAGAATGTGCCGGCTGTGCGCTAGCGGGGAGACCAGTGAAAACTGAAAACCGGACACATGTATACCTTACCCATTATGGCCATATGGCCTGGGACCACAGAATAATAATAATAATATTACTGCGGTACCGTTTCACAGACGACGTCCAAGGTGCATTGCAGTAACCCCGTCGTTGAGATCATGAGGCGCCCGGTTCTGAATATGCCCTCTCTCTCTCTCTCTCTCGGTCTCTCTCTCTCTCTCTCTCTCTCTCTCTCTCTCTCTCTCTCTCTCTCTCTCTCTCTCTCTCTCTCTCTCTCTCTCTCTCTCTCTCTCTCTCTCTCTCTCTCTCTCTCTCTCTCACTATGCTAATGACCCTTACTACCACGGTACCGTTTCAGAGACGACGTCCAAGGTGCCTTGCAGTAACCCCGTCGTTGAGATCATGAGGCACCGGGTCAAGCCGGGTCGCCCCGAGTGCTACGTGAACGTGGTGGTGGCGGACTGCCTGAACCGATTCTGCGACCAGATTTCCAACGTGGACGGCTGCTGCCAGCCCGTGCCTGGAACCAGCAGCATGAAGCCGGTCACCTGGAAGTGCGACACTGGGGACGAAGAGGGAATGGTGAGAGAGAGAGAGGAGAGAGAGAGAGAGAGAGAGAGAGAGAGAGAGAGAGAGAGAGAGAGAGAGAGAGAGAGAGAGAGAGAGAGAGAGAGAGAGGAGAGGGTGGGGAGAGAGAGAGAGAGAGAGAGAGAGAGAGGGGGAGAGAGAGAGGGAGAGAGGGAGAGAGAGAGAGAGGGAGAGGGGGGAGAGAGAGAGAGAGAGGGGGGAGAGGAGAGAGAGAGAGAGAGGGAGAGAGAGAGAGAGAGAGAGAGAGAGAGAGAGAGAGAGAGAGAGAGAGGTGAGAGAGGAGAGAGAGAGAGAGAAAGAGAGAGAGAGGGAGGGGGAGAGAGAGAGAGATGGAGAGAGAAAAGAGAGAGGAGGGAGATAGAGAGAGAGAGGGGAGAGGGGAGAGAGAGAGAGAGAGAGAGAGGGGACGAGAGAGAGAGAGAGAGAGGGAGAGAGAAAGAGAGAGAGAGGGAGAGAGATGGTGAGAGAGGGAGAGAGAGAGAGAGAAAGAGAGAGAGAGAGAGAGGGAGATTGAGAGAGGGAGAGAGAGAGAGAGGAGAGAGAGAGGTGGAGAGAGATAGAGAGAGAGAGAGAGAGAGAGAGAGAGAGAGATGGAGAGAGAGAGAGAGAGAGAGAGAGAGAGAGAGAGAGAGAGAGAGAGAGAGAGAGAGAGAGAGAGAGAGAGAGATGGAGAGAGAGAGAGAGAGAGAGAGAGAGAGAGAGAGAGAGAGATTGAATTGAATTTGAATTTTATTTATAGAGGGTAATAGAGTAAGCAATAACATGCTTTTTTACATCCAGCCCTCTGGACAAAATACATATATAAAAGTAGAAAATGGAAAACGAAAATAAACACATACAAAGTAATATAAAGCATGCAAAAAAAACATCCCTATATTGTAACACATCAATAACAAAATCAAACCTATTATTATTAACTATGCTAATTATTAACATTCAAAATGTGTGAAGTAAGCGCATACACACGGGAAAATAAAACCCGAGAGAGATGGAGAGAGAGAGATGGAGAAAGAGGGATAGAGAGAGAGAAAGAGAGAGATAGAGAGGGAACACTGAACACTGAAATTGTTTTAATGCACAATGACCTTAGGCCACAATACATAGGATGGGGAGTGGTTGGAGTTGGAAATAGAAATTAGCATTTCCATAAATCAATAAGAATAATAAAACAAACAAAACAACACATGTCAAATCAAATGTTAAATGGATACAATAATATGTGCAACGATAAGGACTCTCTGATCTATCAATCCAGTTATCAATGCAATAACCACAGTTTTTGTTCTTAATTATACAACTATTTAACCAAAGTATTTACTACCCATCAACTAATCAATCAACCAAGTACATCTCAATCATGGCTCAATCAATTCGAAAATTACTTATTAATGCAATTACCCAAGCAATTACTGATTAATTAATCATAAAACCAATAATTTCAATGCAGGTTATGACACTATTTTCTTCCTCCTGTTAATTGAATGGAAGATATATCTCGAGAGATTATGTCTAAGACTTTCAACTCTGAGTATAGCATGTAATGGCATATTTGTGTATCCATTAAGAAACCTTTGCCTAAGATCAGTGTACATAATACAATCCATCAAAAAGTGGACTTCATTTTCAATTTTTGATTTACAAAAAGGACACAATTTATCTTGCTTTCGATCACTAAATCTATGTATATTGTTGTTAAGTGGCAACACATTGAACCTAAATTGAGAAATCGCAACTCGAAAACAATATGCATCCATATGTAGAATATACTGTTCTTTTTCAAAAATAACTTTAAAGGATCTATAGCTCTCGTATATTTCTCTGTCTCTAATAGCACTCTTCCATTCTTGAATAATTATATCAGTTAACCTCTGTTTGAAAATATATAGAAAGGCTTTACTGTTCTTTTTCAAAAATAACTTTAAAGGATCTATAGCTCTCGTATATTTCTCTGTCTCTAATAGCACTCTTCCATTCTTGAATCATATATATCAGTTAATCTCTGTTTGAAAATATATAGAAAGGCTTTACTGTTCTTTTTCAAAAATAACTTTAAAGGATCTATAGCTCTCGTATATTTCTCTGTCTCTAATAGCACTCTTCCATTCTTGAATCATATATATCAGTTAATCTCTGTTTGAAAATATATAGAAAGGCTTTACTGTTCTTTTTCAAAAATAACTTTAAAGGATCTATAGCTCTGGTATATTTCTCTGTCTCTAATAGCACTCTTCCATTCTTGAATAATTATATCAGTTAACCTCTGTTTGAAAATATATAGAAAGGCTTTACTGTTCTTTTTCAAAAATAACTTTAAAGGATCTATAGCTCTCGTATATTTCTCTGTCTCTAATAACACTATTCCATTCTTGAATCATATATGTCAGTTAATCTCTGTTTGAAAATATATAGAAAGGCCTTTATATCCCCGACTCCCTGACAACCATACTATACTGAAACCAGTGGAACATAAAATGTTCCTAATATTTGAAGCCCAGCAGTTTTTTCCCTTTTCTGTCTAATTCCACCAATATTTGATAAGCATTGAAAGGTATTCTAGTTCGGTTCATACACAAAATTTTCAGCCAGTATCTTAAAACATTGGTGCAAGAGTGAACATACAAGGAATATCTGCCCAAGTCCCCATAAACCATCTTGTTTGGTGTCCCAATTGGCACACACAAAAACTTACTAACCTACTGACCTACTAAACGCGTCAATGATCAAAGAAAGGGCGAACTGGGAAAGTGCAAATCGGGACCTACTAAACCCGTCAATGATCAAAGAAAGGGGCGAACTGGGAAAGGGCCAGTCGGGACCTACTAAACCCGTCAATGATCAAAGAAAGGGGCGAAATGGGAAAGGGCCAATCGGGACCTACTAAACCCGTCAATGATCAAAGAAAGGGGCGAACTGGGAAAGGGCCAATCGGGACCTACTAAACCCGTCAATGATCAAAGAAAGGGGCGAAATGGGAAAGGGCCAGTCGGGACCTACTAACGTGTCAATGTCTGTATGTTCGTGCAGGTGGAGAATCCTACCCAGTGCGAGTGCGTCATCAACAACGGTGGTGCTCCTATGCGGTAAACGGCTCCCCACTCAAACTCTGAACCCTGGACATTTTTTTTTGTGTGGGTATAAATACGGAATCGGACCTTCGTCAAAGAATCTTGAATATATATATATATATATATATATATATATATATATATATATATCTCCACTGTATTGCAGTGGAGTTCTGTAGTAGTTAGTAGTAAGTAAG
>CM065712.1:14463230-14472116 GCA_017654935.2 Phymorhynchus buccinoides | reverse complement strand
TCACGTAGGAGATTAGGAGCGAGAGTAGGGAGAGAGAGAGAGACGAGATCTGTCTGAGAGAGGAGGAGAGGAGAGAGAGAGAGAGAGAGAGAGAGGTGACGAGAGAGAGAGAGAGGAGAGACAGAGAGAGGAGAGAGAGAGGAGGGGAGAGAGAGAGAAGGGGGAGAAGAGGGGTGAGAAAGAAAGAGTGTGCGAGATGGAAAAAATAAAGAAATAAATATGAAGAAGAAAATAAATACTAGACCCCTAGTATTGAGCAAATAGTAAACAAGCACGAAATCGCCATAGTTTGTGGCACGCGTTCTATTTTTAACACTCCAATCAGGAGGTATCTCCCCTGGTTTTTCAATAAATTTTAATCTGTAAACCAGAATCTTATCTCTGCACCATTTCGTAACATTTTAAAACTTTTAGAAAACATTTAAAACTATTTATCCTACTTAATGCTCATCGAAAGAAGCACCGCATAATCGTCGAGTCTGTTTTAGGTGTCTGTATTACGTCTGTTTATTATTTTGTACGCTTTAAAAATACATCATTTTAAAGAGCGGCATCAACTTTTTGAAGTGCAGCCTCGATTTGAAGAGAGACAATTTTTTCAAACTGTGCGACAGATTTTGACCGACAGACCGACCGACCGACCGACAAGTATGAGTTTTAGGTTTGTGTCTTGAGCCATAAAGAAACAAGCGCAAAATCGCAATAGTTTGTGGCGACTGGCTGGGTCTATTTTTTACCACTCCAATCATGAGTCATCTTCCCTGGATTTTCAATAATTTTAATATGTAAACCAGAATGTTATCTCTGCACCCTTTCGTAACTTTTTATATCTTTTTGGAAAACATTTAAAACTATGTATCCTACTTATACTCATCAAAAGAAGCACCGCATACTCGTCGTGTCTGTTGTAGTGTCTGTATTACGTATGCTTATTATTTTGTACGCTTTTAAAATACATCATTTTAAAGAGCGGCCTCAATTAATTTTGAAGTGTAGCCTCGATTTGAAGTGCGACAATTTTGTCAAAATGTGCGACAATTTTATGAACGACAGACCGACAGACCGACCGACAAAGTGAGAGAGTTATAGGTTTGTGGCTTGAGCCACAAACAAAAACAAAAAGAACCTTCCCTATAACACGTATAGTTTATCTGACTGGTAGGTTGCAACATGACCCTGACCGTCTCGGACCGTCACGTGTCACATTCCCTCTTATGCTAGGAATATTTCTTAAGATTTCCTACCAGCTATTAAGAGGGAAAACACGTGAAAACCGTGATTTCGACACGTGACGTGGTGGGTCTTCAACCCCCTTCTTATGGTCTAGAGGGGGAGGGGGGCGGGCGGAGGGGGGGTGGGGGGTGATGGTAGTGTGAGAAAACAAATGCCTTTGAGTGGAAAACGCTATTTGTAATGGTTTAGATTCTAGGGGAGTGTTAAATTTCTTCTAGGGGGGTGTTAAAAGGGGGGGGGGGTGGGGACGTAAATGTAGTTATCGTGATTTCGTTTCGGGTTGTTCCTTATGATAAGTGCGTTGTTTTGTTGTTGTTTTTTGCTCATATCTTTAACTTCTTTGTGAAGCGCTTAGAGACCCGTAAGGAGAATAAGCGCTATATAAATTGTCATTATTGTATGCCTGTCATCTCTCTCTCTCTCTCTCTCTCTCTCTCTCTCTCTCTCTCTCTCTCTCTCTCTCTCTCTCTCCCCCCCTGCACCCTCTCAGTCTCTGTCTCTCTCTCTCCCTCCCACCCCCTCTCTCTCTCTCTTCTCTCGGCCTCTCCGTCTTATTCATTTCAAACTTTGCCTTGTTGTCTGTCCTGACACTGACTCCCCCCATTCTACTCCCTGCCTCTCTCTCTCTCTCTCTCTCTCTCTCTCTCTCTCTCTCTCTCTCTCTCTCTCTCTTTCTCTCTCTCTCATGTGTCATTAAATAATGTTACTTTTATTCTATATCATTGTTATGGAACATGGTGTGTCAATTTGTTAATTTCTATATGGTTTCATCAATGTTTGTAAAGCGCCGAGAGACTTGCTTTTAGCAAGGCAAGGCAAAGAATTTATTTCACACCCACTTGGGGCACAGAAAGACTTATAAAACAAAGCGCACACACAAGAATAACATTCAAATTTCAAAATAGAGTGATGTCCATAACGTTTTTAGAAAAGCAAACAATTGAAAACTTGAAACAAATATAAGACATGTCAAAATATATTATGCACAGTGGAATGGCATGATTTTTTGCACATACACATTACCGGAAAGAGCCGTTTATGATTACAACAAATTGTTTAAGTCTTGTTAAGAGCTTCCTATTTTTTGAACCAAACAAAGTATGGAATTTGTACGCGTTTGGCCGAACAAAATAATATCGAGAAATATATCGCCTTCTTTCAACCTCAAACAAGGGACAAACAAACAAAATAATGAAATTCATCTGCTATATCATGCGAGTCACATTTTTCGCAAATCCTTTCGCGTCTAGGTGTATCAACATAGCGTAGTTTATTCACGGGTAGGTTATTATTCGTTGTTCTAAATTTCATTAGAGTTATTACGTTATTCTGTGGTTAAAGCAAGGTAGTATGGATCGGTACCAAAGGATGGTTTAAGCATTCTATAGTTCGTGTATAAATCGTCATTATCAATATGTGTATAGCAGGTTTGTACGAAGCTGTCTTTCAGACATCTCTTTACTTTTTCTTTAAACCACAGTGGGTGTACCTGAAGAAAGTTTTGGTTTAACCAAAGATTACTCAGACCAATTTCATTTAATAAAGTATGGACGGCCTTGCTATACTTGTTTTCATGTACATTTAATTCGTACATTCTGAGTAGACATTTATACACAAGAAATGAAAGCTTATCACAATGATTGTTTGTCACAAGGTTGAACCAAAATGACAGCATTCTAGATTTAATGACTACTGACACGGGAATTTTCCCGTTTCTCCAAATACCATAAAAGAAGGAGTTGACTGGCGTAATTTCAAAACTAACTTGTAAAATTTTAGTTGCAGTATTTATACCAGGTAATTAGTCTCAAACCCCCAAATTTCACAACCATATGTAATCATTGGTACTACAGTTTTATCAAGAAGATCGATTATTAGGTCTGGGGGAAGCTTTAACAACTTAGCTTTCATCAAAAGGGCAAACATTGCTCGAGAAGCACGATCAAAGAGGTCACGTTGTGCAACTTGCATTCGGTTATTATAATTAAGCCTCAGCCCTAAGTACAAGAAATCATAGACAACCTCCAATTTTTCAGAGCCTATAAGAAAATCTGGGAAACGTCTAACTTTACCTCTAGAAAATATAACAACTTTACATTTCTTTGCATTTAATGTTAGTTTCCATTTCTTACAATATTGCTTAATAGGCCTTTTTGCAGCCCAGCTAGAGTTTCGGAAAAAACCGCAGTGTCATCAGCATACAACAACAAAAACAGTTTTAGCAAAATGTCTACTTCTGATTCACTCAAGCCAACTCCCTGGGCTTCTCTCGCAACAGTCGCAATACCAACCATATCATTGGACATAAAATCTTTCATATCGTTCAAAAAAATGGCGAACAATAAAGGTGACAGCTTTTCTCCTTGCCTCACACCAACATTCGAACAGAAAAACTCAGAATAGTCACCATTGATAGCTACATCAGATTTGGCTTGCAAGTACAGGTTTTATATAACTTGTAATACTTTACCCTTAAAACCGCTATTTATCCATTTTTGCCATAGAAATGACCTGTTAACTTTATCAAACGCTTTTTCATAATCCAAAAATGCACAATACAAACGTTTTTTCTGAAACAAAAGAATATCAATCAAACCATTATAGAGTAAACCGGTGATCGAGTATGATTTGTATCGCGCTATATAAATGAAATTATTATCATTATTATTATTATTATTATTATTATTATTATTATTATGTACAAGAGTCACGTCTGTAAATGATCTCTGTCAGGTGTGCCCAGCTGATGACGACACTACCACCACCACCACCCACACCGTCACCAACAACCACTCTACTTCCAATGGCCACACCATCTTCTACGACAACAACACCACCACATCCAATAACCACACTATCTCCTGCAACAGTTACACAACATCCAATAACCACACAATCTCCTGCAACAGTCACACCACATCCATTTACCACACAATCTCCTGCAACAGCTACACGACATCCATTTACCACACAATCTCCTGCAACAGTCACACCACATCCATTTACCACACAATCTCCTGCAACAGCTACACGACATCCATTTACCACACAATCTCCTGCAACAGTCACACCACATCCATTTACCACACAATCTCCTGCAACAGTTACACGACATCCATTTACCACACAATCTCCTGCAACAGTCCACACATCCATTTACCACACAATCTCCTGCAACAGTCACACCACATCCATTTATCACACAATCTCCTACAACACCCACACATCCAATAACCACACAATCTCCTGCAACAGTCACACCACATCCATTTATCACACAATCTCCTACAACACCCACACATCCAATAACCACACAATCTCCTGCAACAGCCGCACCATCATCTGCTACAACCACGCCCTTGTTTGAAGGTAGGTCTTCCTATTTTGTTACCACTTAGTTATCCTTTCTCGTACCCTCATTTCCCAGTGCGCATTGTCTTCCGGAAAAGTTCTTTATAAGCGTAGTCGTCTGTATTAAGAATCCACTGTATTATTATTTGACTTAACCTGGTGACTGGTACACAACTATGACTCAAAACTTTAGGACGCATATGACGGATACAACGAACGACGATTTTAATGAAGTAGTTTTGAATGTCCGGAGAAGTTCTTTATAAGCGTAGTCATCTGTATTAAGAATCCACTGTATTATTATTAGATCTGACTTAACCGTGACTGGTACACAACTATGACATCAAAACTTTAGATCTGACGCATATGACGGATATCAACGAACGACGATTATAATGAAGTAGTTTTGAATGTCCGGAGAAGTTCTTTATAAGCGTAGTCGTCTGTATTGTACCATTATTGAATGTCCGCTTAGATGCCCTCCATACACTGGTGAAGTGCAAATTCGAGAGGGGGGATGAAAAATGCACATCACACTTTGTAGATCACACATGCTGGTCATCATACTTTGTAGATCTGAAATGCTTACCTTGCTGTAGATTTGCTGAATAAATCAAAGAGTAGATCTGAAATGCTGGTCATCAATACTTTGTAGATCTGAAATGCTGGTCATCAATACTTTGTAGATCTGAAATGCTGGTCATCAATAATTTGTAGATCTGAAATGCTGGTCATCAATACTTTGTAGATCTGAAATGCTGGTCATCAATACTTTGTAGATCTGAAATGCTGGTCATCAATACTTTGTAGATCTGAAATGCTGGTCATCAATAATTTGTAGATCTGAAATGCTGGTCATCAATACTTTGTAGATCTGAAATGCTGGTCATCAATACTTTGTAGATCTGAAATGCTGGTCATCAATAATTTGTAGATCTGAAATGCTGGTCATCAATACTTTGTAGATCTGAAATGCTGGTCATCAATACTTTGTAGATCTGAAATGCTGGTCATCAATACTTTGTAGATCTGATATGCTGTGGTGCAGCTGGCATTTTAACGCTCCTTTTTGTGTGAAAGTTTTAACATTGTAATTCTTCCAAGTGCAAAATATGGGGGGGGGGGGGGGGGGGGGGGACAAATTTGAGACACACACACAAACACAAGAATGAAAGTGAGGCTCGGAGCACATGATCTACCACATGCTGTATTTGACTCGGACGAAGAAGAGCGGTTCACACGAATGCATAGCAGACAGCGAAAGAAGACGACGAATTGATGATTGGAATAATTGACTGAAGTACAGATACGCTTTTGACTGCGTATCGGCTTTCGCCATGTACGACGGGCTGAACAAACCAACCAGGGTATAAACAAAAATTTATGTTCCTGAATCACTGTCTTAGCCAAAAGGCCGAGAAGCGATCAGAATTTGATAAAAGTATGTAAATGAGGGGGGTATTCTTATATTTTTCGCTCAATGAGTATGCTTGGCTTGACGAAACATGCATTTATTTTAAAATATCACAAATCAAAACTAATAAAGTGGATGCTTTGAAACTGTTGCAGGTGTTAGTCCTGTATATTGTGTACATATTGCCAAAATTTCACGTTTGTATCTGTTACCATTATTTAGATAATAATGTTTTGGCAACCTAAGCAAATCGGCCAGAATAGAACGTTTGCAAGGGGAAGCCACTGGCCAGCTAGGATGAGAGGGGGGGGGGGGGGGGATCATCCATCTGGATACTGTGAAAGCTTGGCGGCGATAAAACCACGCTAAATATGGTTTTATCCCGAAAACACACACACACACACACACACACACACACACACACACACACACACACACACACACACACACACACGCTTCTCGCTTATATATTTAGATTGTTGAGAGACAG
Source organism: Phymorhynchus buccinoides (assembly GCA_017654935.2). Classification (NCBI taxonomy): domain Eukaryota; kingdom Metazoa; phylum Mollusca; class Gastropoda; order Neogastropoda; family Raphitomidae; genus Phymorhynchus; species Phymorhynchus buccinoides. The sequence continues at coordinate 14,465,628 of CM065712.1, read as the reverse complement.
TGCGATTTTTCTCACGCCAGAGGGCATGACGCTCGTGTGGGGCTAATCCTCTCTATATTATTAGTTGGGGATAAAGAAAGAGAGAGAGGCAGTGAGTGGTCCTACCATCACTCTCTCTCTCTCTCACTACGCCCATGTAAGAAAATCGCGTGATAAGCCCCTAGTGCATTGACTGCCCTCTGGCGTGAAAAATATCGCCATAGGTTGATTAGATTCTTACACCGTTATCCCCTTCTGGAGAAAATAGAAAGATCATATTACTTTAAAATTATGGGACACTTATTGATATATTACCTCTTAAGGATAGAGATCTCTATCTCAAGGGCAGATAATCCAAAAGCTATAAAACTTTCAACATGGATACTGCTGGTAGAGGGCTATAGGTGTCTACTATAATTATAAGATAAGGTTCATACTTTGGGCTTAATAGTAAGAATACTTTTTTCTTCAAAAGGTGCGAATTACGAGACCTGTTATGGAATCGTACCACCAAGTTACTGATATCGTACCAGGGGGGTTATAGCACTAATTCAACGGTGGGATGCTCCTAATAATATAACTCGGCTTTGACTATAGGCCATTCTTTCTTCTAAATGTTTCAGTTAGTTTCTGTGACGTCAAAATAAATCTTGTGTCATTTTCTCATCGAAAGTTTGAAGTCACTTAAAACAGGCTTTTGAATGCATTTTTTGACGCTGCGCCATTGAAAAGACGTAGGAGGTACGAATTACATGACAGAGGTACGGATTGCATAACTATGGCTCAGTTATTTTCGCTTTGAATATTTTAAATGACTAAATTGTCAACATTGACCCTAACACTTTCAAGATTTGTTGAGTGGCTTTTAGCGTTTTAATTTCTGTATTGGTGCACTGAATAACAAGGGGGAAAGCATTACCCAAAATAAGATCAGATGCTGTCGAAATGAATTTTTCGTTTGCGTTACAAACGGTTTTCCGCTTTGTTGCATTTTGGCTGTGATAACCTATTTCCCATTCATTGTTCAAACTTCACACACAATTATTAGCCCTCAATCTTCTACCGTTTGCTAGGGGAAAAACCAGGTGGTACGAATTGCATGACAGGTACTATATCAATACGTCTCCCCTATGAAACAGACAAAAGACTTTCTCACTCAGTCTGGCCAAATGGTCTGGATTATGCGTTAGATCTCTTTTGACTGATCTGAAGCTAAAACAAAGCAAACAACAGCATTCCACAGTTGTGACATCAAAATATATGATTTGTCATCAATGATATTGAATCGCCTGTTAGGTGAGCAGGCAAGAGGTTTTTTGCTTTGACGCCAAAAAGCAGCATTCCACAATGGTGACATCAAAAGTTATGATTTATCATCAATAACATTGAATCGCCTGTGATGAGCAGCGCTTAATTTTATGAAGTTCTACTGAAGCTTAAGTGGGAAACTAAGCGTTGCTACTTTCAAAATTAAGTCAATCAGTTTACTTCTTCTTCTTCGCTGTGCGTGGCCACAATCAACTCGGATTATTTTGCCACGTAACCGGGGAGGTTCTACCACTTATGCCGGAAGACAAGGCTCGAAGCCTGGGAAGAAACTGAACAGAAGAGAACAGAAGAGGAACAGATACAAAGATAAAAGATTAACCCTTTCACCGCCAATGTCGTATTTATGCACCACAATGGTTTACCACCCATGTCACTAAAAGGCATCAAATCAGGGCATGTTATCCAAAGACCCTAATTTTGGGAGGTAAGGATAGGGCCTAATGTTATACATGTCACAGAGGAATTCACAATATTGCAGATAATTTTCTTTCTCTTCCCTGTTTAAGTTTAATGGATTTGTTTGTGCTGAAAATGGCTGTCGGCGAAAGGGTTACGTGTTTACTTAATTTAGAAAGTAACAACGCTTAGTTTCCCACTTAAGCTTTAGTAGAACTTCATAAAATGAAGGGCAGGTAAGAGGTTTATGTGTGTTTTTATTTTTTTAATTAGAGAAAAGGACTTCATTACCTGTTTCCTTGGGTGAAGAGGGTTTGATTGCATGTTGATGAGATGAGTCAGTAGAAGTTTTCCTTTTTGACGCGTGACACACAACAAAACCAAGTGGTACTGAAGAGAGATAACACAGAAATTCCCTCTGTGAGGCTCCAGACAGGCCATTGACATACGTCCATTGGTTCTGTCCGTACCAAATGACCTTAAAACTGTGCAGTTAGGCCGTGTGCTCCTACATATTTTTGTGTTGAATATATATATATTGATTTTCTTGCATGTTTGTTTGAGGGCAAGATGTAAAAAAGCCCATTGTGTGCTTACTCTTTTTCCCTCCATAAAAAAAAGAGGTTCGTTCTCTCTCTCTCTCTCTCTCTCTTCTCTCTCTCTCTCTCTCTCTCTCTCTCCCTCTCCCTCTCTC
>CM065712.1:14455730-14460730 GCA_017654935.2 Phymorhynchus buccinoides | reverse complement strand
TGTCCCCGTCACTGTGCCCCCGTCTCTGTAATGTCCCCGTCTCTATGTGTCCCCCATTTACTGTACGTCTTCGTCACTGTGTCCCCGTCTCTGTGTGTCCCCGTCACTGTGCCCCCGTCTCTGTAATGTCCCCGTCTCTATGTGTCCCCCATTTACTGTACGTCTTCGTCACTGTGTCCCCGTCTCTGTGTGTCCCCGTCACTGTGTCCCCGTCTCTGTAATGTCCCCGTCTCTATGTGTCCCCCATTTACTGTACGTCTTCGTCACTGTGTCCCCGTCACTGTGTCCCCGTCTCTCTGTGTGTCCCCGTCACTGTGTCCCCGTCTCTGTAATGTCCCCGTCTCTATGTGTTCCGCGGATTAGAGTAAGGCTAGGGCTTAAGGTTAGTGTGTGGGTTAGGATTAGGGGTAGGATTAGGGTTAGGATAAACAAAAGAGACGGGGGGGGGGGGGGGGGGGGGACACAACACAGCGGACACATTGTCAAGGATACGGGGGGGGGGGGGGGGGGGGGGGGGGGGCATAATAATAAATAATAAAAATTGATAGCATTTCTATAGCGCCTTTCTATAATTATTTTACACTCAAGGCGCTTCCACTCACATAGTGGAGACGTGAACATGATAGAGACGGGGACTTCACAAGAGAAATGGGGACACATAGACCAAATTTGGGACAGAAATATAGAGACAGAGGGACACAGAGATTAGGGGGGGGGGGGGATACTACGTAACAATGCTATTATCAGGCATGGGAATTGTCAGTCTTTTGGCTGATTTCAGCTTTTTTGATGATCCTCTTCAGTCTTTTTTTTCAAGTTTCAGTTTTTTTGATGGTCCAAGAGGACATTTATGAGATAAACCAAAAGAAGCCCAATGAGTAAAACTTAAGTTATTGGTTATAAATGAATGCAAAATGAACTAAATATATCAGTCTTATCTCTAATACTGTTTTTAAGGCTTAGATAACAGAAGAAGCTTCATTTTCTGGGGGCTGTATCCCAACACACACGGTTTTCAGTTTTTATTCCTTGTTCCTATGCCTGCTTCCAGACCCCAATTTTCAGTCTTTTTTGTCTTCTCTAATTCCCATGCCTGTATTATGATCTGAGTTTCTATCTTTTCAAATACAATCAGTGTTTATGTACAAGGCTTTGTTTGTTTTGTGTTATTTGTCTTGTTTGTACGTGTAAGGCGTTGCTCATTGTCTGCAGCGTTTAAGCTCAATGTTTGATTGATGTACAGCGCTCGATCTGAGCTCCCTGCAAAGGGAGTAGAGCGCTTTATAAATGTCCAGAATTATTATTATTGTTGTTATTATTATTGTTGTTGTTGTTGTTATTATTATTAATATTATTATTATTATTATTATTGTTATTATTATTGTTATTATTATTGTTATTATTATTATTATTATTATTGTTATTATTATTATTATTATTATTATTGTTATTATTATTATTATTATTATTATTATTATTATTGTTATTATTATTGTTATTATTATTGTTATTATTATTATTATTGTTATTGTTATTATTATTATTATTATTATTTAAATGATTCAGAAGACCACTCGGACCATACGAATGGAAAAACACAAAAGCTGTAGGTTCGGTATAGGTCCTTTATTGAAGATACCACAGACGTTTCAGAGCTTAGCTCTTTTTTCAATGTGATGAAAAAGTGACAAAAAATGAGGAATAAGGGTGAAGACACTGAGTAGAAATCAGAGCAACGAACCTGAGAGAGAGAGAGAGAGAGAGAGAGAGAGAGAGAGAGAGAGAGAGAGAGAGAGAGAGAGAGAGAGAGAGAGAGAGAGAGAGTATAAAAAGTGAAGAGTGAACACACACTCAGAAAAAAAGAAAAAGGGAAAATCCACGAAACTCTCTACCTTAAGACAACTAGGGCAAAAAATGTGAGTAGATATTAACGCACACACAAAAGGATAAATGCACACACATACGCGCATGCATGAGCATACAGACATGTAAACATATCCACACAGACACACACACACACACACACACACACACACACACACACACACACGCACACGCACACGCACGCGCACACACACACACACACACACACACACACGCACACACACACACACACACTATTATTATTATTATTATTATTATTAGTGCCTGCATGCTCGCGGTTTTGTGTGTGAGTATGTGTGTGTGCGAGCGTATGTGCGTGCGTGATGAGGTGGGACATGTATTGGTATAAATGTGTATGCACCCGTGTACGTGTGTGTGTTGATGTATGTGTAGGTGTGCGTCTGAGAGAAAGAGAGAATCTGAGGGAGAGACTGATACCTGATGATGTCATTTGTCCATTCCATGTGCGTGTTTTCGTTGTTGGATTGTGTCTTGTGCAAAACCAAAACGATTTCCTTTGTATTACGGTGCATTGGCTGATTAAAGAATCTTGAATCTTGATTATTATTATTATTATTATTATTATTATTATTATTATTATTAACATTTGTGCTGTGTCGGTTGACAGAAACGTGCTACGAGCGGATGGAAAGCGTAGAAGTTGAGTTTACACCGGTCCAGATTCCTGAGCACATCACCGTGACCCGGCTGACCCACTTCACGTTCGCCATCGAAGGGTGCGGCTTTGCTTTGCTCGGTGTTATAATCGACCCGGAGCGCTACTTTATCGTCACCATCGGTGAAGGCGAAGGTCTCGACCGGTCCGTTCTCTACGAGTGTGACATGGATGATAAGTACATCTCAGACTGTACCGTATTGTCGGAGAAGCAGCACAACGGGATGCCCCTGCACTGTGACGAGTTCAGCCAGTTCTACTTCGCTGTGGAACAAGGGGTGGCGAAGGTGAGCAGGACGAAGACTCCTCGCTGACTTTGTAGAAGACTTTTTTTTGTGTGGTTGGGTTTTGTTTTGGTGGGTTTTTTTAGGGGGGAACTGTTTGAACCCTTTTGACCGCCAATGTCACATGTATGCACCACAAGTGGTTTAACACTAGCGACACTAATGTTTTCTACCAATTCGGACATGCATTACATTGTAAAATTCAACGTCAAAACTAAATCCACGGGCACTAAAGTCAATCAAGCTCTGTACAAAGAAATTACAATATCGAGGGCCAAAGGCTTACAGCCTGTATCCTCTGTGAATCTGTGAAAAACACCCATGTCGCTAAAAGGCATCAAATCAGGGCCTGTTATCCGAAGACCCTATTTTCTTAATTTTGGGAGGTAAGGACAGGCCTAATGTTATATACATGTCACAGAGGAATTCCCAATATTGCAGATGCAATTTGTTTCTCTAACCAGTTAAGTTTGATTGTATTTGGGGGGCTGACAAAATATGACTGGCGGCGAAAGGGTTAATGAAACCTGGCATCAAGACCCAGGACCTTAGCCCGTCTTTCCTCACACAGTCTTCTTCTCCCTCGTATCACTGCCATCATTCTTCACACCCTGTCTACCGCTTCTTTTCCCTCTTCCTTCAGATCAGCAATGGTCGACCTATGGCGATATCTGTCACGCCAGAGGGCAGTCAATGCACTAGTGGCTTATCACGCGATTTTCTTACTTGGGCGTAGCAAGAGAGAGAGAGATGGTAGGACTACTCACTCACTCTCTCTCTCATTTTCTTTATCCCCAACTAAGAATATAGAGAGGATTAGCCCCACACGAGCGTCATGCCCTCTGGCGTGAAAAAAATCGCACTAAGTCTCTCATTGTAAGACCTCTCTTGAAAAAAGCCAACACTTTGATCCTGATAACATGAAGAATCACATTCTTCCCCCCTTTTCTTGCCAACGTTTTTTTTAGAGAACGCTGTTCTTGGTCAACTGTTAAAGGGCCACCCTAACGGATGTGTTTTTGCAAGAAACACGTCCAAATCACCAGGAAAACACCCTTTACAGAGATTGCAATACTCACTTTGCTCTGGTTTCTTAGAAATCAAACCGTCAAATCGGCGATTCTTGGCGGACGTGCTGGAAGTCAAATTATTTCACCCAAAGAGAAGGCGTGTGCCGTCTCTTTTCTAATGGCCGCCAAATCGTTTGCACGACATTTTCGCAATGCAAACCTTTTTTCTTTTTTTTTTAATTTGTATACAGTTTAGCTAAAGGAGTTTCGCTCACAACAAAGGAAACAGCTCCAATTTTTTTTTTACTGCACTACAAAAAAAGAAAACGCTTCAACCACAATGAGTGACCTTCACCCACCCCATCCAAAATGGCTACTCTTTCCGGCATCCCAAGGAGGAATCGCCATTTTGACGGTTTAATTTCTAGGAAACTAGAGCAAAGTGAGTGTTCCGGTCCTTGAAAAGGCTGTCTTTCTGGTGATCTCGACGTGTTTCTTGCAAAAACTCATCCGCCAGGGTCCAGCTTTAAAGCATCTGCACCCCAACAACTTTATCTATGGTCAGAAGAACAATGAAACTTTATGCACTCAACCATAAGAAAGGAAGCTTACTTGAGACGTAGCATTCAAGTGCTTTATTTGTCCCCTTCAATCTGCTTACTGCTCTTACCGAGACTGCTCTTCTCAAAGTCTGTACCCACATGCTGACTACCCATGGCTGTGTGTGTGTGTGTGTGTGTGTGTGTTTGTGTGCGTGTGTGTGCGTGTGCGTGCGTCCGTGCGTGTGTGTGTGTGTGTGTGTGCGTGTGCGTGCGTGTGTGCGTGTGTCGGTGATTGTGTGTGTGTGTGTGTGTGTGTGTGTGATCTTTCCTCCCCCGGCTTTCTCTCCCTCGCCACACCCACCCCCCCCCCTCTCTCTCTCTCCCTCCCTACCTCCTTCTCTCTCTTCTGTTTGGTTCTTTGTTTTTTTTTTCTTTCATTTATACTGATCATGTTTTCTATGTTTTGTGCTCTTGTAGATATGTTCTTTTCTTCATAGATTCTTGATTGATGTTTGTTAGGAGTCATATTTGATTCTAACTGTTCAGATGAAAAAGACTTAGGAGTCATATTTGATTCTAAACTCAAATTTGATAAACACATTAC
>CM065712.1:14448230-14450730 GCA_017654935.2 Phymorhynchus buccinoides | reverse complement strand
ATGGTAGAATGGGGGGAAACTCACCAGGGTTTGGGTTTGGTGATCAAGGTAGATAAAGGGGAAGAAGCAAGCTTTCCTCTCGTAGAGCTTTCATCAGACTGGGGGGGGGGGGTTAGTGGGGAGAGAGACAGAGTCTTATTTACTCGTAAACACAAAATACTCGATCTATTCTAACCATGCTGACCAACACTTAAAAACAATATCATAAACATCCTCAATTTGGAAACCAATGCCCAAGCAGCATGAAAACGAAAGTAGGCAAAGGGTCGCAACCCCCCTTACCGGAAGCCGGCTTACTCCCCTTTCGCTTTCCGGTCACGCGGTCCATTTGACCTGTCAAAGTCACTTTTTATTGTCCAGAATTATTTGCTTTGTTCTGGGGTTGTTGTTGTTTGTGGGGTTTTTTAAAATGATCAACAAGTGTAAACGTTTATGATCAAACGCTCATCAAAATCGTAAAACGTTCGATAAGCATAAAGAACTATGCAACTGACAGCAAATTAAAAAAAGCATCCAATGTATCGCATAGGCCTAGCTTTGATGTACAAAGCATCTTTTTGATGTACGAGATACAGAAAACAGTCTAATCAACGTAACAAAAACAACAACAACACAATACGGTTGTCACGTACTGCTGGCAAACGGGTAGACTGTATAAGTACAGTGGAACGTCCCTTATAAGACCTTCGAAAATCATCCAAAATGAGGCCTTATAAGGAAGGGGTCTTATAATGGAAGTCATTTTAATGCTTACAAAGAAGGGCAATGTCTCAGAGAAGCAGGTCTTATATGGGAGGGAGTTTTATAATGGGAGGTCTTATAAGGGAGGTCATTTTAATACTTACAAAGAAAGGCAATGTCTCAGAGAAGTAGGTCTTATATGGGAGGGAGTTTTATAATGGGAGGTCTTATAAGGGAGGTCATTTTAATGCTTACAAAGAAGGGCAATGTCTCAGAGAAGTAGGTCTTATATGGGAGGGAGTTTTATAATGGGAGGTCTTATAAGGGAGGTCATTTTAATACTTACAAAGAAGGGCAATGTCTCAGAGAAGTAGGTCTTATATGGGAGGGAGTTTTATAATGGGAGGTCTTATAAGGGAGGTCATTTTAATACTTACAAAGAAGGGCAATGTCTCAGAGAAGTGGGTCTTATATGGGAGGGAGTTTTATAATGGGAGGTCTTATAAGGGAGGTCATTTTAATACTTACAAAGAAGGGCAATGTCTCAGAGAAGTAGGTCTTATAATGGGAGGGAGTCTTTATAATGGGAGGTCTTATAAGGGAGATCATTTTAATACTTACAAAGAAGGGCAATGTCTCAGAGAAGTAGGGTCTTATATGGGAGGGAGTTTTATAATGGGAGGTCTTATTAGGGAGGTTCCACTGTATTAGCATTTCACGAACATTCATGTGGGATTGTCTTATCCAAATAAAAGGGCGCAACAAACAAACAAGAAGAAGAAAAAGGCTGCCACATTAGCATGTTCAACAGTCAAAAGAGACCGTCATGGAAGGTGTGACGCGGCACATTGTTAAAGGAGCACCCTGACGGGTGAGTTTTTGCAAGAAACACATCGAGATCACCATGAAAACACCATTTAGGTCTACAGAGATCGCAACACTTACTTTGCTCTGGTTTCATAGAAATCAAACCGTCAAATCGGCGATTTATCCTTGGCGGAGGTGCTGGAAGTCAAATGCTTTCACTGAAAAAGAAGGCGTGTGTCGTCTCTTTTGTAATGGTGACCAAATTGTTTGCACGATTTTGTTTTCGCAATACAAGCCTTTTTATTTATCATTTTTTAAAATTTTAGGCAGTTAATCTAAAAGAGTTTCGCTCACAACAAAGGAAATAGCTTCAAATTTTTTGTTACTGCACTACACAAAAGAACAAGCTTAAACCACAATAGTTTTGGCCTCCACCCACCCCATCCAAAATGGCTTTTCTCTCCGGCGCCTCCGCCAAAGAGGAATCGCCGTTTTGACGGTTTGATTTCTAGGAAACCAGAGCAAAGCGAGTGTTCCGATCTTTGTAAAGGCTGTTTTTCATGGTGATCTCGATGTGTTTCTTGCAAAAACTCATCCGTCAGGGTGCACCTTTAAGGCGACGCAGAATGTCTACAGCTCTTTGGAACAGACTTCTTAAATCTTGATTTGCCGTACTAAAAAATTAAGGTCAAAATCCGCCCCTGCGTATGACGGGTTACCAGAAACAGACCTGTTTACTCTACTCTTTTCGAGTAGTACTCTACTCAACTTGGACCTCTACTACTCTTCAAAATTGAAAATAATGCTCTAATTACTCATTTTCAGTGAACATTGTTTGATGGTTTAATGAATAAAGCTACACATTTTGCACCCAAACTACTCATTTGGTTTAAACAAATCTTTATTCATTCGGAAACATGAAAGACAATTAGAGCAACAACAAGCTCGAAGCTTATACCGTGCTCCTTAAATTAACGTCATAATTGCACAATTGATTGAACAGATGGAGACT
>CM065712.1:14435730-14438230 GCA_017654935.2 Phymorhynchus buccinoides | reverse complement strand
TTATTATTATTATTATTATTATTATTATTATTAATTATTATTAATTATTAATTATTTATTATTATTATTAACATTATTATTAATTATTATTACTGTTATCGCAGGCGTACCCGAGAACAACCAAACCTGCTTCCTGAAAGGATCTGACAAGGAGCTTTGCATCTGCAACATGGGCTTCCGACCAACGTGTGCGGGATGCGAAGGTAAGACCGTTTACCCGCCTGCCTGCCTGCCTGCCTGCCTGCCTGCCTGCCTGCTTTGCCTGTCTGTCTGTCTGTCTCTCTGTCTGTCTCTCTGTCTCTCTGTCTGTCTCTCTGTCTCTCTGTCTGTAATCAGCTGGGGACTACAGACTGGAAGATGGGGCAGGCAGTCGTGTAATACAGACAGACGGACAGGCAGACTGAGAAAGACATCAGCTGGGGACTGCAGACTGGAAGACGGGGCAGGCAGTCATGTATACAGACAGACGGACAGGCAGACTGAGCAGGACTGTGACAAATGCTCCGCGGCTGTTGTGTGTACTGCACTACATAGGGGGGGGTGGGGGTGGGGGTCCTATTAGATAATGGCTTTTATCATGACTGCGATTAATTTTTCAACGAAGATAATTAGCTGAAAAGGTTCATAAAATACAGCTTAATGCTTGGTCAGAAAGGCGAGTGTGACAATGCGGGGAGAGCTGAGAAATGTAGCGGGGGGGGGGGGGGGGGGGCACATCTTGACCTTTACCCGAACAATTCCTATTATTAACACGTCATGTAAATTCTTTGTTAGGTAGGTAGGCCTAGGTAGATAGGGACAGGCTTCAGCCTTCAAGCTTCGCGGCTTATAAAACGTCCCATCCATTTGAAATTGATTTTACATGTTTGCTTATTGCATGCGGTAAAAAATACGATTTCAAATCAATCATGAAAATCAAAAAATATTTGACTAAAAATGTTGTTCCTGTCCAGGAGAGTTTTTAATTGGTTAGTTGATTGTGCTCTTTTAAAGTTAGGTGGCAGTGAGTTCCAGAGGTTAGCGTGTTGCTAAAAACAATATTTTCGTTTGTTAGTATTATAACATTGAATCTATACCTTACCTTCTTGATTTCTAGTTTTACTGTATGTAGACACTGAAAATAGAGACTCAAAACTGATATCATCTAAATTATTATGGATTTTATATACCTGAACGAGATCTCCTCTTACACGTCTTCCTTTTAATGAATGTAAATGTAACAATTTTAACCTGTTATATGGTGCAATGGTGGAGGTGTCACGTTATGAATCATATGGTAATGCTTTCTTATTATAAGTTTGCCTCCCAGGTAGAGAAGTCTGTTTGACCTTACTTGCCCTCTGCTGTCAAATCAATGTAGCTACTGTATGTAGTAACTATTCTCTTTAACTGTCTGTCTGTCTGTCTCTTTCTCTCTCTCTCTCTCTCTCTCTCTCTCTCTCTCTCTCTCTCTCTCTCTTCTCTCTCTCTCTCTCTCTGTCTCTCTCTCTCTCTCTCTCTCTCTCTCTCTCTCTCTCTCTCTCTCTCTCTCTCTCTCTCTCTCTCTCTCTCTCTCTCTCTCTCTCTCTCTCTCTCTCTGCCACCCCCCTCCCCACCCCAACCTTTGTTTTCGGAAAGAGACTGATAGGGTTAGGATCAGCCTATATTTTCGGAAAGAGGCTGATAGGGTTGGGATCAGCCTTTATTTTCGGAACATATGGTGATAATTCTTATTATAAGTTGGCCTCACCCTGTGGTGGCCTAGCTGTCAAATGAATTTGACTACTGAATTACACAGTTTCAGGGAGACGTGCATCATGATATGTTGTACTGTATGTTTTGTTGTTTACAGGTTGTTGAACGTTGGTCAGATACATTGATGAGTGTTTTGTAATAAGTGGTCGAACTTTACAGCGGTGACAGTCCTGAGATGACCGTAATAGCTGTTGATGGGACTATAATGGACAGAATAAAATAAAATAAAAATAACCTCTCTTGATAGTTTAAATCTCTACAACATTCAACAGTTTGGGTTGGGCAGCGATTCAATGCTAAAAAATATTAGATGATTTTGACCCCCAAAACAGATGCTTGTGGCAAAAGAAAAGACCATCTAACCCTAACCCTATCCCTAACCCTATCCCTAACCCTAACCCTAACCCTAACCCTAACCCTAACCCTAACCCTATCCACGGAAAGAACCAAGAAATAGAGCAGGAGGGTGTAAATCTACATATTTGCCGAGAAATCGATGTACAAAGCCATGCACTTATACTATTTTTTTGCTGGAACCATTCCTTTTTTGGTTGATAAATTTTAAGTCTTTGGGTTGCCCTCCACGAATTCCCCTCACTCTAGCTCCTTTCAGTTTTCCACAGAGAGCCATTTGTTTCAAGTTATTTCTTTTAACAGAGGCAAATATTCTGATCATTGATTTGGGTTAGGGATAGGAAAAGACCTTACAAGTTACAAGTGGTATGCCACCATGAACCAATGTCAGCCTAATGGCCAAAACACTTTA
>CM065712.1:14415730-14430730 GCA_017654935.2 Phymorhynchus buccinoides | reverse complement strand
CAACTCGCCCCAAATACTAGCTCACCCCATTTCCAACCTGCCCCAATAACCAACTCGCCCTACTACTAACTCGCCCCAATGACCAACTCGCCGCATTACTAACTTGCCCCCTTTACTAAGTTGTCCAAATAACCAACTCGCCCCATTGCCAACTCGACCCAATGCCCCAATGCCCCAGTGAATATTTCGTACCACGACCAACTCACCCCATTACCAACTCGTCCCATTACTAACTCGCCCCAATAACCAACTCGCCCTGTTACTAACTCGCCCCAATAACCAACTCGACCCATTTCCAACTTGCCCCAATAACCAACTCGCCCCATTACTAACTTGTCCAAATAACCAACTCGCCCCAAATACTAATTCGCCCCAATAACCAACTCGCCCCATTACTAACTTGTCCAAATAACCAACTCTCCCCAAATACTAACTCACCCCATTTCCAACTTGTCCAAATAACCAACTCGCCCCAAATACTAGCTCACCCCATTTCCAACTTGCCCCAATAACCAACTCCCCCCCCTGTTACTAACTCGCCCAAATGATCAACTCGCCCCATTACCAATTCGCCCCCTTTGCTAAGTTTGTCCAAGTAACCAGCTCGCCCCATTGCCAACTCGCCCCAACGCCAACTCGCCCCATTGCCAACTCGCCCCATTGCCAACTCGCCCCATTGCCAACTCGCCCCATTGCCAACTCGCCCCAATGACCAACTCACCCCATTGCCAACTCGCCCCAATGACCAACTCGCCCCAATGACCAACTCGCCCCAATGACCAACTCGCCCCAATGACCAACTCGCCCCAATGACCAACTCACCCCAATGACCAACTCGCCCCAATGACCAACTCGCCCCAATGACCAACTCGCCCCAATGACCAACTCGCCCCAATGACCAACTCGCCCCATTGCCAACTCGCCCCAATGACCAACTCGCCCCATTGCCAACTCGCCCCAATGACCAACTCGCCCCATTACCAACTCGCCCCAATGACCAACTCGCCCCATTACCAACTCGCCCCAATGACCAACTCGCCCCAATGACCAACTCGCCCCATTTCCAACTCGCCCCAATGACCAACTCGCCCCATTACCAACTCGCCCCAATGACCAACTCGCCCCAATCGCCAACTCGCCCCAATGACCAACTCGCCCCATTACCAACTCGCCCCAATGACCAACTCGCCCCAATAACCAACTCGCCCCAATGACCAACTCGCCCCAATTACCAACTCGCCCCATTACCAACTCGCCCCATTACCAACTCGCCCCAATGACCAACTCGCCCCAATGACCAACTCGCCCCATTTCCAACTCGCCCCATTGCCAACTCGCCCCAATGACCAACTCGCCCCATTACCAACTCGCCCCATTACCAACTCGCCCCATTGACCAACTCGCCCCAATGACCAACTCGCCCCAATGACCAACTCGCCCCATTACCAACTCGCCCCATTACCAACTCGCCCCAATGACCAACTCGCCCCAATGACCAACTCGCCCCAATGACCAACTCGCCCCATTACCAACTCGCCCCAATGACCAACTCGCCCCAATAACCAACTCGACCCAATGACCAACTCGCCCCAATGACCAACTCGCCACATTACTAACTTGCCCCATTTCCAACTCACTCCATTACTAATTCGCCCCAATAACCAACTCGCCCCAATGACCAACTCGCCCCATTACCAACTCGCCCCATTACCAACTCGCCCCATTTCCAACTCGCCCCAATGACCAACTCGCCCCAATGACCAACTCGCCCCAATGACCAACTCGCCCCAATGACCAACTCGCCCCATTGACCAACTCGCCCCAATGACCAACTCGCCCCAATGACCAACTCGCCCCATTTCCAACTCGCCCCATTACCAACTCGCCCCAATGACCAACTCGCCCCAATAACCAACTCGCCCCAATGACCAACTCGCCCCATTACCAACTCGCCCCAATGACCAACTCGCCCCAATAACCAACTCGACCCAATGACCAACTCGCCCCAATGACCAACTCGCCCCATTACTAACTTGCCCCATTTCCAACTCACTCCATTACTAATTCGCCCCAATAACCAACTCGCCCCAATGACCAACTCGCCCCATTACCAACTCGCCCCATTACCAACTCGCCCCATTTCCAACTCGCCCCAATGACCAACTCGCCCCAATGACCAACTCGCCCCATTACCAACTCGCCCCAATGACCAACTCGCCCCAATGACCAACTCGCCCCATTTCCAACTCTCCCCAATGACCAACTCGCCCCAATGACCAACTCGCCCCATTTCCAACTCGCCCCATTACCAACTCGCCCCAATGACCAACTCGCCCCAATGACCAACTCGCCCCATTACCAACTCGCCCTAATGACCAACTCGCCCCATTACCAACTCGCCCCAATGACCAACTCGCCCCAATAACCAACTCGACCCAATGACCAACTCGCCCCAATGACCAATTCGCCACATTACTAACTTGCCCCATTATGGTTGGCGGTGTTAAATCCTCTCTCTCTCCTCTGCTGTATGGTGTACCCCAGGGGTCTGTGCTGGGGCCAGTTCTTTTTACACTTTATTATCAGCCCTTATCTGATGTTATATCTGAACACAAATGTAACTTTCACAAATATGCAGATGATACAGAGCTGTCCAGGAGTGGCACTCCTGATGAGTTTCAGTCGGTTAAATCAGAGGTTTCTGAGTGTGTCAGCAGTGTTCAGGGGTGGATGACCAGTAACAAGCTGAAACTGAACAGTGAAAAGACCCAGGTGATGCCTGTTGGCACCTCCTCTTCCCTGAAGAAAGTTAAAACAGATTCCATCAATATTGTTGGATCCGAATTGCCATTTCGGAAGACTGTTAAGTACCTCGGTGTCTCCCTCAATCAAACCATGTCGATGCAGGAGCAAATATCTAGTGTTTGTCGTGCATCTTTCTTAGAGCTAAGACCCTTCCTGTCCAGAGATGCTGCTGTTAGACTGATTTCTGCCTTCGTGTTGTCCAGATTGGACTACTGTAATTCGATGTATGCTGGGCTTCCAGCAGAACAGATTTCGCGCTTACAGAGAGTGCAGAACAGTGCTGCTCGGCTTGTGCTTGGCAAAAGAAAGCGTGATCACATCACACCTCTTTTGGCTGAGCTCCACTGGCTTCCTGTCAAATTCCGCTGGCAGTTCAAGATGGCTACTCTCGCTTTTCGTCACTTTGACAAAACTCTTCCTCAGTACCTCTCTTCTTCTCTCTGCACCTACCAAAGCTCTCGTACTCTTCGTTCTTCTTCCCAGAAACTTCTTAAAGTTCCTAAGCGGTCCTTGAAATCTTCGGGTGAGAGGGCGTTTAGTTTTGTTGCACCAAACGTTTGGAATTCTCTCCCTGACCATACCCGTAACCAGTCCACTCTTCCTTCCTTCAAGTCCCAACTAAAGACCCACTTCTTCAGGAAAGCTTTCTCTCTGCAAAGTCTATGATCCTTTCCCCACTCTTGTTTTCCAGCTCATTGAAGACGTTGAGTTTGAGGTTAACGCGTGCGCGTGTGTGTGTATGGGGTGGGGGTGGGGAGTAGGGGGGCAGGGGTGGGGATGGGTGGGGGGGGGGGGAGTGGGGGGATGGTTGGGGTGGTGGTGTTGAAGGGAGGTGGGTGTTGGTGTGTTGTGTTATGATTATATGCAATGCATTCTCTAATATGTATTCATTTTCATAGAGATGTATGGTGAGGATGCGTGGGCCAGTTTGTTAGAAATGTTTGTACGAATGGTGAGTGAAAAGCGCATTGAGTTGCTTTGCAAGATTATGCGCTATATAAGCATTATTAATTATTATTATTATTTTATTACCAACTCGCCCCAATGACCAACTCGGCCCATTACCAACTCGCCCCAATAACCAACTCGACCCAATGACCAACTCGACCCAATGACCAACTCGCCCCAATAACCAACTCGACCCATTACCAACTCGCCCCAATAACCAACTCGACCCATTACCAACTCGACCCAATGACCAACTCGACCCAATTACCAACTCGCCCCATTACCAACTCGCCCCAATAACCAACTCGACCCAATGACCAACTCGCCCCAATGACCAACTCGCCCCATTACCAACTCGCCCCAATGACCAACTCGCCCCATTACCAACTCGCCCCAATAACCAACTCGACCCAATGACCAACTCGCCCCAATGACCAACTCGCCCCATGACCAACTCGCCCCAATGACCAACTCGCCCCAATGACCAACTCGCCCCAATGACCAACTCGGCCCATTACCAACTCGCCCCAATAACCAACTCGCCCCAATTACCAACTCGCCCCAATGACCAACTCGCCCCAATTACCAACTCGCCCCAATTACCAACTCGCCCCAATGACCAACTCGCCCCATTACCAACTCGCCCCAATAACCAACTCGCCCCAATGACCAACTCGCCCCAATGACCAACTCGGCCCATTACCAACTCGCCCCAATGACCAACTCGACAGCTCCTGCCCTTCGCTTACCACCGTTCTGATTCCATCCAGGCTTCCCCACTCGGCCCGCTGACCGGCCTTGCTGCAACTGCCCCAGGAACTGGCCTGAGTGCTTCACCAGCGGACAACTCACCCGGGGCTGCTACATTACCTCCCAGGTAATGTCCTTGTTTGCCCCGTGCTTTGCTAGGCGGTGGTGGTGGTTGTCAGAAAACAAATTTTTGGTGCAGGGAGGGAGTTAATTAAGGGAGAGTTTCCTCCCCCTTGTTTCGTTTCACTTTAGCTCCTCTCCTAGCCTGGCTGTTTCAATCTTCCATGCTTTGCTAGGCGGCTGGTGTCAGAAATAGTTTTGGTGGAGGGGGTAATTAAGGGAGAGTTTCTTCCCTCTTGTCTCATTTCACTTTAGCTCCTACTCCTAGCCTAACTATTTCAATATTCCATGCGGAGGGGAGTTAATTAACGGAGAGTTACTTTCTTTTATATTCCTTTCGCAACAGCTCCTCTCCTACTCCTAGCCTCACTATTTGAATCTTACATGCGGATGGGAGTTAATTATCGGAGAGTTACTTCCCCTTTATATTAATTTCGCAACAGCTCCTCCCCTCACTATTTCAACCGTCCATGCTTTGCTAGGCGATGGTGTCGAAAATAACTTTGGTTGAGGGAGGGAGTTAATTAACGGAGAGTTTCTTCACCTTCATGTTAATTTCACTATGCCCATCTCCTAGCCTGACTATTTCAATATTCCATGCTTTGCTAGGCGGATGTGTTGTCGAAAATAACTTTTTGGTGGAGGGGAGTTAATTAACGGAGAGTTACTTCCCTTTGTATTCATTTCACGACAGCTCCTCTCCTACTCCTAGCCTCACTATTTCAATCTTCCATGCGGAGGGGAGTTAATTAACGGAGAGTTACTTTCCCTTTATATTCATTTCACGACAGCTCCTCTCTCCTAGCCTGACTAGTTCAATCGTCCATGCTTTGCTAGGCGAATGTGTTGTCAAAAATAACTTTTTGGGTGGAGGGAGGGAGTTAAAGCATGGAGAGTTACTTCCCCTTTATATTCATTTCACTATGTCTCTCTCCTAGGCTCACTAGTTCAATCTTCAATGCTTTGCAAGGCGGCGGTGTTGTCGAAAATAACTTTTTTGGTGGAGTGAGTGAGTTAATTTACTGAGAGTTACTTTCCCTTTATATTAATTTCACTATGCCCCTCTACTAGTCTCACTATTTCAATATTCCATGCTTTGCTAGGCGGCGGTGTTGTCAAAGGGGAGGCGGAGGGGAGTTAATTAAAGGAGAGCTACTTCCCCTTTGTATTCATTTAACAACAGCTCCTCTCCTACTCCTAGTATCACTATTTCAATCTTCCATGCGAATGGGAGTTAATTAACGGAGAGTTACTTCCCCTTTATATTCATTTCACTATGTCCCTCTCCTAGCCTCATTATTTCAATAATTCATGCAGAAGGGAGTTAATTAACGGAGAGTTACTTCCCCTTATTCATTTCACAAAGCCTGACTATTTCAATCTTCCATGATTTGCAAGGCGGCAGTGTTGTCGAAAATAACTTTTTGGGTGGAGTGAGTGAGTTAATTAACGGAGAGTTACTTCCCCTTTATATTCATTTCACAACAGCTCCTCTCCTAGCCTCACTATTTCAATCTTCCATGTGGAGGGGAGTTAATTATCAGAGAGTTACTTTCCCTTTATATTCCTTTCGCAACAGCTCCTCTCCTACCCTTACTATTTCAATCTTCCAGGCGGAGGGGAGTAAATTAACGGAGAGTTACTTTCCCTTTATTTGATTTCACAACAGCTCCTCTCCTACTCCTAGCCTCACTATTTCAATCTTCCATGCGGTGGGGAGTTAATTACCAGAGAGTTACTTCCCTGTGTATTCATTTCGCGGCAAGCTCTCTCCTAGCCTCACTATTTCAATCTTTCATGCGGGTGGAGGGAGTTAATTAACGGAGAGTTACTTCCCCTTTATATTCATTTCGCAACAGCTCCTCTCTCCTAGCCTGACTAGTTCAATCGTCCATGCTTTGTTAGGTGGTGGGGTCGGAATTTATGTATTTTTGGCGGAAGGGAGTTAATTAACGGAGAGTTACTTCCCCTTCGTCTTGAGTCAAACACTCAACTGGTGTTTTTTTTCCAATCTTCGTTTGACCTCGCAGGGTTACTACGCGGACTACGTCCACTTCAGCCTCATGTACGAAGACCAGTGTCTCCGCGGGGAGGTGGTCAACCGCACCCAGTGGCACTCCGGAGCGTGCCCCTCGGACGCCCCCACCCAACCTCCAGTCCGGAGTCAGTTGTTGTTTGGTTGTGGGGGGGGGTTTGTCATTGGACTAACGAGGCGGGGAGGGGTGGTGTGTGTCTAAAAGCCGGAGACAGACTATGCGACTGCCTCGTGTGACTCGATCAGGTCGTGACGTAGACCAAATTTTGTTTCCCGCACAGAAGAGGTCACAAGCCATCTGACTCGATCAGACTCGATCAGTGAAATTTAGCACCCGCCCTATTCGGCCCTGTCACCTGACTGGGCCCGACTGAGTCAGACTGATCAAGCAGGATGGTATGCAAATGAGGTGAAACGTCACGACCTGATCGAGTCACATGAGGCAGTCACATAGTCTGTCGCCGGCTTTAAAGCGCCACCCTGACGGATGAGTTTTTTGGGTAAGAAACACGTCGATATCACCAGGAAAACACCCTTTACAGAGATCGCAGCACTCACTTTGATCTGGTTTCATAGAAATTAAGCCGGCGATTCCTCCTTGGCGGAGATGCCGGGGAGAGTAGCCATGTTGGATGGGGTGGGTGAAGGCCACTCATTGTGGTTGAAGCGTTTTTTGTAGTGCAGTAAAATTTAAAAAAATGGATCTGTTTCCTTTGTTGTGGTCTGAACGCAGGCGGCCATTAGAAAAGAGACGCCACACTCCTTTCTCTTTGGGTGAAAGAATTTGACTTCCAGCACCTCCGCCAAGGAGGAATCGCCGATTTGACGGTTTGATTTCTAAGAAACCAGAGCAAAGTGAGTGTTGCAATCTCTGTAAAGGGGTGTTTTCCTGATGATCTGGACGTGTTTCTTACAAAAACTCATCCGTCAGGGTGGCCCTTTAAAGAATCAAGTTTGTTTGTTGATCAGTTGGGCTCTCGTCGGCTTCCGGTTCAGTTCAACTTGGTTGAAACGAATTTTCAACAAAAATCAATCTAATAGCAGCAACGTAAACGAATGCAAACGAGCTTAACGCTTATGCAAGGCGCTCAAACACAGAGATATAATTATTACATAATATTCCAGTTCTACTTGCCCCCACCCCCACCCCCCTCTCTCATGTTACTGTTGGCCCCTACTGCGGGCTAATGTCAACCAATGATTCAAAGCCATTCGAGTCAAGGGCCCCAATACCGTGCTCTTTGAATGTACTATACAATTGTGTCAACTGACAAGATAGTGTGTGTGTGTGTGTGTGTGTGTGTGTGTGTGTGTGTGTGTGTGTGTGTGTGTGTGTGTGTGTGTGTGTGTGTGTGTGTGTGTGTGTGTGTGTGTGATTCTTCGTGCCGATGCCTTAATTATCTTTGCCTGAGTTGTGTTGTTGAAATGTGTGTGTGTCTGTGTGTCTGTGTGTGTGCGTGTATGTCTGTCTGTGTGTGTGTCCAGCTGACGACCAGCCTGTTACCCCCGCTCCAGCCTACACAGGTCCGACGGCTGTTCCTCCGGAAGAATGCACCAAAGAGAACGCATGCAATCCAAATCCCCCACCCCCGGAAATCCCAGCCGGTGAGTACGGGCCGTGAATCAGACCCGTCTACTCTACTCTTTTCCAGTAGTATTCTGGGCCTGTATTCACGTTGAGATAGCATGCGACTTAGCATGATGCTAACTTAGAAGCTCTTCCAATGTCCTGAAGGATTTAATAGGACTTTTGGAAGAGCTTCTAAGTTAGCATGATCCTAAGTCTCATGCTATATCCACGTGAATACAGGCCTTGGTCTTCTTCTTTTCCTTCTTCTTCTTCTTCTTCTTCTTCTTCTTCTTCTTCTTCTGCGTTCCCAGACCATATGGCCATAATGGGTAAGGTACATATGTGTCCGGTTTTCAGTTTTCACTGGTCTCCACGCTGCGTACAGCCGACACATTCCGATTTCGGAGGAGCTCAAGAGAAAAATTATTTGGAAGATGTTTTGGGGGTTTTTAAAGGCAGGAGAATGGGCCAATAAGTCAGAAAGATAGTAGATGATAGAAAGCAAAGGGAAAAGGCAGAGTCAAAGAGAGTGACAGATTTGAGGAAGTTACAAGCACAGAACTTCCAGAAGGTGGGGGAACTATTTTTACGAAAGACCCCCCGGTATCCCCACGGGGACAGTATTCTAGTCAGTTTGGATCTCTACTACTGCTCTTCAAAATTGAAAATAATGCTCTTTAATTCTTGATTACTACTCATTTTCAGTGAGCATTGTTTGGTTTAAATCATTTTGTATTCAGATCAACAGGGCACATATTATACATCGATACATTGTCAACGTAAATGAGCAGCAACAAGCTGGAAGCTTATAGTGTGCTCGCTATCTACATGTATATATAAGATGACGACTGTTGAAAACAACCATAAATAAACAATGGCATAAGCAATCAAAATAAGTTAACAAAAGAACAAGCAAGGAAATAATGTTCATGAGCAATTGGAAACTGGAATGCATGAAAATCCGTTTAACGTCCTCCGGTCTGAAACAGACACATATAGGATATTAGTAGATATAACGATGGTGGGAACGATCCTGGAGGTAATGCGCGGAGGCATTGCAACTCCAGGAAAGTCCCGAATTTGTAACGATACAGATGAATAAAAAAAAAAAGAAGAAACTGGAATAACAAAGTTAGTCATATTTTTACATCAAAGTTATTAAGCTAACTTCGAATATCGAAAATCGAATAATAACATTTTAAATATTGCAACATTGTTTGATGGTTTAATGAATAAAACTACACATTTTGCACCAAAGCTATTCATTTCAGCTGTCCAGACTACTCAAGACTTGTGTAGGGTGTAAGCAGGTCTGGTCAATATAAAATAAACAATTCTAATATTTAGAGGTGCCGTGGTGTAGTTGGTTAGAGTCGCGTCGCCGCTCGTTAATCCAACAGGGTTGCCAGTGCGCTGGTTCAAACCCAGCTCCGTTCGCGGTGCTGTGTCCTTGGGAAAGACACTTTGCTCCTATTTCCTGGTCCTTCGGATGAGACCTTCAGTTAGACCGAGGCCCTGTGTGCGAACGCACGCGCCACATCTTGCTGCACGCGTTAACCCTTTCACCGCCAATGTTTCATTTTTGCACCACAATGGTTTAACACCTGTGCCACTAAAAAGCATCAAATCAGGGCCCGTTATCTGGAGACTCTGTTGTCTTAAGTTTGGGAGGTAAGGTTAGGCCTAATGTTATACAGTGGAACCTCCCTTATAAGACTCCCTCCCATATAAGACCTACTTCTCTGAGACATTGCTCTCCTTTGGAAGTATTAAAATTACCTCCCTTATAAGACCCTTCCCTTATCAGACCTCATTTTGGATGATTTTTGAAGGTCTTATAAGGGAGCTACCACTGTACATGTCACAGAGGAATTCGCAATATTGCAGATTTTTTTTTTCTCTACCCAAGTAAGTTTAATGGTATTTTGGGGGCTAAAAAATAAATGGCTGGCGACGAAAGGGTTAAAGACCTTTCCACTATTCCGGGTAGGAGTAGGCCGTGTTGTACCGGTGTTGGGATGGATGACACGAACTCGCATAGCATTGCAAAAGCCTATGGCGTTCTTTTATCTATTATGATCTGTGTTTGTATCTTTTCATATATAATCAGTGTTTATGTACAATGCTTTGTTGATTTGATTTGATTTTTGTTTGTGGCTCAAGCCACAAACCTATAACTCACTTTGTCGGTCGGTCGGTCGGTCTGTCGGTCTGTCGTTCCAAAATTGTCGCACATTTTGACAAAATTGTCGCACTTCAAATCGAGGCTACATTTCTGGCCGCTCTTTAAAATGATGTATTTTAAAAGCGTACAAAATAATAAACATACGTAATACAGACACTACAACAGACACGACGAGTATGCGGTGCTTCTTTTGATGAGTATAAGTAGGATAAATAGTTTTAAATGTTTTCCAAAAGATATAAAAAGTTACGAAATGGTGCAGAGATAACATTCTGGTTTACAGATTAAAATTATTGAAAATCCAAGGGAGGTAACTCATGATTGGAGTGGTAAAAATAGACCGCGTGCCACAAACTATTGCGATTTCGCGCTTGTTTTTTCTCTACCCAACTAAGTTTAATGGTATTTTGGGGGCTAAAAAATAAATGGCTGGCGACGAAAGGGTTAAAGCCCATTCCACTATACCGGGTAGGAGTAGGCCGTGTTGTGCCAGTGTTGGGATGGATGACACGAACTCGCATAGCATTGCAAAGGCCTATGGTGTTCTTTTATCTATTATGATCTGGTTTAAATGATTTTTTATTTTTATTGACAAGCAAAACATATACACCAAATAAAATGAACATGAATGACGGCAGCAACAAGCTTAAAGCTTATAGTGTGCCTACTCAAAAATAAGTCACAGATATGGCGGCTGGCAATCACAGACTGAAAAATCACACATTGAAGACAAATAAACAAAGGTTAATTTTGAACATTAGAAGCATAACAAAGAAACCAAATAAAAAAAATGTCATCAAATTATTATGATCTATGTTTGTATCTTTACCAACCGTGTCTGAGGTGGTGTTTGTATGTATGTATGTATCCTCTCTAGCGTTTGAACTTAGGGTGCTCAAATTTTGCATGCGGGTAGGTAGTAGGAAGATCTAGGCCAAGTGCGATAATGAAGGTTATGGGTCAAAGGTCAAGGTCACTGGAGCCGAATAACGCTGCCGCGCGGTTGGTGATTTAGCGTCTTAACGCTCTAGTTTCATATATAATCAGTGTTTATGTGCAATGCTTTGTTGATTTGATTTGACTTTTCTTGTGTTTGTAGTGTTTAGCTCAATGTTAATGTACAGCGCTCTGGGCTCCCTGCAAAGGGAGTAGAGCGCTTTATAAATGTCCAGAATTATTATTATTATTATTATTATTATTACTTCGTAGGATGGACGCTATATACATTTTCCCCATTATTATTATTATTATTATTATCATCAATATTTTTATTATTGTTATTATTATTATTATTATTATTATTATATTAGTATCCTATTATTATTATTATTATTATTATTATTATTATCCTGTTATTATTATCCTTTATTATTATCCTGTTATTATTATCCTGTTATTATTATTATTATTATTATTATCCTATTATTATTATTATTATTACTACTATTATTATTATCATCATCATTATTATTGTTATCATTATCATTATCATCATCATCATCATCATTATTATCCTATTATTATTATTTTTTTTTTTAAATTATTATGGGAATTTGCGTGCTGTTATTATCTCTTCTCTTCTCTTCTCTTTTCTCTTTTCTCTCTTCCAACAGATGCTCCGGTGTGTGGCCCCAGCAGCAGCCCCAAGCCGAAGCCCTACCCCACTTACTGCGACATGATCATAGCCATGTGCACCAGCGCCGGAGGACCCGACGTCTTCAGCCCTCCTACCCCGCCCGAGGCGGACGTGGGTCCATGCCCCACCCCCACCACCACCACCCATCCCCCACAACGCTGGGTAGGTCTAATGAGAGTTATAACAATGCTAACAAGGGCATCGCCGGGCGGCAGCAAGGCATTGTGACAATGCAAACCCGGCCAGAGTTATGTCCTCTCCCCCCCCATAGACCCCCACCCCCCCCCCACCCCCAATAAACACACCACTTTCCACCCTTACAGAACGCATAAAATACATAGCCCAAAATTTGAAGCGAGTCTGTTCAATAGTTCACGAGATACAGCTGAACTTTTATACAAACTTCCGTGCACCATGGTACACCACCACACAAAATTTGAAGCGATTCTGTTCACTAGTTCACGAACTAATGCTGGGGGGAAATTACATAGCCCAAAGAAGGAAATTTCAAGGTCAAACTTCAAGGTCAAGGTCAGCACGGTGTTGATTAACGAAAGGAAGCTTCCTTTTCAAGCTGTCTACCCCTCTGCCAATTTTAATCAAAATCCAAATAGTAATTTTTAAGATAATCGATACACATACAGACACACAGACACACGAACCAATCGCAATACCTGGGCCTCTGGCCGGGTAATAACTCTAGTGTAGAGTGGTGTCATGATAAATAAGTACCTGTCATTAAATATCTACCTCTCGCATGCGAACTGTACCCATCTAACCCTAACCCTATCCCTAACCCTAACCCTAACCCTATCCCTAACCACGGAAAGAACCAATAAATAGAGCAGGAGGGTGTAAATCTACATATTTGCCGAGAAATCGATGTACAAATCCATGCACTTAGTTTCGTAAAATTCACAATGGCGGACAAACAAACGATTCTGATTGGCTACGCTAGGACTACTTCCGGCTAGGACTACTTATCTCATAGAGGTAGAAATACACCGCCACAGTGGCACAGACTTCAGATATGTTTACTCTACTCTTTTCGAGTACTATTCTACTCAGTTTGGACCTCTACTACTCTTCAAAACTGGAAATAATGCTCTTTAATTCTTGATTACTACTCATTTTCAGTGAACATTGTTTGATGGTTTAATGAATAGGACTACACATTTCGCATCAAAACTACTCATTTCAGCTATATCCAGACTACTCGAGACTTGTGTTGGGGGTAAACAGGTCTGCACAGTAGAAGCGCGTTCGCCTCGTGTCAAGTACTAAGCTCCGAGTTCGAACCTGGGGTACAAGGGGATTTTTCTTCTCTCACTTTGCCACTAGGGCCTTACAGGTCTGAACGTGGGAGTCTTTCGGATGAGACGATAAACCGAGGTCCCTGTGTGTGCCCATGCACTTAGCACACGTCAAACACAGTGGCAGCGACAAAGTTGTCATTTAGTCAAAATTTACACCCCACCCCCACCCCCACCCACCCCTTTCCTTCCTCATCAGTCACACAAAAATCGCATGCCAACAAAAAAGTTTTTTTTTAATTGGGTGGCGCGCCTCTGGCTGCGACGCTCTCTCCAGGTGGGAGCAACCCGAATTTCACATAGACGCCTCTGTGACTATAAAGTACAGAATACTTAATAATACCTAATACAAGAACTTCCTGGGAGGGCGTGCTTTTGCTTACGTTGGCCCTGTGATCTGGAACAGCCTACCTTTCCCTGTCCGTCATGCACAAACTCTGTCCTCTTTCGAATCGAAGCTCAAGACTTTAATAATAATAATAATAATAATATTAATGCGTATTTTTATAGCGCCTATACTCAGTAAGGGCTCTAAGCGCTTTACAAAACATATTTACATTGATTAAAAAGAAAATATTACACGATAAATATGAAGCAAGAAAACAAACAACCAAAGAACTAACGCGAAGTAGCCTTGCACACCCACAACACACCACCACACACTTTCAGGACACACACGCGCACACGCGATTGCACACACAGACAGACGCACGAACACACACACGCACATACACTAGACTTGTGAAAGAGTGCAAAGATATGAGTTATGAAGAAAGACTGGTGTACCTAAATTTGCATTCACTGAAAGGCAGGAGAACTAGAGGAGATCTGATTGAAGCGTATAAGATATTTAATGGTCATGTCGATCTATCATGGGATAAATGTTTTAGTGCACCACAATACAATTTGACTAGAAACCCTTATGGCAAGGTCTTTATTAAACGCTTCAACACTAACATCAGAAAAAATTGCTTCAGCAATAGAGTTGCTAACATCTGGAATGATTTACCTAACGAACTAAAATGTGCACCCAATACAAACTTATTCAAAAATCGTCTCGACAGATCTCCAAATTATTTAATCCTATTTAGATGCTTTGACGAGTAATCGTAGGAAAAGTTTGACCGCAAAACCTTGACCAGTATTGACATAACACTGATTATAAAGATGGGACTATCTAAAAAGCTTAACAGCTTGCTTTGTCCCTATCTACTACTACATACACACACACGCGCGCGCGCGCGCGCACCCCCCCCCCCCCCCCCCACCCCCCCGACGCATGAATACACACACACGCACACACGCGCACGGACAAAAACAAACATAGAGCGCACGCATCCACGTACAAGAGCAAGCTCATTCTTCACAGAGACCTTGCTGGGAAGATCAAACAAGTTTCCCAACATTTAGGGAATCAGGGTCGGGATACAGGACAAGTTTAAGTGAGGATACAGGATAAGTTTAAGTGGCCTAACTTTAGTGGCCTAACGCTGTGTTTTCTGTGCCCAGGGAGATGGAGATGTTTTGTGAATGGTGTTGACGTGTACCGAAACCTTAATCACTGTAATTAGTAATTGATTCTCTTCATACCTTTTGTATTCCCCATCCTCTTCATGTCTCTTTCATATTATTCTGAAT
>CM065712.1:14403230-14405730 GCA_017654935.2 Phymorhynchus buccinoides | reverse complement strand
GTAAAATAATGGTGCATGGGGAAAACCCAACATATGTCGCTCCGAATGGTTTTGAGCAAAAGCCAAAAATAGTCAACAACCTCCCAAAATATCATGATGATGATGATGAAAATGATGTCTTACGTCCTCCTGGCCATAGACACGTATGGAACATTTGTAAATACAAAGATGGTGGGAACAATACTGGCTGCAATGCCCGGAGGCAGTGCAACGCCAGTAAAGTCCCGAGTTTTTAACAATATAGATAGGTGTAGCAGTGACCACGCCTCGGTTAAACCTCATCGGCTATGGTACCGCCACATAGTATATAATCTAGTGTGTATAAAAATATCAGTTTTCTATGTAGGGGCATACTTATGTCTGCTTTTATGTATTCTACCAGTAGCCACTACTACATGAAAGACAATTTTGAATGATTTCTTTGTTTATTTGAATGTTTAAAAAACATCAAATCAATAGAAAGAAAATAGAAAGGGCAAAAATTCTGTCTTCTATGTCGGATTTCTGCAAATGATCTGCCTCGACAATGCCAATCTTTCAAATAATTATTAAATAAAAACTATAGACAGGATAACTCTATCCTGTTTTCTGTGCGTTAACAAGGAATCTTTGCTCCGTCATGAAAATGGGGTTTTTTTAAAATCAATTTATGCCAAAATTCCATTATGTCTGGTTTTCCTATGCACTATCTATGCCTGAGAAGAACCAGACAATGTGTTCTTTTTTTTATAGTAAAGGTAAAGATGTGCCCCCCCCCCCCCGTTTTTTTTTAGAATGACCCACGGTGTTCTAAGTGATGTAAGTCTAATCAAACCGAGAGCTGGGGATATACCTGAAAGTAGACTAGAGTAACTCCCCCTTGTTTGAGCGATTGAATTAGGCAAGATCACTCCCACACACCATGAAATTACTCCCCTTAATTATTTCCGAACAATTCCTATTTGGGATTCCCCTACCTTACCGCTGTTTTTCAGTGTCGTCACCACCATCAGCAGCAAAATACAACTGACTCTGTTTAATGACTTATCAGTGGGGCCCCTACACTGCGTACGATTCGATCGCCACGTAATTGTGACATTTGTGAGGCATGATTCTCGTGAAATTCTACTGTCTACATGAATCTGATGAAAATATCCTACTAGTTACTTTCACTATACTATTTGGTAGTTTTCCCCTTACAAACATAGGATAAGACCTCTCTCTTTCTCTCTGTTACTGTGTGTCTCTTTCCCTCTCTCTCCCTCTCTCTCTCTCTCTCTCTCTCTCTCTCCTCTCTCTCCCCCTCTCTCTCTCTCTCTCTCTCTCTCTCTCCCCCCCTCTCTCTCTCTCTCTCTCTCTCTCTCTCTCTCTCTCTCTCTCTCTCTCTCTCTCTCCTCTCTCTCTCTCTCTCTCTCTCTCTCTCTATCTCTGTCTCTCTCTCTCCCTCTCTCTCTCTCTGTCTGTCTCTCTCTTTCCTCTCTCTCTCTCTCTCTCTCTCTCTCTCGCTCGTCTCTCTCTCTCGCTCTCTCTCCCCCCTCTCCCCCCCCCATCTCTCTCTCTTTCTCTCTGTCTGTCCCTCTCTCTGTCTCTCTCTCTCTCTCTCTCTCTCTCTCTCTCTCTCTCTCTCTCTCTCTCTCTCTCTCTCTCTCTCTCTCTCTCTCTCTCTCTCTCTCTCTCTCTCCCTCTCTCTCCCCTCTCTCTCTCTGTCTCCACCCCCTCTCTCTGTTACTCTCTTCCTCTCTCTCACCCTCTCTCTCTCTCTCTCTCTATCTCTCTTTTCTCCATCTCTGTTACTGTGTTCTCTCTCTCTCTCTCTCTCTCTCCCTCCCTGTCTCTCTCTCTCTCTCTCTCTCTCTCTCTCTCTCTCTCTCTCTCTCTCTCTCTCTCTCTCTCTCTCTCTCTCTCTCTCTCTCTCTCTCTCTCTCTCTCACGAATCTGAGGACATATCTGTATTTCCGAATCAGGCATTTGATTTGATTTCGTGTATTATTGAGGTCTCTACTACATGAGTATAGTGATGAGCGAAAATAGTAGATTTTTTTTTTTTTAGACGGAGGCATCAGTTTCACATGAATCACGACTCACAAACATCATCACAATCGGGTTGTATGCAGTGTGCCTGTCCCATTATAACGCGATGTTCACGTGCGCGGGACTTTTTTTTTTTTGTCCAGCAGAATGTCCCTTTAGTATAATAATAAACAGTAATGCATTCACTCGATGTGTCCTTGAAATGCTTTGTATGTGTGAGTGTGCGTGTGAATCTGTATCTATTATATTATCTGACTCCATCTTTCTGTCCTTCTGTTTATTATATCTGTCTTGTCTCTGTCTCTGTGTGTGTGGCTGTCTCTCTCTCTGTCTGTCTGTCTCTGTCTCTCCTTTCTCTCTCTCTCTCTCTCACTCTGTCTGTATCTGACTGTCTCTCCCTATCTCAGCATCTTTCTCTCTCTCTCCCTCTCTTACTTTTTTTCTCTCTGACTGTCTCTCCGTTGCCTCTCTCTCTCTCTCTCTCTCTCCT
>CM065712.1:14310730-14398230 GCA_017654935.2 Phymorhynchus buccinoides | reverse complement strand
CATTCTCAAAATGGATTTGTTCTCAACATGTCAGTGCATGTGCGAAATCGATCATGACGTACCATTACATTTTATCTTTTGTGTATTCAACACTAATTTGACCCTAAACATATCCATAACCCTATTCCTAACCCTAACCCTATCCCTATCCCTAACTCTTCGCACATGCGCAGACATGTTGAGAACAAATCCATTTTGAGAATGCCACCAGTCGGGGTTCATCCCCAGGGTCGGAGTGCTTCGCTACTGAGCCGGATTGGTTCAGCCTGGATATAGTGTGTATCATGTTTTTAACATCAAGCTCCACACAATCCCTTGCAAGAATCTAAGTTGTTTTTACATGATTCCTATTAAAAATAAAGCCGGTGCAGCAGAATCTTTAACGTGATGAAGATTGGCTGCTTAGAGGAAGAAGATGAAGATTCTGATTCTCGGCTGATTCCCTGACACGTATTGTACGGTAGCGAAGCCGCACACTTTTTTTATTTTTTGTTTGTTGTTGCTGCTTTTAGTAGCCTATCGTGGTTTGTTTACTTTTTTTTATTATTTTTATTCTTTGGTTGTTGTTTACCATGTTGCCCATGTGACAGGGTAATCAAAAACGGTCACACACGTAAAGTTCTCATCCCTGGCTGGTGCATTTGTACCATAGTGTTCAAGTGCTTCCGGCTGTTGGGGTGATCCCTGGAGTCTTTAAGCCAGGGTACGACAACAACAACAACAGAATGAAGAAACCGACACATCATAATTGTTGGGATAATAAAGACATTGTTGCCACTTTTTGTTGTACTTGTTCTAATAGTTTAGGCTGCAGAGGCATGAAAACATTTTCGCGCGCACGCACGCGCACACACACACACACACACACACACACACACACACACACACGCACACACACAGAGTAGTCCAGTTTAAAAGTTGGTGTTTGCAAAGATGAAAGGAATTCCAACAATGATTCACACCCAACACAAACAAAAGGTGTGACTTATGGGCCTTGATTAAGAACAGATCGATAATTCGTGCATTTTGTAAACTCACCAAAAATATCTTGAAGAACAGCGTAACGTTTTAAAAAATATTGGTAGCGTTGAAAATATTTGTATTAGTCGAGTTTGAAAAATCAATTTATGAGAATACGTGAATACAAGTATCCTCTAAGCATGAAAGTTATCAAGTAAAGTTATGACGTAGTTTTGTCTCCTACCCGGAAGTTCCGAAGTTTGGAAGCCGACCGACAAAAGTTCAAGATGGTAAGACAAAGCTCAGTTTGTTCTTTTTAATTAAATGAACGCATTTATTATCTGTCGCTTTGCGTGTGGAAATGTGCTATTGATTACCCATGTTTGTTGTTTGTTGCAGTCGAAATACACAGAAGATGACCTGAATGGTAAGTGAAGTAACTTTTTGAACAGTTGGCATGATACTAATTAGTAGCGATGACCGTATTTGTGCCAGTCTGACACAGAGTTACGTCCCTTTGTTTAAATTTAAGCATCCAAAAAACCGAAACTTTTCGAGTTTGCAAACTGGCCAATGCTAAAAAGAAATTTGTTTTCTTGTCGCTTTGAAGTAATTACTTGTAGCGGTGCCATAGCCGATGAGGTTTAACCGAGGCGTGGTCACCGCTACAGCAATCTGTATTAATAAAAAGTCGGGACTTTACTGGTTTCGTACTGCCTCCGGGCATTGCCTCCAGTATTGTTCCCACCATATTTGTATTTACAAATGTCCCATATGTGTCTGATTCAGACCAAGAGGACGTAAAACTCCATTTTCTCTCACTCTCTTTTCTTGTCGCTGCATATTTTTTACCTTAAATTAAAGAAGTCGTGACGGGTGTACAGAGGATTCAGCTTCCTCGCTTTCAAGGTGAAATGTGCATCTTTCAAACATATCACTGATCGGCGGTGCGGAGATTTACCGAGTTGAAAAGCGTTGACAGAATCAGTTGTCCGCTCGCTAATTAAGGCCACCTCACGCTAATTAAGAGTGCCGGATACTAGATGAAGCCTTCTAGTGATGTTCTCAAAGGTTTAAAAACAGTTCTACCGTGCCAAATTTTTCCTAAATGCCTCTTTTTTTGCGAAGTCCTGCGCATCGTTTTCGATTCACCGGAAGTGATAGCTTTGTTTCGGTTTATTTACATAGCTGTTGATTAGAGAGAACAAGAAGCTTCACTCAGCGCATCGATCGTTGAAAAGCTGTGCCCGAGGCGCGCTAACAAAGATAAGCTGCAGTACGATTAATCACCGGTGTGAAGCTTGATCAATTTTTGTTAAAGATTTGGATTAGATCTACTCCAGTCATAGAAATGGTTAAGTCAAAAATCGAGGCGTATTTGCCGTTTTATTTCCACATAGGAAATGACGCGTGTGAAAGGTCAAGGTCAAGGCCGATGACAACGCATGCGCACTTCTGTTTTCAAACTGAATGACGGACTCAAAGACAACAATGCGATTCTTGCTTGTAAGCTTACAATATTTTACTTCATTCGACCAGCGGCATCAGAAAATGACATTCGGTTGTTTCGATACTTAAAATGTAAGTGTTTAACGTTGCACATGTGTGGTTTTGAAACTTCCTAAAAATCTAGAGCGATGAAAGTTCGATTGTTTTTTGTTCGATCTATGCACGGACGACTGACGTATTGATGACGATTACACTAATAAATACGTCAATGCACGAGACGAGCGCATGGTAAGGTGGCGCCGGAAAGCCGGAATAGGAAGTTTTCTTCGACTGAAATATTTTTTTATGCAAAAACAAATATTGAAGAGCTTCTTTTCTAAAAAAAAAAGCTACATTATAGTTTCTTCAGACAATACACTATCTGTGAATACTGTTTTTCTAAAAAAAATAGTGGAGTTTTGTTCAGCTTTCAATCCTCTTGATTGTTGGAAGAAATATGTCACACATTTCTGTATTTGAGTCATGATTGAAAAATATACCAATGTTTCAACAAAACCATACCTATTTTTAAAAACTATTGACAAAAAACGCATGTCTACTCCAATTTAGGTATTTTTCTTTCATTTTATTAGTACAACTCTGAGAATTACGTAAGTTTTTTCTTTTCTTGTCGTACCTATAATTAGGCCGACCTTATGGCCACGACAGTCGTGGGGATAATGAAAACGGGTGAAAAACCTTATGGCCACGACAGTCGTGGGGATAATGAAAACCTTATGGCCACGACAGTCGTGGGGATAATGAAAACGGGTGAAAAACCTTATGGCCACGACAGTCGTGGGGATAATGAAAACGGGTGAAAAACCTTATCGCCACGACAGTCGTGGGGATAATGAAAACCTTATCGCCACGACAGTCATGGGGATAATGAAAACGGGTGAAAAACCTTTTTTTTTTTCTTTTTTTTTTTGGCTTCCGTTATTATTTCATTTCCGGTAGGCCTATTTTCTTGCCGTTTTTGTCCTTTGCCCAGTTTTTCAAAGGCCGTGGCTAAATAGCCGCCAGTGGCTCTATAGAATGCAGGCTACAGAGCCGCTACTTTCCATTTCCGGTGAAAAACGAAGCTAAAAATAGAAAAGTCTTTTGCCCATAATGTCCACAGCCCCTTTCCATTATCGGCACGACAGTCGTGGGAATAAGGAAAACGGAAGGAAAAGCTTATGGGCACGACTGTCGTGGGGATAAGCACTTCCTACTAATTAACCCCAATGACTCCCAACCATTCGAACCGGAAATCGATCCCAGTTCCCGAGAGATGGGAATTAACTCCGAACGTCACACCAAATATTTTCATTAAAAAAATCACCCAGAATAAAGTCTAACTCACAGTTCATTTCTGAAAGATGCATATTGAATAGCAATGATGATATTTTCATTCGAAAGCTAACGCAATGTCACACAACAAACCATGAAATTGAAGAAAAAATCCGTAATGGCGCTCCGAGCATCGCGCCGAGTCAATACTGCGCAAGTCACGTGGAAAGAAGGAACAAATTTGGGGTCACTTCGAAAAATCCGTTCAAAAAGACTAGTGGGTGCTTTTCCTTGCTGTAAGAACCAAAAACGGACCACTGAGAGTCAGGAAAAGGAAGCACTAACTTAGTATATTGCATTGTGGGTAGGGTGAAAGTGAAACTACTAGACCTGGCGTTCAGCGGGCGCAATCGGCGTCATCGGGGTTTCCGTTTTGCCTTTAAAAAAAATAAAAAATCCAAATACTGAAATAGTTTTCTCCCTTGAGCTCCTCCAAAATCTGAATGAGTCGGCTGTATGCAGCAGGGAGATCAGTGAAAACTGAAAACCGGACACATACATACCTTACCCATTATGGCCACATTTGGCCTGGGAACACAGAAGAAGAAGAAAGAAGAAGATTGTGCCTCCTGAATGTTTGTATCAATACTTGTACGATTATGCAATGATGATAATCAAAATCATGATTATGGCTTTATGGCCTTGGTGTAACTTGTAACAGAAATGATAGGCCTGGACCCAGTGGAGGTACAGTGGATCCTCCCTTATAAGACCTTAAAAATCATCCAAAATGAGGTCTTATAAGGGAGAGGTCTTATAAGGGAGGTAATTTTAACACTTACAAAGAAGAGCAATGTCTCAGAGATGTAGGTCTTATCATACTTATGTGGGAGGGAGTCTTATAATGTGAGGTCTCATAAGGGAGGTTCCACTTAGTAGTCATGTTGACTGGAACTGAAGTATTAGATTCTACTACTAATACTCACTACTAATGATCAAAATTCTAATCTATAAATACTTTTTAAAAATTTGTTCGTTGATTTGTTCGTTCGTTCTCTCTCTCTCTCTCTCTCTCTCTCTCTCTCTCTCTCTCTCTCTCTCTCTCTCTCTCTCTCTCTCTCTCTCTCTCTCTCTCTCTCTCTCTCTCTCTCCCTCTCTCTCTCTCTCTCTCTCTCTCTCTCTCTCTCTCTCTCTCTCTCTCTCTCTCTCTCTCTCTCTCTCTCTCTCTCTCTCTCTCTCTCTCTCTCTCTCTCTCTCTCTCTCTCTCTCTCTCTCTCTCTCTCTCTCTCTCTCTCTCTCTCTCTCTCTCTCTCTCTCTCTCTCTCTCTCTCTCTCTCTCTCTCTCTCTCTCTCTCTCTCTCTCTCTCTCTCTCTCTCTCTCTCTCTGTGCAGAGATTCAGGAGACCTTTGGTCTGTTCGACACGAGGGGAGATAACAAGATCGCAGCCAGCCAGCTGGGGGATGTCTTGAGGGCTCTGCACCAAAACCCCACAGAGCAGGAGATCAGGAAATGCGGCTATTCTCAGAATCCTGGTGAGTCTCTCACTCTGTGTGTGTGTGTCACTGTGTATGTGTGTGTGTCACTGTGTGTGTGTGTGTGTGTGCGTACGTGTGTGTCACTGTGTATGTTTGCAGTGGATTTTTAATTTAGAGCGTCATTTTCTCGAATTTGTTATTGATTTGTTATCCTTTTGAGAGAGAGAAGAGGAGGGGGGTGCAGAAAGATAGAGTGTGTGAGTTTGTGAATAAGTTTTTTTTGTGTATGTGTGTTCGTGAGTGTGTATGTTTTTTTTTTCTGATTTTTTTTCTTTTTCTTTTCGCCCCAGTAAGAGAGTTGGTTAGAGAGAGAGAGAGAGAGAGAGAGAGAGAGAGAGATTTCAATTTTTGTATAATTTCTCTATTCTTTATTGAATTGAATCGTTTTTGGTTTTAATTTTTTTTTTCAATGTTAGTACAGCTTTTATAGTTAATCTGACAATAAATTGGTTCCAGTCCAGTCCAGTGTGTGTGTGTGCGTGTGTTTCAGACTTTCTGTCACTGTGTGTTTGTGTGAAGGCTCTGCACTAAAACCCCACCGAACAGATCAAGAAATGCGGCTATTCTCAGAACCCTGGTGTGTGTGTGTGTCACTGTATGTGTGTGTGTGTGTGTCACTGTGTATGTCACTGTGTGTGTGTGTGTGTGTGTGCGTACGTGTGTGTCACTGTGTATGTGTGTGCGTGTGTTTCTGTCACTCAGGCATGAAAACATCTCCGTTTTCTCCGCCTTCTCCGCCAAATTTTTTTCCGAAATCGACCAATCTCCGCCTAAAAACCCCAATCTCCGCGTAAAAAAAAAAAAAATCGAAAATTGAATAAAAACTCGGCATGCTGGGTCTTTAAATGGCACGATCATCATTTTGCGCCTTCTCCTCCTCCCAACGTCATCACTTCCAAAATGGCGTCTGAAGAGCAAGCCGTGCACGAAGAAAGGGTGAAAAAGAAGAAGAAATATGACTCATGAGGCATGAAAACAGCTCCGCCGTTTCCATCTTTTTTTGGAACAGATTAGCCCCCCCCCCCCCCCCCGCTGAACAAAAGTTCTGACGTTAGTTATTTGTGCGGGAAAGTTTTTTGGTAACAGTCACCCCCCCCCCCCTCTCTCTCCCCTCCCCCCCCCCCCCCCCCCCCCCGCTCAACAAAACTTCTGACGTCAGCTGGAAATCCGGGTGGAAGGACTTCTCGGCTGAAAAAATCCTCTTTTTTGGGGGAACAGTAGTTTTCATGCCTGGTCACTGTGTGTGTGTTTGTGTGAGGGCTCGGCACTAAAACCCCGCGGAAAGAGAGAGAGTGTGTGTATGTGTGTGATCGATGATTTTCCTTCACCATGCTATCGGACAGATGCGCGCATCTCCTTTGGGATGTTCTTCGGATTCCAATCTTTCCCATCCTGTTTTGTCACCCTGTGTGTGTGAGTGTGTCTGTTAGTGCATGCATGCCCGACTCTCTCTCTGTGTATACATAATATGTGTATTGACTTTGTTTGACACTTGCACACACATTTATATTCAATTTTTAACCCTTTCACCGCCAGCCATTTTTCAGCCCCAAAATACCATTAAACTTAACTGGGTAGAGAAGGAAAAATAAATTCTGCAATATTGCGAATTCCTCGGTGACATACATAACATTAGGCCTATCCTTACCTCCCAAAATTCAGAAAATGGGGTCGTCTTCTTCTTTCTTTAAACATCCTCCGTCAGCTTGCTGAAGATTCTGATGTGTATAAAACTGGGGGACTTTCCAGTCTGGCAGCTTATGTCACAGGGTCGTTGAATAACAGGTCCGGATTGGATGCCTTTTAGTGACATGGGTGTTAAACCATTGTGGTGCTAAAATGCGATGAAACATTGGCGGTGAAAGGGATAATTATCGATGATTTTCCTTCAGTGTCGGATAGATGCGCGCATCTCCTTTGAAATGTTCTTCCCCATCCTGTTTTGTCACTGTGCAGGGCTCCCAATCGTCCCACAAAACAAGGGGTCCCAGGGACTCCTTCACTTACAGTATAGAGGGTCCTAGAGGCGGGATAGAGGGTCCCAGTGGCATAGCGAATGCTAAAAAATGTTTTCCAGTGCATCCCTGCACATTCTTTTAGAGGGTCCTGTAGAATTTTAGTGCATCATAGACCCCCAAATGAGGGTTCCTGGGAGCCCTGGTGTGTGAGTGTGTCTGTAAGTGCATGTATACATAATAATTCGAGGGGTGCCTGCCAGAACGGTCTATCACAAAAGGAATAAAGAGCACAGATAGACAGTTCTGGCATTCACCCCTCGAATTATATGTTATGACTTGGTTTGACACTCGCACACACATTTATATTCAACTTTTATCGATTCACCGTGCTGTGGGACAGATGCCCGCATCTCCTTCGAGATGTTCTTCCCCATCCTGCAGACCATCAGCAAGAACCGCAGCGTGCCCCCCCTGGAGGACTTCATCGAGGGCTTCAAGGTCTTCGACAAGGAGCAGAACGGATTCATCTCCAGCGCCGAGCTCAGGCACATCCTCACCTCCCTCGGTCAGTTGTGTGTGTGTGTGTGTGTGTTGGTCAGTGTGTGAGTGTTGGTCAGTGTGTGTGTGTTGGTCAGTGTGTGTGTGTGTTGGTGTGTTGGTGTGTGTGTGTGTGTGTGTGTTGGTCAGTGTGTGTGTGTTGGTCAGTGTGTGTGTGTTGGTCAGTGTGTGTGTGTGTTGGTCAGTGTGTGTGTGTTGGTCAGTGTGTGTGTGTTGGTCAGTGTGTGTGTGTGTTTGTGTTGGTCAGTGTGTGTGTGTGTTGGTCAGTGTGTGTGTGTGTGTTGGTCAGTTGTGTGCGTGTGTGTGTTGGTCAATGTGTGTGTGTGTGTTGGTCAATGTGTGTGTGTGTTGGTCAATGTGTGTGTGTGTGTGTGTGTGTTGGTCAATGTGTGTGTGTCGGTCAGTTGTGTGTGTGTGTTGGTCAGTGTGTGTGTGTGTGTGTCGGTCAGTTGTGTGTGTTTGTGTGTCGGTCAGTGTGTGTGTGTGTGTGTCGGTCAGTGTGTTTGTGTGTGTGTTGGTGAGTGTGTGTGTGTGTCAATGTGTGTGTGTGTGTGTGTGTGTATCATTTTTTACTGTATGTATGTATGTGTGTCGGTCAGTTGTGTGTGTGTTTGTCAGTCAGTGTGTGTGTATGTGTGTCGGTCAATGTGTGTGTATGTGTGTT
Source organism: Phymorhynchus buccinoides (assembly GCA_017654935.2). Taxonomy (NCBI): domain Eukaryota; kingdom Metazoa; phylum Mollusca; class Gastropoda; order Neogastropoda; family Raphitomidae; genus Phymorhynchus; species Phymorhynchus buccinoides. The sequence goes on along the minus strand of CM065712.1, from coordinate 14,389,791 downwards.
AATCAGTGTGTGTGTGTGTGTTGGTCAATGTGTGTGTCGGTCAGTGTGTCTTTTTGTGTGTGTGTGTGTGTGTCGGGTCAGTTGTGTGTGTATGTGTGTTGGTCAGTGTGTGTCATTCAATGTGTGTGTGTGTGGGAGGGGGGGGTCATAAATGTGTGCTTAATCATGCACGCACACACACACACACATGCACACATACATACACACACACACCACACACATAAATTTTCAAGATTTTTTGAACTATCCGCCACCCTCTAACTCAAATTTTTTTAATATTTTTATATCGGGTTTTAAGTTCCAGAGCCCCAATTCAACAACAACAAAAATTATGAAAGTTCACTTTCAGATTTCTGGTTTTCAGGACGTTCTGTTCACTTTTTTTTTTTTGGGGGGAGGGGTCAGGAATTCTTGTTTCAGACTTTTTTCTGGTTTCTGGACCTCCTGGCACTTGCTCCTCTGTTCTTAAAGGGGCACCCTGACAGATGAGTTTTTGTAAGAAACATGTCAAGATCACCAGGAAAACACCCTTTACACTTACAGAGATTGCAACACTCACTTTGCTCGGGTTTCCTAGAAATCAAACCGTCAAATCGACGATTCCTCCTTGACGGAGGTGCTGGAAGTCAAATTCTTTCACCCAAAGAGAAGGTCTCTTTTCTAATGGCTGCCAAATCGTTTGCACGAAATTTTCGCAATACAAGCCTTTTTATTATTTTTAATTTTATACAATGTGTCTAAAGGAGTTTTGCTCACAACAAAGGAAATAACTCCAATTATTTTTTACTGCACTACAAAAAAAGAAAACGCTTCAACCACAATGAGTGACCTCCACTCACCCCATCCAAAATGGCTACTCTCTCTGGTATCTCCGCCAAGGAGGAATCGCCGTTTTGACGGTTTAATTTCTAGGAAACCAGAGCAAAGTGAGTGTTCCAATCCTTGAAAAGGCTGTCTTTCTGGTGATCTCGACGTGTTTCTTGGAAAAACTCATCCGTCAGGGTGCCCCTTTAATAAACCTGTTCTTGTATTATGATCATTATTGAAAGTCGGTACGAGCAGGGAGAAATCCTGCTGCCTGGTATGGCCAAATTGATAGCTAGGTTTTTCAAGTGTGCCCACACCCCCTCCTCACCCTGTGATCCCCCCCCTTCCTCCACGCATGTGTGTGTGTGTGTGTGCATGAGTGTGTGTGTGTGGGTGAGTGTATGTATGCGTGTGTGAGTGCGAGCGTGTGTTTGTGTGCATGCGTGATTTAGCACTCACTTTTTTTTTCTTTTTTTTTTTTGAGATCAGAGTTTGTTTTTCTACTTCCCGTGAGAAGGAGCAGAATTGGGGAATCTTTCCTAATATTTTGTTTTTGTCTTTGTTTTTTTAAATCGTATACACAATAGTCATGGACATGGTTTATGCATGATTTAGCACTCACTTATGTCATCAGTTTCCAATGATTATGATGATGATTATTGTTAATAATTGTTACATATGATTTTTTGGTATTTGGTATATTCTAGTCACAGAGACTTATTTTTGTGAAATTTGGGCTGCTCTCCCCCGGAGAGCGTGTCGCCGCAAGTGCAGCGCCTACCTTTTTTTTTGGGGGGGGGGGGGAGCCGGCCACACTTGGAAAACCTAGCTATCAATTTGGCCATACCAGGCAGCATGATTCCTCCCTGCTCTTACTGACTTTCAACTGCCGTGGCATTTTTACGTGTGTAAAGCGCACGGGTCAGACTAGCTTTAAGTCCCCATCCGAAGGACTCGACGTTCAGTTCGATTTTCCTGTCGAACTAGAAAGAAAGGGTGAGGAGGCCGGGGTTCGAACCCGGGTCACTCACCTTGCAGTCACGCATTACATTTGGCAGGTGAATGTCTTGACTCATTCGCATCGTAACGATTTTGAATTATTAAAAAAAATCACGAATCGCTCCAGCCATACACTCAAACAAAACATACATAAAGTGATAAACAAAAGTGAAATGAAAGAAGATTACAGTTTTTTTTGTTCAGGTTTAGACATAGGGAAGTGGTAGATCAGTCGTTTATAGACTTTATATAGAAAAACTCTCCACACCAAATCTCTCCACACCGATTGGTTACCCCACAACAAAAGCAAAGTCAAAATTGTGGTCTAAGGGAGCGAAGCTAGTTTAGAAGTGACCAAGGTATGGTGTGCACAGATTTACTTCCCTTGAAGCAAAAAAAAAATATATGCATCAAATTGACAGTTATCTATTAATTCCGGTCATGTATGGCCGGAACGACTTGAATGATGAGTTAACCACCCTGCCACCTTTCTTCATGAATATTATTATTATTACTGTATCAGGCATGAGAACATCTCCGTTCCCTCCGCCTAATTTATTGTCGAAATCGACCAATCTCCGCCTAAAAAAAAAAAATCTCCGCCTAAAAGAAAAAAAATCGAAAATCGAATAAAAACTCGGCATGCTGGGATGATTTTAAATGGCACGATCATCATTTCGCGCCTTCTCCTCCTCCCGACGTCATCACTTCCAAAATGGCGTCTGAAGAGCAAGCCGTGCACGAAGAATGTGTGAAAAAGAAGAAGAAATATCAGGCATGAAAACAGCTCCGCCGTTTCCATTGTTCTGGAACAGATTAGACCCCCCCCCCCCCACTGAACCAAAGTTCTGACGTTATGCGTGCTTGAAAAATTGTTTGTTAATCCCCCTCCCGCTCAACAAAACTTCTGACGTCAGCTGAAAATCCGGGTGGAAGGATTTCTCGGCTGGAAAAATCTCATTTTTTTGGAACAGTAGTTTTCCTGCCTGATGTATGTCATTGTGATTGTACAGGGGAGAAGCTGAGTGACGAAGAGGTGGATCAGCTTATTCAGGGTGTGGAGGACGCGCATGGAAACATCAACTATGAAGGTGTGTGTGTGTGTGTGTATACAGTGTGTGTGTGTGTGTATACAGTGTGTGTACAGTGTGTGTGTGTGTGTGTGTGTGTGTACAGTGTGTATACAGTGTGTGTACAGTGTGTGTACAGTGTGTATACAGTGTGTATACAGTGTGTGTACAGTGTGTGTACAGTGTGTATACAGTGTGTGTGTGTGTGTATACAGTGTGTGTACAGTGTGTATACAGTGTGTGTACAGTGTGTATACAGTGTGTATACAGTGTGTGTACAGTGTGTATACAGTGTGTATACAGTGTGTGTGTGTGTGTATACAGTGTGTGTGTGTGTGTACAGTGTGTGTACAGTGTGTATACAGTGTGTGTACAGTGTGTGTACAGTGTGTATACAGTGTGTGTACAGTGTGTGTACAGTGTGTGTACAGTGTGTGTACAGTGTGTGTACAGTGTGTGTACAGTGTGTGTACAGTGTGTATACAGTGTGTATACAGTGTGTATACAGTGTGTATACAGTGTGTATACAGTGTGTATACAGTGTGTATACAGTGTGTATACAGTGTGTATACAGTGTGTATACAGTGTGTATACAGTGTGTGTACAGTGTGTATACAGTGTGTATACAGTGTGTATACAGTGTGTATACAGTGTGTATACAGTGTGTATACAGTGTGTATACAGTGTGTATACAGTGTGTATACAGTGTGTGTACAGTGTGTATACAGTGTGTATACAGTGTGTATACAGTGTGTGTACAGTGTGTAGTGTGTGTGTACAGTGTGTATACAGTGTGTGTACAGTGTGTGTACAGTGTGTATACAGTGTGTGTACAGTGTCACTGAACAATTTGTAAGCGTGTGTTGATTTAGCCCTTTCGCCGCCAAAGTCGCATTTTAGCACCACAGTGATTCAACACCTAATTGGGGTCTATTATCCAAAGACCTCATTGTCTTAGCTTTGGGAAGTAAGGATAGACCTTATTTCATATATATGTCACACCACAGTGATTCAACACCTATGTCACTAAAAGGCATCAAATTGGGGTCTATTATCCAAAGACCTCATTGTCTTAGCTTTGGGAAGTAAGGATGGACCTTATTTCATATATATGTCACAGTGATTCAACACCTATGTCACTAAAAGGCATCAAACTGGGGTCTATTATCCAAAGACCCTATTGTCTTAGTTTTGGGAAGTAAGGATAGACCTTATTTCATATATATGTCACAGTGATTCAACACCTATGTCACTAAAAGGTATCAAATTGGGGTCTATTATCCAAAGACCTCATTGTCTTAGCTTTGGGAAGTAAGGATAGACCTTATTTCATATATATGTCACAGTGATTCAACACCTATGTCACTAAAAGGTATCAAATTGGGGTCTATTATCCAAAGACCTTATTGTCTTAGCTTTGGGAAGTAAGGATGGACCTTATTTCATATATATGTCACAGTGATTCAACACCTATGTCACTAAAAAAGGCATCAAATTGGGGTCTAAAAAGGTATCAAAAGTGGGGTCTTATTATCCAAAGACCCTCATTGTCTTAGCTTTGGGAAGTAAGGATGGACCTTATTTCATATATATGTCACAGTGATTCAACACCTATGTCACTAAAAGGCATCAAATTGGGGTCTATTATCCAAAGACCTCATTGTCTTAGCTTTGGGAAGTAAGGATGGACCTTATTTCATATATATGTCACAGTGATTCAACACCTATGTCACTAAAAGGTATCAAATTGGGGTCTATTATCCAAAGACCCTATTGTCTTAGTTTTGGGAAGTAAGGATGGACCTTATTTCATATATATGTCACAGTGATTCAACACCTATGTCACTAAAAGGCCAAATTGGGGTCTATTATCCAAAGACCTCATTGTCTTAGCTTTGGGAAGTAAGGATAGACCTTATTTCATATATATGTCACAGTGATTCAACACCTATGTCACTAAAAGGTATCAAACTGGGGTCTATTATCCAAAGACCTATTGTCTTAGCTTTGGGAAGTAAGGATAGACCTTATTTCATATATATGTCACAGTGATTCAACACCTATGTCACTAAAAGGTATCAAATTGGGGTCTATTATCCAAAGACCCTCATTGTCTTAGCTTTGGGAAGTAAGGATAGACCTTATTTCATATATATGTCACAGTGATTCAACACCTATGTCACTAAAAGGCATCAAACTGGGGTCTATTATCCAAAGACCCTATTGTCTTAGCTTTGGGAAGTAAGGATAGACCTTATTTCATATATATGTCACAGTGATTCAACACCTATGTCACTAAAAGGTATCAAATTGGGGTCTATTATCCAAAGACCTCATTGTCTTAGCTTTGGGAAGTAAGGATAGACCTTATTTCATATATATGTCACAGTGATTTAACACCTATGTCACTAAAAGGCATCAAATTGGGGTCTATTATCCAAAGACCCTTTGTCTTAGCTTTGGGAAGTAAGGATGGACCTTATTTTATATATATGTCACAGTGATTTAACACCTATGTCACTAAAAGGCATCAAATTGGGGTCTATTATCCAAAGACCTCATTGTCTTAGCTTTGGGAAGTAAGGATAGACCTTCATATATATGTCACAGTGATTCAACACCTATGTCACTAAAAGGTATCAAATTGGGGTCTATTATCCAAAGACCTCATTGTCTTAGTTTTGGGAAGTAAGGATGGACCTTATTTCATATATATGTCACAGTGATTCAACACCTATGTCACTAAAAGGCATCATTGGGGTCTATTATCCAAAGACCTATGTCACTTTTGGAAGTAAGGATGGACCTTATTTCATATATATGTCACAGTGATTCAACACCTATGTCACTAAAAGGCATCAAATTGGGGTCTATTATCCAAAGACCCTATTGTCTTAGCTTTGGGAAGTAAGGATGGACCTTATTTCATATATATGTCACAGTGATTCACACCTATGTCACTAAAAGGCATCAAATTGGGGTCTATTATCCAAAGACCCTATTGTCTTAGCTTTGGGAAGTAAGGATGGACCTTATTTCATATATATGTCACAGTGATTCAACACCTATGTCACTAAAAGGCATCAAATTGGGGTCTATTATCCAAAGACCCTATTGTCTTAGCTTTGGGAAGTAAGGATGGACCTTATTTCATATATATGTCACAGTGATTCAACACCTATGTCACTAAAAGGCATCAAATTGGGGTCTATTATCCAAAGACCTTTGTCTTAGGGGAAGTAAGGATGGACCTTATTTCATATATATGTCACAGTGATTCAACACCTATGTCACTAAAAGGTATCAAATTGGGGTCTATTATCCAAAGACCTCATTGTCTTAGCTTTGGGAAGTAAGGATGGACCTTATTTCATATATATGTCACAGTGATTCAACACCTATGTCACTAAAAGGCATCAAATTGGGGTCTATTATCCAAAGACCTCTATTGTCTTAGCTTTGGGAAGTAAGGATGGACCTTATTTCATATATATGTCACAGTGATTCAACACCTATGTCACTAAAAGGTATCAAATTGGGGTCTATTATCCAAAGACCTCATTGTCTTAGCTTTGGGAAGTAAGGATGGACCTTATTTCATATATATGTCACAGTGATTCAACACCTATGTCACTAAAAGGTATCAAATTGGGGTCTATTATCCAAAGACCTCTATTGTCTTAGTTTTGGGAAGTAAGGATGGACCTTATTTTCATATATATGTCACAGTGATTCAACACCTATGTCACTAAAAGGTATCAAATTGGGGTCTATTATCCAAAGACCTCATTGTCTTAGCTTTGGGAAGTAAGGATGGACCTTATTTCATATATATGTCACAGTGATTCAACACCTATGTCACTAAAAGGTATCAAATTGGGGTCTATTATCCAAAGACCTCATTGTCTTAGCTTTGGGAAGTAAGGATGGACCTTATTTCATATATATGTCACAGTGATTTCAACACCTATGTCACTAAAAGGTATCAAAATTGGGGTCTATTATCCAAAGACCCTATTGTCTTAGCTTTGGGAAGTAAGGATAGACCTTATTTCATATATATGTCACAGTGATTTAACACCTATGTCACTAAAAGGTATCAAATTGGGGTCTATTATCCAAAGACCCTAATTGTCTTAGTTTTGGGAAGTAAGGATAGACCTTATTTCATATATATGTTACAGAAGAATCCCCAAATACTGCAGATGGGATTTTGTTCTCTACCCATGTAAAGTTAACCCCAATATTTTTGAAATTTTTTTTTGGCGGAAATTGGCGGTGAAAGGGTGTAAAACATGGGTGTAACTACACAAAATGAAAAAACCCTGAAAGGCCGGGGTCCAGGGGTAATGCCCCCCTGCAGCTGAAGAAAAAAATGATTTATGAAGGAATTTTTTAGTTTGCTTTTCCCACAATTTACACAAATTCTTATTTTAAAGTGTCTGAGAAATACAGTAGACACACAAAGATCTTGTTTGACAAAATAATGCTAAAAAAAAAAGGAACTTCCTTTTCTGGTAAAATTAAAAAAACCAAGAAATCCTTGTATACCAGGAAAAGTTGGCCCAAACGCGGCCAGCCTGAAGTGGCCTCCATGTTATGTTAACCAAAACCGGCCGTAGCTTGCTCCCCCTCCCCCCCCCCCCCCCCTGAGCCCTCTACTGATGGCATTTCCATCCCACGCAAAATTCTAGTTTGTTAAATAGACACACAGTGAAAAAGCTTCTCACTTGCGACAGGGCTCCCCATTCTGTGCGTCTGTGCGTCAAATGTGCGTGACAGACGCATTAAAACTTCGTACTGGGGGTGAAACGACGTACTATAATTACTACTCGAGGGTTATGAGACGCACTATAAATCTGGCGAGCGCTTGTACTGCCGACCCATGAGACTACAGTGCGAGCTGTGTGACTGTGTTGGTAACATTTGTGTCGGAAATGCTAGGCATGCAATGCTTCATACTGCCTGTGCATACAATACTTAACATTTTTTTGACAGTACCCACCCACATGTCTTTATGCTTATTTTGTTTTGATTTTTCACCCTCTGTAAGTTCACCCTGAGGGTGAAGAGACCCTCTATAGCTGCTTCCTGGGGGTGAAAATACCCTCTATCAGGCATCAGAATTGTCAGAGGATCTGCTAATTTCAGAGGATTCAGAATTTCTGACAGAGGATTGGCTTCTCTTGTCAGAGGTTTTGCCTTTTTATTCAGTGTTATATTTTCTGTTAAATAGCATTCTAGAGTGATTTCTCCATTATGAAGCCTTTTTGGTGATGTTGGGAACTCATTTCAGTGTTGTCCCTCTTCAGTCTGGGGCCTTGATGCCCCTATTATCGTGGTTTTCAGAGGATTGGACTTCAGACTATTATGAAGCCTGCTCTATGGTCAAACAAAATGGGGAGCCCTGTGCGAAGATGCTATGGTAATAGGAATTGTTCTTCGGAAATAATTAAGGGGAGCAATTTTATGGTGTGTGGGACTGATCTCGCCTAATTCAATCGGTCAAACAGGGGAAGTTACTCTACCTTCAGGTAGATCCCCCAGCTCTCGCTTCATGTGTTTGAGGGGACGCACAGCATGTAGAGCGGCAGTGCGTCATTCTAAATTTGATGTAACTTATATTTTGACGTCACAGTTTGCAAGTTCTATCACTTTGTAGCAACTGGCCACCCCTTATTATTTTCTAAAAAAAAATGTTTGCAAGTCGCTGACTGGCATGCTGCGGTTTCAAGCTTCTACACCATTGTTGCATTGCTGCTATGGTATTTTACCGAGTAATGGAGGTAAGCAACTCTAATTTTCACAAAGTGCTCTCCCCTAGTTTTTTCCCCCGAAAATCGTCTATTGTGCTGTTTTGGTAGTTATACACATTATACTTAAATCTGTCTTTTTGCTTTCACTGTCCCTTTTGATTGTTACCTATGATTTGTACTCACTCCATCTACTGGTCTAGCTTCAGTTAACACTTTCTTTTTACCAGTTTTGAGCTCTACTCAGCTTCTGTTCTCAACTTGCTTTTAAGCCCTGTCTCTCCCCCCACTAACACAGCCTGATGAAAGCTCTAGGAGCAGAAAGCTTGCTGTCTTGTCTCTCTCTCTTCCCCATGATCACCCACAACAATACCTGGTAAGAATTTACCTTTTCTTCATCATACCTTATGGTTAACTCCCTCGGCACTGGCCAGTTGCTTCCCCTAAAAAAACAAGTCACCAAATATACCTTATGAAGCGTTGGGGACCAATATTTTCATAAAAGATTAGTAACATCATGTGCTAATCGATCGTAAAATATCAGATTCCGTACCTTCGTCGTTTGTCTCCTATTGACCAAAACGGCTTAACAGTTACACATAGAAAGAAGGAACATTTCACGTTCCGATATCTGACACCCTCCCTACAGCCAGACCTGAAAGTCAAGTCTGCAATGATTGGTTGATTTCCAGAGAAGAAAGGTCAAAGCAAACTTTAAAAAAAAAGGATTACGACGCGACTCTTGAAAGTTGGTTCCCAGCCTGAAATCAAAACCTCTTGAAAACTCTCAGGAGCCGGAGCCGGTTCGTTCGTCCCGAGTGTGTTAAAGTTATAAGGTTCAGAGCTGATTCTAGAGCGATGGATTGGTACAATCCCCCGAAAATCTGTTCCTTCCCGCGATAATCGAGTCTTAATGCGGCCCGACACCCGCACATTTGCAGAACTGCCCGCTATTTTCACCGATCGCTGCGGGCATGGCGTTCGTCGTCTGCAAAACCTGTTGTCTAGGCTACACAAACTGGTCAACCAATCAATCGCGTTCATCTCATTCATCTTGAATACCGACGAGAACTTGCGAGAGTCTAAGCCGCCATATTGGATTTCTTCCAAAATGAAGCGCGTAGCCACGCTCCTTGATTTTGACTTTCGCGGAGGCAAAGTGAAAAAAAAGCAGTCTGTGCCACATGATGAGTCAGAGTGTGGAGAAGAGCTTCAAGAAACGGCGACTACATCCAAGAACTCGGAGAAGCAGCTCGATAACAGCGCCAGTGCAAGGGAACACCGGTTCCAAGACTGGCTGAAGAAGTGGCCATGGCTGTATCCAGTGGACCTGCCACCAATCCCCCCTTTTTTCATTCTTAGGGGGGGACCTGCCCCCCTTTTTTCAATCATAGGGGGGGGAATGCCCCCCCTTTTTCAAAAGTCACTAAGTTTGTGGCGTTATCTTTCCCTTTGCTCTTTCTTTTGATTCCATGTGTTTTCTGTACTCCGCCAGAGTTGATCAAGATGGTGCGCAATGGATAGAGCAACGCGGCAGTGACGATGACGACAGTGACATCTGTACTCTGCCGTCGCTTCGTTTCTGACGGGTGTGAGGGGAGAGAGAGTGGGGGACCAGTATCATCAACGATAGAATGGGGTTTGCGGCTACCTACGATTCGATCCCAGTGCGATGCGATTTAGCATTTGTGAAGCATGATTCCCGTGAAATTCAACATACGATTCGATCCCAGTGCGATGCGATTTAACATTTGTGAAGCATGATTCCCGTGAAATTCAACATACGATTCGATCCCAGTGCGATGCGATTTAACATTTGTGAAGCATGATTCCCGTGAAATTCAACATACGATTCGATCCCAGTGCGATGCGATTTGACATTTGTGAAGCATGATTCCCGTGAAATTCAACATACAATTCGATCCCAGTGCGATGCGATATGACATTTGTGAAGCATGATTCTCGTGAAATTCAACTGCCTAAATGAATCTGATGAAATCCTACTCGTTTTGTTCACTGTATTTGTAGTCCCCCCCCCCCCCCCCCCTCACGAATCTTACGCGAATCTTAGGAAATATCAATATATTTGTATCAAACATTTTTTATGATTCGTGTATTGTGGGGTCTACTCTTGGAGTAATAGTGAGCGGAAATCGTAGAATTATTTTTCAGACGGAAGTATTTCACGCGAATCACGACTCACAGACATCGTCACAGTCGCATCGCATTGGGATTGAATCGTTTATTGTGTAGCAGGCCCTTAAATAAATAAGTTTGTGGCCATTGGTCATGTGTAGTCCGTTCACATTTATGTGTACTTTGTAGACCCAGAGTTCGTACAGTCGCATCGCATTGGGATTGAATCGTATATTGTGTAGCAGGCCCTTAAATAAGTAAGTTTGTGGCCATTGGTCGTGTGTAGTCCGTTCACATTTATGTGTTCTTTGTAGACCCAGGGTTCGTACAGATCTGTGTACAAAAAATTCCAGGACTTTTCCAGGACCAGTTTACTAAATTTCAAGGACTCAATCTGGCATACCGGTCAGTGCCGGTTTCATTCCCTCCTGAGTTGCTTGTGCTTCTGGCCTTGACAATGGCTTTATACAGCACTCGTCCATGCTGGTGATGTCAAAGTTCTTTTTGCATACTGTGCAATAAGCTTTCAGTTTTGAACCATGTGTTCAAGGAGCAAGGCCTAACCAGCTCTGATATTCTTTTTTGCAGCCAAACACCATTGAAAATGCAGTCTCCTTTACCGGAGAACGGAAGTACGGTAAATGGAAGTAACTTCAGCGGCAGACAACTCGCGCAAATGTCTGCTATGATCGCGATATCGGTATGACCATGAACGTTTTTGGGTTTTTTCCATTTGAATTTAGTTTTAACCTTCAATACATTTTGTGGAGGACAGATTTTGACTTTGATGGATTGAGATTAAGGACGTGGTCAGACGATACTGAAATACAGGAGTTTTGGGGCCTTTGCTGCTTTTCAAGCACTGGAAAAGGCCATGTCAATTTTCCAGGACTTTTCCAGGTTTCAAGGACCCTGTACGAACCCTGTAGACCGTTTTGATTCTGGCGACGAAAATGGAGTTTTACGTCCTCTTGGTCTGAATCAGACACATATGGGACATTTGTAAATACAAATATGGTGGGAACAATACTGGAGGCAATGCCCGGAGGCAGTACGAAACCAGTAAAGTCCCGATTTTTGTTATTAATACAGATAGGTGTAGCGGTAACCACGCCTCGGTTAAACCTCATCGGCTATGGCACCGCTACAAGTATTTGTGCGATAGGAATAAGTGACCCCGTTTTGGTTCTGTCAGGTATTGGGTACTTTATAGTCACAGAGGCATCTCTGTAGGGATTGCATGGACTCTTCTGGCACCAAGGGTGAATACATTCATGCAAGACATCACTCTACAGGGTTCGTACAGAATTTTGGAAATAAAAATCCATACTTTTTCCAGACCATTTCTGCAACTTTCCCATACCACAAAGAGGCCAGATGCCCTCACCTCTCAGATGATGTCTGTGGCCTATGAAAGTCACGCATTGTCATTGCCGGGGCCGAACTAAAAAAAAAACCCCCCAAAAACGAACTTTTGCCGGGGACGACTTGCTCTGTTTTGTCAACTGATTCTTGTAGGCATTTCTTAATTTTTAATACCTGGTGCTAGGAGTGTTCACTTTGTTAAGTCTCTATCTTGTAATCCGTTTTACTTTTGCAAGATATGTTACTCTTCAGTCGTGTAATAATTGATTTGTGATTATGTAAAAATGACGTTTTTCTTTCTGATAGTTTTGTTGTTGTTTTATAATAATTATTCTTAAGCCGGTTATGTTGCCTTAATATATTGGCAATATTTTGCTGATTGTTTCTTTTAAAAAAGAAAAGAAAAAAAAAGTAGTTTGGATTTCTGAAAGTTTTTGTCGTGTGATTTTGCCTGAATTTCGTCACAAAGTCCCTTTGTTGAGTTGTAGATGAAGATCTGTAGTGTGTAGATCTGTAGTGTGTAGATCTGTAGTGAGTAGATCTGTAGTGTGTGTCTGTAAAACTTCCGACGTCAGGTGAAAATCCGGGTGGAAGGATTTCTCGGACAAATTTTTTTCCTCTTTTTTGATCTTCATCCACTTTCATGCCTGATGCTTTGTGAGTTCGTGTCATCCATTCCACGGCACACACGCCGGCCTACTCCTACCGAATCATGGAACGGGCTTTGACGTGCACAGCAAGATCTTGTGCGTGCGTTCGCACACGGGACCTCGGTTTTAGGTCTCATCCGAAGGACCAGGAAATAGGAGTAAAGTATCTTTCCCAAGGATACAACACCGTGACCAGCCGGGTTCGAACCCACCACACCCGCAGGATTATGAGCGGCGACTCTAACCAACCTGCCACGGTGCCTCCTATATATAGCGTGGTTCATGTTGTTCGAATTGTTTGCTTTAGTTCAAATAATATCTTGATCAAGTACAGTGGAACCTCCCTAATTGTAATACTTACAAAGAAGGGCAATGTCTCAGAGAAGCAGGTCTCATGTGGGAGGGAGGTCTTATAAGGGAGGTTCCACTGTACCGACACATTGTGCTTACAACTTACATGGTTAGTTAAGACTAACCGACGTAGACTTTATTATCGTGCGAGCGAGGCAAATGCGTCTTAAGTCCGAGTGCCTTTCAAGTAGTAGTAGTAGTAATTAGGGATAGATGTGGGCCTCGCGGCCCTTTTACGCCCTTTCTCGTTTGTGACTTTGATTTGTTTCAGCTTCCTAAGCTAAACTATAAAATTTAATAAAAATAAGGAATGGACTTTTTTTTCTTCTTTTTTTTTTTCCAATCATCGAAAGTAGTATAGCAATGAGAGACTTAGTGCGATTTTTCTCACACCAGAGGGCATGACACTCGTGTGGGGCTAATCCTCTCTATATTATTAGTTGGGGATAAAGAAAGAGAGAGAGACAGTGAGTGGTCCTACCATCACTCTCTCTCTCTCACTACGCCCAAGTAAGAAAATCGCGTGATAAGCCCCTAGTGCATTGACTGCCCTCTGGCGTTAAAAATATCGCCATAGGTTGACCATTTAACATCATTGTGTCTTTGTCCAGAAGATTGTTGAATGTATTTATGTTAGGTGCAGCCTCTTAATAGTGTTAGTTGACAAATTATTCCAGTATTGAACAACTCGGTTAGAAAAGTAAAACTTGCGAATGTTAGTAACTGATCGTCTTAAAAATAACTTCTCTGTACTATTTCGTGTCATGTTTGTGATACTTTTTAACAAAAAGGTTGTTAAAGTCTATGTCATCAATATTATTTATTTATTTTATATACTTGTATAAGGTCTCCCCTGACTCTTCTTCCCATCATAGAAACGTCAGTCGCACACGGTGTGGCATACAGCTTCATTTTCACCCGTGTCTACGCAAACAGATCCACCAGTCGCTGTGTTCTATGCGCATGGTTGCTCCTGGGAAATTTTAAAAATCCTGCAAAGGGGGCGGCCCCGGGCGGAGTGCAGGAGCAGCGCACACACACATTCACTGCTCTTTTGTTTTCACCCCTCTAGACTAGTACAAGTGCTAAATTCCTTTGAATATAGCAAACGCTTATATAGGCCCTTTTTATTGTACAAGTGTGTGTGTAAAAAAATTGTTGCTTCTGAAATTCTCATAATCCGGCAATGCCGGCTCTAGGCAATTTAAAAAAATCCTGCAAGGAGTTTCCATGTGTGTGTGAACAGCACTCTTCCATCATATCAACATACAAATGCTATATTGTGGTGAAAGTAAAGCATGTTGTGTTTTGGGGGTCTGTTTTCTTGGTACAGTGGAACGTCCCTTATAAGACCTTCGAAAATCATCCAAAATGGGGTCTTATAAGGGAGGGGTCTTATAAGGGGGGTAATTTTAATACTTACAAAGGACAATGTTTGAGAAGTAGGTCTTATGTGGGAGGGAGTCTTATAATGGGAAGTCTTATAAGCATGGAGGTTCCACTGTATAGCAAATGGTTATATATAGGCCATTTTTATTGTACAAGTGTGTGTGTCTGTAAGAAAATCGTTGCTTCTGAAATTCTCATAATCCGGCGACGCCAGCTCTAGGCAATTTAAAAATCCTGCAATTCAGGAGCTTCCCTGTACTGTGTATGTGAACAGCACTCTTCCATCAACATACAAATGCTATGTAGTGGTGGAACCTCCCTTATAAGACCTTCGAAAACCATCCAAAATGAGGTCTTATAAGGGAGGGGTTTTATAAGCGGGGTAATTTTAATACTTACAAAGAAGGACAATGTTTGAGAGAAGTAGGTCTAATATCGGAGGGTCTTATAATGGGAGGTCTTATAAGGGACGTTCCACTGTATTTGATTGACCAATCATGCTTGGAGTGATAAACGCTGCCATAGTATCAAGGAAAATCATCCAATCTGTGGGTAATGTTCACATGTTTTTTTAGTTAGTTGACCAATCATGCTAAAAGTGATGAAAGCTGCCATAGTATCAAGGAAAGTAGTAGTAGAATCTCTGGGTAATGTTCAATTTTTGTTTTGTTAGTTGATCAATAATGCTAAAAGTGATAAATGCTGCCATAGCATCAAGTAGTAGTAGACTCTGTGGGTAATGTTCATATTTTTTAGTGCTAAAAGTGATAAACGCTGCCATGGGGTCAAGGAAAGCAATACAATCTGTGGGTAATGTTCACATTTTTTGTTTGTGGCACAAGCCACAAACCTATAACTCACTTTGTCTGTCTGTCTGTCAGTCGGTGTGTCGGTCTGTCCAAAATTGTCGCACGCCACAAACGATTGTGAATCCGCGCTTGTTTAGTTAGTTGACCAATCGCGCTATTAGTGATAAACGCTGCCATAGGAATTAGTATCAAGGAAAGTAGTAGAATATGTGGATAATACACAATTGTTTTGCCAGTGAGGGGAAGATCGTTTGTGAACTGAAAAAAACAACGCGCTCAGCGCTTTTCCGTCATAAATTTCTTTCTTTTTCACGGGAACAAATGTGAATAGCAAATATTGCCAATAATCTGTGTAGATCATCTTAATTGTGACAGTTGGATTTTATTTTTATTTTTATTTTTTGCATTTATCACATTACAATAGTTTTTAGCTTTTTCTTCGCGATTGCCGATTGTTTTGTTGGGTGAGGAGCACATTTGATCAAATCGGCGTTTGAAGCTTGGGTTCTTTTTTCCTTTATTTTTAAAATGACGTATAAGACTTTATGCACATTACACGCGGAAGCATCATGCAGTTATCCGCAAATTATGTAAAATAATGTCAGAAATAAGCGGATGAAATCATGCGCTTATTTTACGTACTTTCTTAAATAGTTCCATGAGGTTTCCCGCGTGGAATGTGAACAAAAGCCTAATACTCTAGTGATTATCATGTAAAGTATATCTGAAGGCGTGTCAAGTGTTTTGATTTTGTGGGTGGTGTTTTATGCGTGTGTGTTGTAATGCAGTGGAACCTCCCTTATAAGACCTCCCATTATAAGACTCCCTCCCATATAAGACCTCCCATTATAAGACTCCCTCCCTTATAAGACCTCCCATTATAAGACTCCCTCCCATATAAGACCTACTTCTCTGAGACATTGCCCTTCTTTGCAAGTATTACAATTACCTCCCTATACAACCCCTCCCTTATAAAGCCCTTCAAAAATCCTCCAAAATGAGGTCTTATAAGAGAGGTTCCACTGTATCATTTTGTGTGAGCAGAGTGTGTAAAGTAAAATGAGGTGTACAGTATTCATCCATCGATGAAAGAAAAAAAAGCGCAGCACTGCGGCGCACTCTCCAGGTGGGAGCAACCCGAATTTCACAGAGAAGAGTGACTATTCTTCTTCTTCTTCTGCGTTCCCAGGCCGGCCATAAGGGGTAAGGTACATGTGTCCGGTTTTCAGTTTTCACTGGTCTCCCCGCTGCATACAGCTGACACATTCCCATTTCGGAGGAGCTCAAAAGAGAAAAATTATTTGGTAGATTTGTTTTGAAAAAAAAGGCAGGAGAAATGGGCCAATAAGTTAGAAAGATGATCTGAGTCAAAGAGAGTAGCAGATTAGAGGAAGTTACAAGCACAGAACTTAATTCCAGAAGGTGGGGGAACTATTTTTTACGAAAGAGCCCCCCGGTATCCCCACGGGGAGGTCTGTGACTATAAAAGTAATCATCAACACAAAAGGAAACCATCATCAATATTCTGATCGCTTCTCGGCCTTTTGGCTAAGACAGTGATTCAGGAACATAAATTTTTGTTTATACCATGGTTGGTTTGTTCAGCCCGTCGTAACATGGCGAAAGCCGATACGCGACGTTAAACTGAACTTCCTCCATAAGAAAACATTCCAAACTATAACATTTTCATGTAAAAAAACAACAAAGTTTATTTACAGTTATCCTCATTGGTACCGCATTTTTCGGACTACAAGGCGCACCTGATTATAAGGCGCACCCCCCAAATTTTGACACAAAATTCAGATTCTGTTATTATAGTTCCTTACTATTTTATCAGTCACATTATAAGGCGCAGGGGTCTCAGTCTGGGAAAAAAAAGTATCGCCTTATAGTCCAAAAAATATGGTATTTAAAAAGAAAAAAAATGGTGCATACAAATTCTCTGGCTTACATTACCAAAAACTCCATTCAGGCTGCAACCAACTAAAATACGTTCAATCATTGTATACACGATCATTCAAACTATAGCGTAATGTTATGTTCGTTCAAATTATAGGGTAATGTTATGATAGTAGTAGTAGTAATAATAATAATAACGATAATGAACTGTAAACCTTCACAACCAACGAATGAGAAGCTGCTGCAACAACCAAATATTGCGCAATAATAATAATATATATATATATTATATTTTTCAAGCAAAACTAAGACAAAGCAACCAAAACTTTCATTTACTGCTGCTATATAACTGGAAAAAACAACTAAGCACACACAATTATTTGTCAACTCACAACCGAATTATATCTGAAACATCTAACTGCCAAATATTAAAAGGAGGGAAAATTTATTGAAAGTAAGTTTTTCTTTGTCACCATTATGCAGACCTGTTTACCCTTATACCGTAATGAACAACCTGGAATTCGACACAGAAAAACACGGAATTTGAGAAGAAAAAAAACCAGAATTCACATAGCAATGTCGTTTATGCCGCCGTGCGAAATTTTGAAGTCCACGTTGCAGTACTTGCAGTGTGCATGCTCGTCTCCCAAACGCGAACTTGTTATTCCTGGCACTTTCAAATACTTTTGAGAAAACGTCTGCTTCACTTTTGGCCGTTTCACCCTATCACTGCTGTCGTTTGTCGAAGATTTCTGGCACTTGCCGCCTGCGGTTGACTTGCCTGACGACATGTTTGGCGCAAAACTACAACCCTTGCGTCTTTCTACAACCCTTGCGTCTTTTCATACAAATGGAAACAAATAATAGACGTTTTTTCAAAATCCCAGGATTTTCAGTGTTCACCCGGAATTTATTATTTTACCCAGAATATTTGCAAATTCCCGGGATAATTCCGGCAAAACCGGGAGGGTAAACAGGTCTACATTATGTGAATAACAATAATAAAAAGAGAGGACACTGATTCATATTAACAATAATCTAAAAATAAACACCATGCACAATTCCTGTCTATACAAAGTTTTCAATGTTAAACAAACAAACAAACAAAAAATCATACACACACACGCTCTACTATAAAGAATAATAATCAATTATACGAATGTCATGCATCAGTTCATACACCTATTTCAAACGTAACTTTATCATTTCGTAAAATTTTAAACAACATCCTGGGCGTATGATCATCATGAGTGCGTCTTAGACAGTCAGGGCTGCCTACCCTCTGCTAGTTTCCAGGGACAAAATGCTTTTTAAAAAAACACGTCATGTTGTCACATTCCCTCTTATGCTAGGAAGATTTCTTAACTCATTCCATGCTGGCCAGTTGCTTCCCTTTGCAAGCGTTCTGTACTGGCCGATTTGCATAGGTTGCAAAAAAAATATTTTCTAAATAATGGTAACAGATACAAACGTGAGATTTAGGCAATATGTACACAATATACAGTACTAACACCTGCAACAGTTTCAAAGCATCCACTTGATTAGTTTTGATTTGTGATATTTTAAAATAAATGCATGTTTTGTCAAGCCAGGCACACTCATAATAGCGAAAATATAATTTTAAGGTCCCAAAATAACCGGCAGCCAGCCAATCAGTGTCAGAGGCATGAATGAAACGTAGTAGTAGCCCTCTGAGCCACTTTGAAGCACGCATGACTGTTAACCTATTAACTATGAATTTTTAAAGTTCACATGCGATATCCCGTTACCTTAGTAACGAGGCGTTGTGCGCATGCCCTGCGACGAGAGCGCAGGTTAGTATAGAAAGAGTTAAGATTTCTTACCAGCTATAAGAGGGAATACATGTGAAAACCATGATTTCTACACGTGACTTGCGGGTCTTTAAAAACCAGGGACAGAGACTTATTTCCAGGGACATACAATGTCATGAATCAGAGTCAAAATGAATATCAACTTTCAATTATTTCGTGATCTAGCAACATTTCTGCAACTCCAGATTTTTTTTAATGCTTTTTCGGTGTCATTATGCTTCAATAGTCCAGATCCTTTGGTGTTCAGTAACCTATGTGTAACATGTCTGTTATGACAATTTCAACTATTTATTGTTTTTGGTGATCCTGTGTTCAATACAGGCATGGTAGACCTCCGCGAATCGCGGAAAAGTTTGAAACAAAATTATTAAAAAATGCATTGAAATGGCATGAAAAAGTGAAAATTTCACTCTCATTTATTGAATTTTCTTATTGAATTTGACCCCCGGCCATTTTCCTTGAAAACCACTTTGTCCCCACTACCATGCCTGTAAACAGTAAGGTCAGCTAACAAGACTACTCCGTTTCCAGGGATGCCAGACAGAAAAGTGGATTCCAGGAGCAGGGTGTCATCTCCGTTTCCAGGGACAAATACTCCTTAGGGGGGGGGGGGGGGGGGGGGGGGGGGGGGGGGAGGGGGTCCTGGACAGTTAACACAGGTAGCAGTATATAAACTAGGCTAAACTAACCATTGGCAGCTTCGTCTAAATTGCATACTACTACCCGTGCTGACTCTTAAAGACGTACTCACGACTACATGCCCTGAAGTAGCAACCCAGAGAAAATAACATGGAAATGTAAGGCATGGCGAAAGGCAGGATGGTATTATTAATAAAGCGTGTGTGCGCGCACGAGTGTTGTTTGAATTATAATTTGCTTCTGTTACAGTGGAGAACTGATGACTCAAAAACGGATAACTCAAAAACACTGGGTCCCAGTACAATAATCTCTCTATGTTGAAAAGTCTTTTTAACTACAAAAAATATTGGCTATCTCAATAAAATTTCAGTAATTTTCAATTTTGACTTTTCAGTGCTGACCTGATGACGTCACTGATGACGTCATCAGATGGAGGAATAACCCTGATATGCTGTCTTTTTCTCTAACAGTCAAGAGAGTAATACCCCCAGACCCTTTTACCAGATTGGCTCTATCACTAGTATCACTAGTATCAGTTGTCTTTTTCATGGCATGATTTGCCCCGTGTTGTTTTCTTTAATTTTCTCTGGCAGTCAAGGGGTTAATCAATTTTTACTGTATTTAGATTTTTCTCTAAACACACTTACACAGTGGAATCTTTGGGTCGTTTTTCCCACTGGCCCCTGTCTCTGCGAGTCAAGTTCGGTATTCTTTGTAGATTCAAGTCAAGTCAAGTCAAAAGGATCTTTATTGGGGATAAAGAAATAAAGCTTGACAGCTTGTTTTCTTTTCCATCAATGTCCTCAGAAATGAACAGTAACATGAAAGCAACTCGAAAAGTAACTCAACATGCAAAACGAAGCAAAGTACTAAACATTAGCCTAATAATATAACCCATTGAAATAACTCTATTGAGAGAGAGAGAGAGAGAGAGAGAGAGAGAGAGAGAGAGAGAGTATAAATGAACGGGAGACTGAAGCGAAAATGGGGAACGGTGGTGGTGTGGGGGGGACATGGATAAAAATGGGAGGTCGGAAACAATGGTACAAAGCAAAGAACAATCAAAGTACAAAACAAATGTAAAGTATCAATTAAACGGACATGTTCCGACGGAATAGGTGCTCAGCGAACACCTTTTGCAAGAGTGAATGCCCTTGGGTGGGTGGGGGAAGATGGATCAGTACTGACCAAACAGGGGGGATAACTCTCGCCAATAACCCTATTTGATGCCACTAAATGGCTGCCTTTCGCAAGAGTGAATGCCCTTGTCAGTACTGTCCAGCAAGGGCATCACTCTCACCGTCAAGGGCGTTAATAACCCTAGTTGCAGAGGCCTATAGGGTTTCCAACATATGATATTTAAGTGCTTTCCTCTTCCAAAATCGGAATGTGTCGGCTGTACGCAGCGGGGAGGCCAGTGAAAACTGAAAACCAGACACATACGTACCTTACCCACTATGGACAAAAAAATGAAATACATGACTTAACTATTTTTGCTTCTGTTCTTTTTACATAAGCGATGAAATTGCCCATCAACAAATTTCCTTACAATTAGTGAAACGAGCAAATATAAAAACGAACCCCCCCAAAAAAAAAACTAGCAGATCTATAGGACATTCTCCTCCGTTAAGCAGACACAATAACCTAAACCTAATTTATATTATATTTACAAAAACTGTACTTTCATGCAAAAGGGGTCCGCATTCACACTCGCAAAATATTAATTCATCAGTCGGTCCATTTCAAACATGCTTGTACAAAAGCTGAAGATAAGGCATTATTATAATTCAATGATCAGAATCTCGTAGCAGCAAACAAGAGAAAGATTATTTCAAAATGATCCTGGCAGCATCATCTTTGATATGTTCATCGTGATAAAGCAACAATCTAAACAACAAGTAAAAACAACATCTTGATATGCACAGTTGTAGACGAAATGTTAAAAATATAGTATTGTAATAATTATTATACGGAATGCATTATTCAATGGGTATGGTACATCATGCAAAATGCAATGAACTCGATTATCTTGTGACGCAAACATACCATTCATTCTTGAGAAAAAAAAGCAGCCAAAACAAAAAGGCAGCCAACCAATGATGAAGATGAAGAAAAAAAAAACAATTCACCAGAAAAACAAAAATAATAATAATTAAAAAAACACCAAAGAACAAGGGAATAGTAACTTTCTTCCTTTTTTCCCTCTCAAAATTACCTTTGTTAACCATTTAAAGACACACTGACCCACCACGATTATGTCCCTTGTTTTTTTCTGGGTGACCCACATACAAATGTCCCCAACTTCATTCAATTGAGACTGCTCTTTAAAATGATGTTTCGGTTTGAATTTGTGGGCATTTGTATGGGAGTCAAACCTGGTCAGAACAAGATTTCTTACCAGCTATTGATTTGCTCGTCCACTTTGTGTAATTACCAGTTTTAGGTAGATACAGACCTGCCTATCCCCAATTTCTTTTTTAAGTACTCCACGAAATAAAATTCTGTAATTTTTCTCAAAATTCTGTATTTTGCAAGGAGACCCCAAAACGGAACATTAAACCGCCATGCGAAATGACGAAGTCCGTTTGGCAGTACAAACACCGTGCCAAGGTACTTCCCAGTGAGGATGGTTGAATTCCGGGAATTTGCTTGTACCTGTTTTCTAGCCTGTTTGGGGGCCGAAGGGCCGCTGGTTTCACTGCTGCTGGGTCGTTTAGACATGATTTGCAATGTGACCATCCCGCCAAACCATGGAAAAGTTAATATGGCCGACACTAACCGGAAGTTGGAAGTCGTGAAAGTGAAACTAGGATCGAATGACGGCGCGTTGACAGACTCGATTTTGACCGATCTTAGAAGACCTTAAGTTCCAATTTTGGCCATGTTCATTTTCTATTTACTGTACTGCCGTACTGGGGCTCAAAATCATGTACAAAATACGGAAAAATCGTATGGGTAGGCAGGTCTGTAGATGGAATGAGGGTGATGTGGAGAATGAGAGATGATGAACAATGAAAGGCAAACGGCAAAAAGGGGAGGAAATAGGTGAGAACAAAAAGCAATGCCCTCCACTGATCATTGGCATTTGGTCGTCAGGTTGGACAAAATACACAGATCAAGTGGGGAGGGGTGAGAGAGAGGTAATGGGGGAAAGGTAGACGGTGAAGTGTCTATGTGTGTGCGGCATGCAAAAATGGAACTAGAGCGATAAGACGCTAGACCACCAGCCACGTGTAGCAGCATTTTCGGGTCCAGTGACCTCTATGATCACATGAAGAACTCATACTTGGATGTAGGGGGGAAAGAAGGGGGGGGGGGGGGGGGAGCAGCAATTGAGAGAATTGAAAGAAAAAACATCCTCCCTCCACTCCAGGATCATATGAAGAACTCATACTTGAATCGAAAAAAAACCCCACCATCCTCCCTCCAAGATCACACGAAGAATTCATTCATACTTGGTGTCTCAAGTTGGATGTAAGGACGAGAGAGAGAGCGAGAGATGATAACGGGGACCTGAAAAAAAGCAGCCCCCCCAAAAAGGACAAACCATCCCACCCCCACGATGATCGATCACATGAAGAACTCGTACTTGGTGTCTCAAGTTGGATGCAAGGACGAGAGAGAGAGAGAGAGAGAGAGAGAGATGATAAAAAGCACCCAAAATAAAAAGGACAAACCATCCTTCCCAGGTCGAGAGGACGTTAAATCCAAATTTACGATACGAAGGACAAACCATCCCCCCACCCCCATGATAATCGATCACATGAAGAACTCGTACTTGGTGTCTCAAGTTGGATGCAAGGACGAGAGAGAGAGAGAGAGAGAGAGAGAGAGAGAGAGAGAGAGAGAGAGAGAGAGAGAGAGAGAGAGAGAGAGAGAGAGAGAGAGAGAGAGAGAGAGAGAGAGAGAGAGAGAGATGATAAAAAGCACCCAAAATAAAAAGGACAAAGCATCCCCCCACCCCCCACCCCCATGATAATCGATCACATGAAGAACTCATACTTGGTGTCTCAAGTTGGATGCAAGGACGAGAGAGAGAGAGAGAGAGAGAGAGAGAGAGAGAGAGAGAGAGAGAGAGAGAGAGAGAGAGAGAGAGAGAGAGAGAGAGAGAGAGAGAGAGAGAGAGAGAGAGAGAGAGAGAGATATAAAAAGCACCCAAAATAAAAAGGACAAACCATCCCCCCACCCCCCCACCCCCATGATAATCGATCACATGAAGAACTCGTACTTGGTGTCTCAAGTTGGATGCAAGGACGAGAGAGAGATGATAACAGGGACTCGGAAAAAAGAAAAAAAAGCACCCAAAATAAAAAGGGCAAACCATCCCTCCCTCCCCCCGCCATGATGATTGATCACATGAAGAACTCGTACTTGGTGGTCATGTTGGGCAGCCCCGTCTGGTTGAAGACGATGGCAGTGTCGGCGTCATCGGCAAACTCGGCCCCCGTGGCCTCCTCCGTCTCATAGTCGCCGCCCTCGAAGCGCGAGCGGAAGACGAAGATGAGGATAATGACCACCAGCAGGAAGAACACCGTCACCGACACTGCGGGTGAAAATAAAGACATTCACATTTGTTTCAATAGGAATAGGGCATTTGCCACAAGCATTCTTTCTCTATACAAGCAGGCATCAGAATACTCCAGAGTCCAATCCGCGGACGAATAACACTCGCCATGACCCGGAGTCGACATCGAGTCGGACCCCACAAAACTCTAGTCCGTAGTCAGCATCATTCGCTACCCGATTTCTCACGGAAAAGTTCAAAGTTCTCACATCATCGTAGTCTCCCGCGATCATATCCTCTAAATCGAATCATTTAAAACCCAAATCACAATCACGGTCATCAAAACAAACTCCGAAACAGTGAAAGTAAGTCTAGAGAGCTCTAAACTCTGAAGAAAAAACAAACATGGCCGCGATTTTTCGTTTCCGAAGGTGCAGTATGAAAACAAACCGTTTAAGAATACCATTTGAGAATAAGATCGCGCTGCTTCATGAAGTACAAACCGCGGCCGGCAGTGCCAAAACCGCGGCCAGTGGCTACCCAAACCGCGGAAATCCGCGGGCCATTCTGATGCCTGACTAGACTACTAATTTGCCCACACTCGTTCTGCCCGAGTTACGCTGACCTTTCTAATTGAACTCTCTAAATTCAACTTGGTGAAACTCAAGGTCGCCCTCACGTGGCAAATGCCCTAGTGTTCGGAAATAACTAAGGGGAGGTAATTTCATGGTGTGTGCGAGCGGAAGACGAAGATGAGGATGATGACCACCGTCACCGACACTGCGGGGCAAAATAAGACAGGCACTGTGCGAACTGTATGCATATCATTGTTGCTCATCTCTTTCTTTGTTATAGTTAGTATGTATAACTTATATCACACCAAAAAAAAAAAGAAAAAAAAAAGTCAACTGATTCTTGTAGGCATTTCTTCATTTTTAACACTTTCACCGCCAAAGTCGCATTTTAGCACCACAGTGATTTAACCCTTTCGCCGCCAGCCATTTCTTTAGCCAAAATTTTCCATTAAACTTACATGGATAGAAAAAAGACTTTTGTCTGAAATATTGGGGATTCTTCTGTGATATATTTGAAATAAAGCCTATCCTTACTTCTCAAAATTAAGAACCCAAGATAATTCAATAACAGACCCTCATTTCAAGACTTTTAATGACATGGGTGTGGTGCAAAAATGCGACATTGGCGGTGAAAGGGTTAACATCTATGTCACTAAAACTAGTAAAAGGCATCAAATTGGGGTCTACTATCCAAACACCCTATTGTCTTAGTTCTGGGAAGTAAGGATAGACCTTATTTTATATACATGTCACAGAAGAATCCCCAATACTGCAGATGGTTTTTGTTCGCTACCCAGATAAAGTGAATGGAATTTTTTTTGCTGAAATATGGCTGGCGGTGAAAGGGTTAATGATTGTTGGGCTGTATTTAGTGGAGCAAATAGCTTCTCTACAAAGCAACAATACCAGCAGATATTAGCACACAAACAGTGCGATGTTACTTTGTCGACGAGACAAAACAGAGCATGAAATATTTCAACAAAAATGTCTTCTTGCTCACAAAAACTAATCAACTTTGGATGCCAGGGAATTATACTGACATAAACAAACTCAAGCCTGCAAATATTTACAGGGAAATAATTAAGGGGAGGTAATTTCAAGGTGTGTGCGAGCGGAAGACGAAGATGAGGATGATGACCAAGCAGGAAGAACACCGTCACCGACACTGCGGGCGGACAAAAAAGACATGCACATTTGTTTCAATAGGAATAGGGCATTTGCCACGAGTGGCCGTTCTCTATACTAGACTACTAATTTGCCCACACTCGCTCTGCCCGAGTTACGCTGACCTTTCTAATTCAACTCTCTAAATTCAACTTGGTGAAACTCAAGGTCGCCCTCACGTGGCAGATGCCATATTGTTCGGAAATAATTAAGGGGAGGTAATTATTTCACTGTGTGAACTGTAAGTATAGCATTGTTGCTTGTAGATGCTTAGGACGATGATTTGACCGCCAGGGGGCAGTCAAACCAGTAGGGGCTTAGCGCGCGATATTCTTAGTTGGGTGTAGTGTGAGAGAGAGAGAGAGAGGACTCATAGAGAGAGAGAGAGGGAGATGAGTCTTCCCCCTCTCTCACACTATCCCCAACTAAGAATATTGTGCGCTAAGCCCCTACTGGTTTGACTGCCACCTGGCGGTAAAATGCGCGTCCTAAGTTGCTCATTGACAGGAAACTGTCTGAGCCATCAAAGAAGAAGTGTTCAGGGGTGAATCCTTTCCAAAACAGCAAAACAATTTGAACGAGGAATGGGGCATCGTTTCACTCGAGAGATATAAAGGCCTTCGCACACTAGCATCAGGCGTCAATTGTTTCTCAGAGCAACGCCTTGATGCGATGACGCCTGCATCACAGCACACATTGTAGCGAGGCAGTGGTCTTCTCACACACGACTCTTGTCGCTTCGCCTCTTGTCGCGCCAACTTCCTTATTTGGAAAGCAAGGAAAGATTACTCTAGCGTCAAACCTCCTCCTAGAAACAACAGTATTTTTTTTCTTCAATCAGAGTTATGGTCCTTCCGTCCGTTGTGATTGGCTAGTTTCACGATCTCTGCGATCTTGAGCATCAAAATTAGAGCCGCTTCTATTCTCGAGCAACAAAAAATCGCGCAGCTACGCATCAAAAATCCTGCCGCGCCGCGAATCTCTCACACGCAAGCGGCGCATCAAACTGCGCCTTGCAGAAAAAAATCGCCGTGATCTCAAGATTTTGACGCTAGTGTGCGAAGCCCTTAATCAATGTCAGGGTTCCCAGGTTTGGAACATTAAATGAAAAAAGGACCTAAAAAGGACCTTTAAAGGACTTATAAGGACCTCAAAAGATTGTAAAAGGACCTTCGCCAACATGATTGTATGACATGTTCATGATAGAATGCCCGAATGCCAATTGTTGACCAACAGCACAATGTAGTGAACATTTGCACAATCATTCCAAATACGCATGGAATGAATAGGATCACTACGTCAGTCTAGAAGCAGAAAGACTCACACAGCTTGTAATGAGTTGTCTGCTCCGATCTGTGACACCGACAACTTTGTACACTGCCCGTTTTTAAAATTTTCAGACATTTTTTTTTAGCTGTTAGCTTCTTTATCACTTTTTTTCTTTTGACAAAACAGGACTTAACAGTACCTTTCAAAAATTTAACCCTTTCACCGCCAATGTCGCATTTTTCTACCACAATGATTTAACACCCGTATAATTAAAACTCTTGAAACCAGGGTCTGTTATTCAACGATATTGTGTTCCTGAATGTGGGTAGTAAGGATTGACCCTATTCTAAATGTATCAGAGAAATCCCACAATATTGCAGACAAAATATTTTCTGTAGCCAAATAAGTTTAACCCTGTTGCATTTATTCCGGCCCAAACCGCCCAGCCGGAAGTTGCCTCTGTGTATTCAAGCCGCCCCAAACCGCCCGTAGCTTGCCCCCCACTCTGAGACCCCCTCTGATGGCATTTTCATCACGCACTAACTTCTGGCTTGTTCTACACACACTATGAAGAAGCTTCTCACTTGCAGTGATGCGATAGTAACTGTATGGCGCTCTGTGTGCTTCAAAAGACAGTTTTTCCCGAAAATGCGCGAAAGAATCTGAACACTAGAAGTTTTGTATGTAACAAATGCGAATGCAAGAGGGTTAATGGAAATTTTTGGCTCAAAGATGGCTGGCGGTGTAAAGGGTTAAAGGACCTCTTGATGAATTAAAAGGATCTACTTGCTGAAATAAAGCACTTGAAAGGCCTGTTGACCCAAAACCAATTCACAAGGACTTAAAATGCGCATGGGAACCCTGTATATTTCATGCGACACCATGCGACACAAACACTGACCTCCGATGATGGCCCTCTCCTCCGCGGAGAGCTCCTTGGGTTTGGCGTGGGGGTAGGTCACGTTGAACATGGGCCCGCGGTACGGCCGCGTTTTTATGGGCTCCGGCACCACCGTCACCTCCTCGAAGCCGCACATGTCCTCCCGGATCGAATCTGTCGAAGTCGTAAATAATAATAATAATGACATTCCATAATAATTCTTCTTCTTCTTCTTCGTTCGCTCAGACAGTTTCCTGTCACATGAGCGCAGATGCGCGCCATGCTGCCGTTATGCGCCTAACTAAGAAATAGTTAGGCCCCAGCATGTCCGACTTTGGCTGAAGAAATCTTTGTATGAATTCATAGAAAAAAGGCAGGAGAATGGACCAGTGAGATAGAAAACAGATGACAGTAATCAAAGGGAAAAGGCAGAGTCAAAGAGTGACAGATTAGAGGAAGTTACAAGCACAGAACTTCCAGAAGGTGGGGGAACTATTTGTACGAAAGACACCCCCCCCGGTATCCCCATGGGGGATCCATAATAATAATACTAATGTGTGCCGCAAAAGCAACGCACTTGTAACAATAGTAACACTTCAAAAACCTCCTTGATAACTACAGTGGAACCTCCCTTATAAGACTTTCAAAAATCATCCAAAATGAGGTCTTATAAGGGAGGGGTCTTATGAGGGAGGTAATTTTAATACTTACAAAGAAGGGCAATGTCTCAGAGAAGTAGATCTTATATGGGAGGGAGTCTGATAATGGGAGGTCTTATTAGGGAGGTTCCACTGTATACTGACATCTCTAAACTAAAATATAATAATAATAAATAATTAATAATGCTTACATAGCGCATAATCTTGCTAAGCAACTTAATGCGCTTTTCACTCACCATTCGTACAGACATTTCTAACAAACTGGCCCACGTATCTCTATGAAAATGAATACATTAGAGAATGCATTGTTGCATATAATCATAACACAACACACTACCTCCCTTCAACCCCCCAACCCCCCCATCCCCCCCCCCCACCCAGTGAATAGCCAAGGACCCTTGGCCGATCTTTCTTAAAAAAATAACTGACTCTTTCTCTCTCAATCTCATCATTCTCGCTATTTTATCTCTCACACACTCCCTAAGAAGAAGAGAGAAAAAAACTAAATCTAAAGAAACTGCCAATTAACCCTTTCGCCGCCAGCCATTTTTCCAGCAAAACATTTCCATTAAACTTACCTGGGTTCTCTAGAGAGAAAAAAATCTGTCTGTAGCATTGGGGATTCTTCTGTGACATTTAAAGTAAGGCCTATCCTTACCTCCCAAAATTTTGTCTTTAGATAACAGGCCCTGATTTGATGCCTTTTAGTGACATGGGTGTTAAAGATGCAACGTGTCACATTCCCTCTTATGCTAGGAAGATTTCTTAAGATTTCTTACCAGCTATAAGAGGGAAAACACGTGAAAACCATGATTTTGACACGTGACGTGGTGGGTCTTTAAATCATTCTAGTGCAAAAATGCGACGTTGGCGGTAAAAGGGCTAAAACAAAGGAACAAAAAAACCAGCCCACACCAGACCTGTTTACCCCCCTACACAAGTCTTCAGTAGTCTGGAAAGCTCAAATGAGTAGTTTTGGTGTGAAATGAGTAGTCCTCTTCATTAAACCATCAAACAATGTTCACTGAAAATGAGTAATTAGAGCATTTTTTTCAATTTTGAAGAGTAGTAGAGGTCCAAATTGAGTAGACTACTACTCGATAAGAGTAGAGTAAACAGGTCTGCTACACGCTACCTTCAGGTACGAGAGTGAGGAATTTTGGGCGTGGGTCCTGGAAGGCCCTCTTCAGGGGGAAGATGTTGTCCACCTGCATGCGGTAGATGCAGCCCTCAAATCCAAAGTTGGTGTTGCTCGTATCTACACACACACAAAATAACACGGGTTACGCATGGCACAAATATTAATCACACACATTTACGCATGAAAGCACGGAAAGCAAACATTAGCATTAGATGCAGTCCTCGGAAACAAGGTAGGCGTTGCTCATACGTGCACACACACATAAACATGGATGCAACTGGAGAAAATTTTAAAAAAAACAGGCAAGGCAGGGGTCCAGGGGCCGCCCAGGCCCCTGGCATGGTACAGGGGCGGGGTCAGGGAGGCGTTGCCCCCCTGAAGCTGAAGAAAAAGCAAAATCATACTCAATGTGAAGCTTATTCCAGGCTTGTAAAGTGAGAATTCAACACTTTTCCCCCTTGAATCAATTTTTTTTGGGTGGTCAAAATTTTGAAAACCAGGCATCGCCTTGTATGCGAGGCAAGATGTATCCATGCATACAGACAAAATAACACGGGTTACGCATGGACTGAATATTATTCACACACATTTATGCATGCAAGCACGGAAAGCACACATAAGCGGTAGATGCAGCCCTCAAATCCAAAGCTGGTGTTGCTCGTATCTACACACACACACAAAAAATAACATAAGCATGGCACAAACGCACGCATATTCCAGGCAACATCGGCGATCTCAGAATAAAATGTCTGTCCTTTCAATTTTGAGTTATCAGATTTCCATTGGTCAGTTCACACTTTAGGAACATTTGCCACGTGAAGACACACACATGACCTTGGCACAAATGCACGCATATTCCAGGCAACATCGGCCGTCTCAGAATAAATTGTCTGTCCTTTCAGAGTTATCAGAATTGGTCAGTTCACACAATAGGGCACGTGAAGACGACGACCTTGAAATTCACTGAGTTGAATTAGAAAGGTCAGCGTAACTCGGGCAGAACGAGTGCGGGCAAATTAGTAGTCTAGCATAGAGAACGAACATTCGTGGCAAATGCCCTATTGATTGTCCAAGAAAACTGGAAATACATCTGTGGTGGCACGGAAAAGATAAACAGGTCACATTCTTTCATGCACGAAAGCACGGAAAGTATCCATACAAACGTTTGCGAAACTGTTGTTGCCTGATAATATATAGATTTGCTCCCCCTCGGACTGTCGGTTTCGGATTCCGCAAATCTGAACAAACCATAGTGTGGCTGTGAGTTGGGACTCGGAATGAGAGCAACGCCACTGTACGGTCCAGAAGATGAGACAGAAACAACAAATTCCTGCCCACTGACCATTGTTGCCCGCATTCAAGTACTTGGGTTTGTCCAGAATGGTGTCAGCCATTTATGTTCCAATTATCATATAGTCGGTGAAAGTCAGAAACCTCGTAACTCAATTTTGGTAGTTTTGAGAAAAAAAAAAAAAAAAAACTGCTTTAAAAATTAACCGCGTTAAACTATGATGAATAATTATGTTGTTCGAGACATTGCGTGTTCAGTCCTGCATTTTGTTAAAATTACTTTAAAAAAAAAAAAAAAAAAAAAACTTGAAAAGAACGAAGATACAAGGTTTTTGTCCTTCACTAGATCTGAATTTGGGACTTACAAGTATTTCTTCAATTTACACAACCTCATTTACAGCAGATAGAAAGTCGTTAGAGATACAGTACTCCCTCCCTCGTACGACCTTCTATTCAGCGACCACCTCCACTTTCCGACCTGACTTTCAGTGACCGATCGGTTTTACTATATGAGTGTCTTCTCATCAGCGACCACCTCCAATACCCGACTAACGACCTCTTGCCTTCCGATTTTTACGACCATGTCACAAAAATCGAACCCACAAAGATCGTGGAACAGAACAGAAAACGAAGAAAGACAGTCAGATTTGCCGCTGAACTTTCACTCAACGAGCACAGTTGTGCAGTTTCCATAATTCTGCGTGGTTAGTTATCTCCCCTAGTGAAAAGTAGCTCAATGCGCATGCGTGTAGCGGACAGCTTCCTCTCTCACGATCACAATGTCGGGGAAGAAAAGGAAAATTCTTAGGCCTACTCTTGAAGAAAGAATCAAAGTTACTGAAAGAAGTGACAAAAGGGAAAGCTGCCGATCCATTGCACAATCCTTGGGTGTTGGAAAAACCCAAATCCAAACAATAATTCTCGAGCGAGAATCGCTGACAGCTCGATGGGAAGCTGGCGAAACAGCTGAACGAATGTACGGCCAAAGCGAAAATACGCCATACGTACTCGGACCTGAACGACCTAGTTTGGGAGTGGTTTTGTGATGCGAGGAGAACTTGGTTTATGGGTATTTCAAATTGATGCACTTGGAATATAATGCAGTTACTGTGTCAGTAAAATCTGTTGTTTATGTGTAAACTGATGTGTTATGTGTTTATGTTTGTCATGACCTCTCCTCACCCACCTCCCATTTGAGACCACCTCCCTTTTAAGACCACTTTGTTGGTGCATTTTACATGGTCGTTCATGGGAGGGAGTACTGTACAAGCTTTTGGTGGAATGTGGCGGTAAAAATGAGAGAGCTGACTATGTATCCAACTCAACAACCCCAAAAATCGAGTTACGAGGTTTGTGACTTTCACCGACGATATATCATTATTACTATGTTATTGTATACTATCATTATGTTGCCAATGCTTCCTCGCCCACTGACTGTTGTTGCCCACATACAGGTACTTGGGTTTGTCCAGAATGGTGTCCGCCCTTTATCATATATTATCATTATTACTATGTTATTGTATACTATCATTATGTTGCCAATGCTTCCTCGCCCACTGACTGTTGTTGCCCACATACAGGTACTTGGGTTTGTCCAGAATGGTGTCCGCCCTTTATCATATATTATCATTATTACTATGTTATTGTATACTATCAGTATGTTGCCAATGCTTCCTCGCTCACTGACCGTTGTTGCCCACGTACAGGTACTTGGGTTTGTCCAGAATGGTGTCCGCCCTTTATCATATATTATTATTATTACTATGTTATTGTATACTATCAGTATGTTGTCCACCTTCCTCGCTCACTGACCGTTGTTGCCCACGTACAGGTATTGGGTTTGTCTAGAATGGTTGCCGCCCTTTATCATCAGGCATCATTATACTAGAGTCCAATCCGTATACTAACAACATGTTGCCAACGCTTCCTCGCTCACTGACATGTTGTTGCCCACGTACAGGTACTTGGGTTTGTCCAGAATCATGTCGCTACCTTTATCATATATTATTAAAAGTTCAAAGTTCTCACATCATCAGTAGTCTCCCGCTTCCTCGATCATATCCTCTAAATCCCTCATACAAAACCCAAATCACAATCACTGTCATCCGCCAAACTCTGAAACAGTGAAAGTAAGTGGTCTAGAGAGCTCTAAACTCTGAAGAAAAACCACCAAAACATGGCCGCGATGTATGCGTTTTCTATGAAAATTTGCAGTCATGTTATGTTCATGAAAACAAACTCCAGAGTCCATACCATTTGAGAATAACACTCGCGCTGCCTCATGAAGTACAAACATCGGCCGGCAGTGCCAAAACCGCGGCCAGTGGCTACCAAAACGCGGATCGCCTGTATGTTAAATTTTCTTGTTTGCTTAAAAATGAAAAAAAACAAACGCTTGGTAATCACTAAGTTATTGTTGTGTAAAACGTCAAACCTTCTCATTTCAACACTATTACCAAATCATTCACTCATGCACACTTTCAACTCGAAAGCACAAACACTCTAGATTGTAAATGGAATGTATTGTTTGACTGATTCATAGATTTATTATGCATGTACAAATTATATTAATTAATATGCTTAATATTGAAAAATGCATGTTGATGGATGAGTGTGTGGGAGAGAATGAAGGAATTGTGGAGTGGAGGGATGAGAGAGGGAAATTCAAAAAAAAAAAAGCCAAAAGGGCCAGATGTGCCACCCCCGCGGATCGCCTCTCGGTTAAATTTTATTTTTGCGTTAAAAATTTCTTAAAATACATAAAGCTGGTATTCACTAAGAACATTTTTAGCTAAAAACAACCTTTTTTCAATACTATTACCTAATCACCCACCCCCCACCGTATAAGACGAAAAAACGCAACGAACCACAAGATTGACAAATGGCGGTGTACTGCAGTACATAGTGGGGGGTAGGGTTATTATTTAGGGGTAGGGTATAGGGTTAGGGTTAGTATTCCAAAAAGGTAATTTGCTGGAAAATGTTCCTAAAATACAGCTTGTAGTGTATGGTAAGAAAGGCAAAAACGGAAAAAAACAATTAACCGAGAAATGCATGGGGGGTGGCACATCTTTACCTTTACCAAAACGGGTTATAACAAAACAATGTCAACATAGTGACCATTAACACTTCCGTCGGGAACCTCCAATCGTAGGTAGAACGGTCTAAGGTACAAAACTCCCTACTATACCAGCAGACTTTTCTTGTTTGATTTTACAGTTACTTCCCCTGAATACTGAAACGGAAATGTCATTGCTCGTTCCCGTGCAGTCGAAATTTGAGGAGATTTTTGCACGACAATTGTGAAAATTTAGAGGTCTGAGTGGCGAGGAGATTGTTTGGTTGCTCGAACTTGATGAAGATGAAAGTAATGCTGGCAATCAGTCAGGTTTTAAGGATGAAAGTAGTGAAAATAATGTAAGTACTGATTAAATTGAACAGTGAGCGCCCAGTACGAGTACTCTAGAGTGAGAATGTGACAACAAAAAGGGTTGTTATCGGCAGAATCGTTCGATCTCGTCGCGGAGTTCGATCTCGAAGTCAAGCAGCATATCGGCTGTAAATCGTTCATGCAATGCATAAAATTGAAATAAGCATCGATTTGTAATAAACTACAGAAAGTTTGGTGCATATCAGACTTCATTTAGGCTCTTAAACAATGTTTGATCACAAGCAGTCATTCAACAGGGTGACCGGACTAAGTTCGAATATACGGGTGCGCCTAAGGTCGAAAATAATGGGCCATATCAACAATTGCGCCTAAGGTCGAAATTTCGAGTCTAGTTATACGGTTGTGCCTCAGTTCGAATATACGGTTCCGCCTAAGTCCGAATTGCACAGTTGTGCCTAAGTTCGAATTTACCGTTGCGCCTAAGTTCGAATATACGGTTCCGCCTAATTCCGAATTACACAGTTTTGCCTAAGTTCGATTTTACCGTTGCGCCTAAGTTCGAATATACGGTTCCGCCTAAGTCCGAATTTTTTTTTCCACCTCCACCAGGATTCAATAGTACATTGCTATGAAATCATCAATTCGAACTTAGGCACAACCATACATTCGAACTTAGGCGCAACTGCATAATTCTAACTTAGGCTAAACCGCACATTCAAACTTAGGCGCAACTGCATAATTCGAACTTAGGCTAAACCGCACATTCGAACTTAGGCGCAACTGCATAATTCGAACTTAGGCTAAACCGTACATTCGAACTTAGGCTAAACCGTACATTCGAACTTAGGCGCAACCGTGTATTCGAACTTAGGCGCAATTGCGCAATTCAAACTTAGGCTGAAGTGTTGAATTTCAAAACTTCGATCTTAGGCTAAAACATACATTCGACATTAGGCGCACCCGTATATTCGAACTTATTCCGGATTCCCATTCAACAATAGTTTTTCCAGTGCAGCCTCAGGCCAGCAAAGTGGTTTCACTGACGCAGTGCCAGTCACAATAGTGTTAAACAATGTTTGATCACAAGCAGTCATTCAACAATAATTTTTCCAGTGCAGCCTCAGGCCAGCAAAGTGGTTTCACTGACGCAGTGCCAGTCACAATAGTGTTAAACAATGTTTGATCACAAGCAGTCATTCGACAATAATTTTTCCAGTGCAGCCTCAGGCCAGCAAAGTGGTTTCACTGACGCAGTGCCAGTCACAATAGTGTTAAACAATGTTTGATCACAAGCAGTCATTCGACAATAATTTGTCCAGTGCAGCCTCAGGCCAGCAAAGTGGTTTCACTGACGCAGTGCCAGTCACAATAGTGTTAAACAATGTTTGATCACAAGCAGCCATTCAACAATAATTTTTCCAGTGCAGCCTCAGGCCAGCAAAGTGGTTTCACTGACGCAGTGCCAGTCACAATAGTGTTAAACAATGTTTGATCACAAGCAGTCATTCGACAATAATTTTTCCAGTGCAGCCTCAGGCCAGCAAAGTGGTTTCACTGACGCAGTGCCAGTCACAATAGTGTTAAACAATGTTTGATCACAAGCAGCCATTCAACAATAATTTTTCCAGTGCAGCCTCAGGCCAGCAAAGTGGTTTCACTGACGCAGTGCCAGTCACAATAGTGTTAAACAATGTTTGATCACAAGCAGTCATTCGACAATAATTTGTCCAGTGCAGCCTCAGGCCAGCAAAGTGGTTTCACTGACGCAGTGCCAGTCACAATAGTGTTAAACAATGTTTGATCACAAGCAGCCATTCAACAATAGTTTTTCCAGTGCAGCCTCAGGCCAGCAAAGTGGTTTCACTGACGCAGTGCCAGTCACAATAGTGTTAAACAATGTTTGATCACAAGCAGTCATTCAACAATAATTTTTCCAGTGCAGCCTCAGGCCAGCAAAGTGGTTTCACTGACGCAGTGCCAGTCACAATAGTGTTAAACAATGTTTGATCACAAGCAGCCATTCAACAATAATTTTTCCAGTGCAGCCTCAGGCCAGCAAAGTGGTTTCACTGACGCAGTGCCAGTCACAATAGTGTTAAACAATGTTTGATCACAAGCAGTCATTCAACAATAATTTTTCCAGTGCAGCCTCAGGCCAGCAAAGTGGTTTCACTGACGCAGTGCCAGTCACAATAGTGTTAAACAATGTTTGATCACAAGCAGTCATTCAACAATAATTTTTCCAGTGCAGCCTCAGGCCAGCAAAGTGGTTTCACTGACGCAGTGCCAGTCACAATAGTGTTAAACAATGTTTGATCACAAGCAGCCATTCGACAATAATTTTTCCAGTGCAGCCTCAGGCCAGCAAAGTGGTTTCACTGACGCAGTGCCAGTCACAATAGTGTTAAACAATGTTTGATCACAAGCAGCCATTCGACAATAATTTTTCCAGTGCAGCCTCAGGCCAGCAAAGTGGTTTCACTGACGCAGTGCCAGTCACAATAGTGTTAAACAATGTTTGATCACAAGCAGCCATTCAACAATAATTTTTCCAGTGCAGCCTCAGGCCAGCAAAGTGGTTTCACTGACGCAGTGCCAGTCACAATAGTGTTAAACAATGTTTGATCACAAGCAGCCATTCAACAATAATTTTTCCAGTGCAGCCTCAGGCCAGCAAAGTGGTTTCACTGACGCAGTGCCAGTCACAATAGTGTTAAACAATGTTTGATCACAAGCAGTCATTCGACAATAATTTGTCCAGTGCAGCCTCAGGCCAGCAAAGTGGTTTCACTGACGCAGTGCCAGTCACAATAGTGTTAAACAATGTTTGATCACAAGCAGTCATTCGACAATAATTTTTCCAGTGCAGCCTCAGGCCAGCAGAGTGGTTTCACTGACGCAGTGCCAGTCACAATAGTCCAGTATTTACGGTACGTTAAAAGAATGCCAAGTTTTGCAACAAACTTAAAAAAGCGATTTCCAAATTTGTCAACTCTTCAACTTACATCAGTAATCTCCCCCATGGGAATACTGGGGGAGTCTTTCTTTTGTACAAATAGTTCCCCAATCTTCTGGAACTTCTGTGCTTGTAACTTCCTCTAAACTTTCACTCTCTTTGACTCTGCCTTTTTCCTTTGCCCCTGCATTAATTACCTGCACAATGACCCTGCATCCCCTCATGCTGCGCTGCACGATGACCCTGCATCCCCCGCATTAATTACCTGCACAATGACCCTGCGCCCCCGCATTAATTACCTGCACGATGACCCTGCGCCCCCGCATTAATTACCTGCACGGTGACCCTGCGCCCCCGCATTAATTACCTGCACGATGACCCTGCACCCCCGCATTAATTACCTGCACAGTGACCCTGCGCCCCCGCATTAATTACCTGCACGATGACCCTGCGCCCCCGCATTAATTACCTGCACGATGACCCTGCACCCCCGCATTAATTACCTGCACAATGACCCTGCGCCCCCGCATTAATTACCTGCACGATGACCCTGCACCCCCGCATTAATTACCTGCACAGTGACCCTGCGCCCCCGCATTAATTACCTGCACAGTGACCCTGCGCCCCCGCATTAATTACCTGCACAGTGACCCTGCGCCCCCGCATTAATTACCTGCACAGTGACCCTGCGCCCCCG
The DNA here is from genome assembly GCA_017654935.2 of Phymorhynchus buccinoides. NCBI lineage: Eukaryota > Metazoa > Mollusca > Gastropoda > Neogastropoda > Raphitomidae > Phymorhynchus > Phymorhynchus buccinoides. The sequence goes on along the minus strand of CM065712.1, from coordinate 14,351,566 downwards.
CATTAATTACCTGCACAGTGACCCTGCGCCCCCGCATTAACTCATTCAAGTCGTTCCGGCCATATATGTCCGGAATTAATAGACAGCTGTCAATTTTATGCATTTGCTTCAAGGGAAGTAAATCTGTGTACACACCATACCTTGGTCACTTCTAAACTCGCTTCGCTCCCTTAGACCACACTTTTGCCTCTGACTTTGTTTTTGTAGTGGTTTGTTGTGGGGGAACCAATCGGTGTAGAGAGTTTTTCTATATAAAGTCTACATATAAAAAAGTCTGTTCTACCACTTCCCTATGTCCGAACCTGAAGTAAAAACCCGTAATCTTCTTTCATTTTCTCTTTTTGTCTATTACGCCTGTTTTGTTTGTGTGCATGGCTGGAGTGATTTGTGAGTTTTTTTTAATAATTCAAAATCGTTGCGATGCGAATGAGTTAATTACCTGCACGATGACCCTGCGCCCCCTCATGCTGCGCCGCACGGTGACCACGTGCACCTGGGTGTTGGCGAAGTCCACATCGATTTTGGGCGTGTTGACCTCCTCGCGCTGGAAGCCCACGTCAAACACTAGCTTCACCCCGCCTGCACCGTCATCAAACAACGTAATGATAATAATGATCATAATAATAATAGTGAAGCATTGATATTATTTAACAGACCTGCTTACCCTGAAATCTCCACAGAGATGTAGTCTGGGGTCTCCACACTCTTCATCTGCATCAGGATGCCATGCTTCATTTTGGAGCTGAAACCATGGGTCTGTCTCTGTCGCTCTCTCTCTCCCTGTCTCTTTCTCTGCCTCTCCCTGTCTCTTTCTCTGTCTCTCTCTCCCTGTCTCTCTCTCTCTCTCTGTCTCTCTCTCTCTCTCCCTGTCTCTCTCTCTCTCTGTCTCTCTCTCTCCCTGTCTCTCTCTCTCTCTCTCTCTGCCTCTCTCTGTCTCTGTCTCTCTCTCTCCCTGTCTCTCCCTCCTCTCTCCCCGTCTCTCTCTCTGTGTGTCTCTCTCTCCCTCTCTCTCTGTCTCCCTCTCTCTCCCTGTCTGTCTCTGCCTCTCCCTGTCTCTCTCTCTCTCCCTCTCTCCCTGTCTCTGTCTCTCTCTCTGTCTCTCTCTCTCCTTGTCTTACCTTACTTGGTCCTCCCATATTAGTAGCTTAAGCAAACGAGTATCTCAAAAAGTTTTCCAGGGACGGTATTCATGTCGAGATAGCATGAGACTTAGCATGATGCTAACTTAGAAGCTCTTCCAAAAGTCCTATTAAATCCTATAGGACATTGGAAGAGCTTCTAAGTTAGCATCATGCTAAGTCTCATGCTATCTCGACATGAATACCGTCCCAGCTCTCTAAGATAAAGCATTTTCTTAATATTGATGCACGTAAGCATTTCTTCCACGCATGCATCCAGTCTCACATAGATTATGCATCAACACTCTTTGATTCAAGTAGTGCTAACACCCTAAAGCCGTTGATAAGTGTTCATAAACGAGCTCTAAAAACATGTCTTTTGAAATCGTCTTCATTAACATTTCAAGATTACGTCTCACTAAATATTCTTCCTTTCACAGATAAGCTTTGTTATAATAAAGCAGTCATGATGTACAGAATTATAAACGGTTTTGCACCTGCAACCTTAATCAAAAGATTTCCACTCAACCAGTCTAGATATACAAACAGTATTCTTGTCCCCAAGCCCAGAACTGATCTTTTTAAAACCAGTTTTTACCACGTACTCGGGTGGGACTCTATGGAACTCTTTGCCATCTAATTTAAAACAAATAGCTGGCATGAATTCTTTCAAAAAGGCATATCAAAATATTCTATTTCAAAATCTTAAAGAACAAATGTAATTTTGTTTTTAGTGTTTTTTCTTCCTCTCCTATGTTTTACTATTATTACTCATGTGTGTGTGTGACATGCTTCAGCATACCCTCCCTTCCCCCTTATTCTCCCTCCTTACCTCCCCCCCCCCCTCACCTGTAATTACTCCAAGCGTTTCTTTCTTTTTGTGTAACCCATTTGCCTTTTCACTTTTGCATGCGTTAGTTAACTTTGTTATTGAATGTTCTATTTACCCCAGGGCTGGGTGGAAAAAAGCATTGTATTGCTTATCTCATGTTTCCCTGGTTAAATAAAATTTCGTTTTCGTTTTCTCTCTGTGCCTGTCTCTCTCTCTCTCTCTCCTTGTCTCTCTCTCTCCCTGTCTGTCTATCTCTCTCTCTCTCTCTCTCTCTCCCTGTCTCTCTCTCTCTCTCCCTGTCTCTCTCTCACCCTGTCTCTCTCTCTCTCTCCTCCTCTCTCTCTCTCTCTCTCTCCATGTCTCTCTATCTCTGTCGCTCTCTCTCCCTCTGTCTCTCTCTCCCTGTCTTTCTCTCTTGTCTCTCTCTCTCTCTCTCTCCCTGTCTCTCTCTCTCTCTCTCTCCGTCTCTCTCTCCCTCTGTCTCTCTCTCTCCCTGTCTCTCTCTCTCTGTCTCTCTCTCTCTCTCTCTCTCTGTCTCTCTCTCTCTCTCTCTCTGTCTCTCTCCCTGTCTCTCTCTCTCCTTGTCTCTCTCTCTCCCCTCTCTCTCTCTCTCTCTCCCTCCCTCTCACCGTTGTTGTTCATCTTCACAGAGATATAGTCTGGGGTCTCCACACTCTTCATCTGCATCAGGATGCCCTGCTTGACTTTGGTGCTGAACCCATGGGTCTCTCTCTCTCTCTCTCTCTCTCTCTCTCTCTCTCTCTCTCTCTCTCTCCCTCCCTCTCACCGTTGTTGTTCATCTCCACAGAGATATAGTCTGGGGTCTCCACACTCTTCATCTGCATCAGGATGCCCTGCTTGACTTTGGTGCTGAACCCGATGGTGGCGTACTGGAAGTCCGTGGCGGACAGACCCTGGGTCTCATCAAAGGCGTAGCGCACCATGTAGTTCTGCTTCATGTTCACGCCAACCTCTGTGAGGCAGGAGAGAGAGAGACAACAACAACATACAGTATTTACACGGCACTGAATCTTGATTAAAAAAATCAAATCAAAGCGCACACACACACGTTAGCATTCATAACACATTCAAACAAAAATGCAATACAAAGCGAACACACACGTATGACATAAATGGTATCCAGCAGAAACAGACCTAAAGGCAAGAGAGAGAAGAGAAAGAGAGTGGAGCCTCAATGACGGGGGGAAACAGGTGGGTTTTGAGGTTAGATTTGAAAGCAGAGAGGGTCGCGTGAGAAAGACAGGGAAGATACATGAATGGGTGGCGGACAGACCCTGCGTTGTCTCGTCTAAGGCACCATGTAGTTCTGCTTCATGTTCACGCCAACCTCTGCCAGAAAGTACATACTATGAGAAAATAGAAAAGACATACAGTTGGTATTTGCAGACCTGCCACATTCTGAGAATAAAAAAGAGGAGCGAGAATCTAGGGGCTGGCACTGGCCCCCCAGTAAAATCCATTGCCACTTCGAAATGTGCAGCCTTCTCTTTTGTTCTTCAAACATGCAGTCGTTTTTGTCAGTTTGAGATCCATTTTAGAGTAAGAAATATTGACCATTGTCAATTTGAGATCCATTTTAGAGAAAGAAATATTGACCAATCTACAATATTTGTTGGTCATTTAGCCTGAGATAGGCCTATGCTTCGTGTAGCCCCTCACTGTCTCATGCTGACCCTTAGATGTCCATTAGCTGGTGCTTTGAATGCATGCTCTTTGTTGTGAAATTGAGTGGAAAATGTATAAAGACAGATTTTAAAATATAGGAGCTGGGGAGGTTGCAAGAGGAGCTAGGAGCAATGCTCAACATATCTGAGCTGCTCCTCTGAAATCGGAGCAAGTGGCAGGTCTGTATTTGGCATAGTCCAGTCACAGACTCTTATCTCTGTGAAATTTGGGAGGCTGTCATCCGGAGAGCGCATCACCGCAAGTGCAGCGCCACCCATTTTTTGTGGGGGGAGGGGCAGGGTGAGGGGGTATAAAGAAAGGGGGCGAACAATGCATGAGTGACCCGGGTTCGAATCCAGACCGCGCCATTTCTTTTGAACGTCGAGTCCTTTCGGATGAGGACTTAAAGCTGGTCTGACCCGTGCACTTAGAAATTCCATGGCAGTCGATAATAAGAGCAGGAAGAAATCCCGCTGCCTTGTATGACCAAATTGATAGCTATCGACGTTCAAAAGAAATGGGGCGGTCTGGATTCGAACCCGGGTCACTCATGCATTGAGAAATGTTTGGGCAGGCGAGCATCTTAAACACTCTGCCACCCTCCTTCCTAAAGGAGACAGAGACAGGCACGAGAGAAAAAGGTACAGAGAGAAAGACTGACAAAGAGAGAGACAGTGGAAGAAAAACAACAACTGACCACGCCCACAGTTCCATCCTCTCCAAGGGGTGTAGTAGGAACAGTCGCAGGTGTAACGCGAGTAACCCTCGCGACACAGAGAGAAGGACAGACACACACAAGAAAGATATAGAGAGAAAGAGAGAGAGACTGACAAAGAGAGAGAGACAGTGGAAGAAAAACAACAACTGACCACGCCCACAGTTCCATCCTCTCCAAGGGGTGTAGTAGGAACAGTCGCAGGCGTAACACGAGTAACCCTCGCGACACAGAGAGAAGGACAGACACACACAAGAAAGATATAGAGAGAAAGAGAGAGACTGACAAAGAGAGAGAGACAGTGGAAGAAAAACAACAACTGACCACGCTCACAGTTCCACCCTCTCCAAGGGGTGTAGTAGGAGCAGTCGCAGGTGTAACGCGAGTAACCCTCGCGACACAGAGAGAAGGACAGACACACACAAGAAAGATAGAGAGAGAAAGAGAGAGAGACTGACAAAGATAGAGACAGTGGGAGAAAAACCCCAACAAAAACTGACCACGCCCACAGTTCCACCCTCTCCAAGGGGTGTAGGAGCAGTCGCAGGTGTAACGCGAGTAACCCTCGCGACACAGAGAGAAGGACAGACAGACACAAGAAAGATAGAGAGAGAAAGAGAGAGAGAGACTGACAAAGATAGAGACAGTGGGAGAAAACCCCCCACAAAAACTGACCACGCCCACAGTTCCACCCTCTCCAAAGTCCAAGGGGCGTAGTAGGAGCAGTCGCAGGTGTAACGCGAGTAACCCTCGCGACACAGAGAGAAGGACAGACACACACAAGAAAGATATAGAGAGAAAGAGAGAGAGAGACTGACAAAGACAGAGACAGTGGGAGAAAAAACACCAAAAAAAACTGACCACGCCCACAGTTCCACCCTCTCCAAAGTCCAAGGGGCGTAGTAGGAGCAGTCGCAGGTGTAACGCGAGTAACCCTCGCGACACAGAGAGAAGGACAGACACACACAAGAAAGATAGAGAGAGAAAGAGAGAGAGAGACTGACAAAGACAGAGACAGTGGGAGAAAAAACACCAAAAAAAACTGACCACGCCCACAGTTCCACCCTCTCCAAAGTCCAAGGGGCGTAGTAGGAGCAGTCGCAGGTGTAACGCGAGTAACCCTCGCGACACAGAGAGAAGGACAGACACACACAAGAAAGATAGAGAGAGAAAGAGAGAGAGAGACTGACAAAGACAGAGACAGTGGGAGAAAAAACACCAAAAAAAACTGACCACGCCCACAGTTCCACCCTCTCCAAGGGGTGTAGGAGCAGTCGCAGGTGTAGCGCGAGTAACCCTCGCGACACGTCCCCCCGTTGAAGCAGGGGCTGCTGGCGCACTTGCCCACACACCCTGAGAGAGAAAAAACCAGAGAGAATGACACGAGGAGATAAGATGTGAAATATACGCGACTCTTCTTCTTCTTCGCCTTAGGCAGCCAACTTCATCACGCTGAAGATTCTGCTGCACTTTAGGGGGCTCACTCGCTCAAAGTAAGAAGTCTTCACAAAAATACCGATTCATGTGTTACTCGGAACATGCTGCATGTTTCAAATTGAATGATGTGCATTTGATTTTTGGCGATTTTTTTAATAAATAAAATGACCTAAAATAATGCGATCTGAGGGAGACACTGGGTCATTTTGTATGTGACTCAATTGAGTTAATCACATGCAACAGAGAGAAGGACAGACAGAAGAAAGATATTGAGAATGCGAATGCAAATTTTTTAATCAGATTAAAGCCAAAAGCTGAAGGGGTTTTACATACAAATAAACACAAACGTTCCATGATAGGGCATGAGAAAACAAGGCATAATGGAAGTATGCTTAAATCGAAATTCATGCACTCATTGTTACGTCTCTCGAGAGCTAAGATTCCTAAACACTACTCACCTAAGTGCAAGGAAAAAACAGAGAATGACAGGAGATGAGATGTGACAGTGCATGGGAAAAACAAATGACAGGAGATGAGATGTGACAGTGCATGGGAAAAACAGAATGACAGGAGATGAGATGTGACAGTGCAAGGAAAAACAGAGAATGACAGGAGATGAGATGTGACAGTGCATGGGAAAAACAAATGACAGGAGATGAGATGTGACAGTGCAAGGAAAAACAGAGAATGACAGGAGATGAGATGTGACAGTGCATGGGAAAAACAGAGAATGACAGGAGATGAGATGTGACAGTGTATGGGAAAAACAGAGAATGACAGGAGATGAGATGTGACAGTGCAAGGAAAAACAGAGAATGACGAGGAGATGAGATGTGACAGTGCATGGGAAAAACAGAATGACAGGAGATGAGATGTGACAGTGCATGGGAAAAACAGAGAATGACAGGAGATGAGATGTGACAGTGTATGGGAAAAACACAGAATGACACGAGGAGATGAGATGTGACAGTGCATGGGAAAAACAGAGAATGACGAGGAGATGTAACAGTGCATGGGAAAAACAGAGAATGACAGGAGATGAGATGTGACAGTGCATGGGAAAAACAGAGAATGACAGGGAGATGAGATGTGACAGTGTATGGGAAAAACAGAGAATGACAGGAGATGAGATGTGACAGTGTATGGGAAAAACAGAGAATGACAGGAGATGAGATGTGACAGTGCATGGGAAAAACAGAGAATGACACGAGGAGATGAGATGTGACAGTGCGTGGGAAAAACAGAGAATGACAGGAGGAGATGAGATGTGACAGTGCGTGGGAAAAACAGAGAATGACAGGAGATGAGATGTGACAGTGCATGGGAAAAACAGAGAATGACGAGGAGATGAGATGTGACAGTGCATGGGAAAAACAGAGAATGACAGGAGATGAGATGTGACAGTGCATGGGAAAAACAGAGAATGACAGGAGATGAGATGTGACAGTGCATGGGAAAAACAGAGAATGACAGGAGATGAGATGTGACAGTGCAAGGAAAAACAGAGAATGACGAGGAGATGTAACAGTGCATGGGAAAAACAGAGAATGACGAGGAGATGAGATGTGACAGTGCATGGGAAAAACAGAGAATGACGAGGAGATGTAACAGTGCATGGGAAAAACAGAGAATGACAGGAGATGAGATGTGACAGTGCATGGGAAAAACAGAGAATGACAGGAGATGAGATGTGACAGTGCATGGGAAAAACAGAGAATGACAGGAGATGAGATGTGACAGTGCATGGGAAAAACAGAGAATGACAGGAGATGAGATGTGACAGTGTATGGGAAAAACAGAGAATGACAGGAGATGAGATGTGACAGTGTATGGGAAAAACAGAGAATGACAGGAGATGAGATGTGACAGTGCGTGGGAAAAACAGAGAATGACAGGAGATGAGATGTGACAGTGCAAGGAAAAACAGAGAATGACGAGGAGATGAGATGTGACAGTGCGTGGGAAAAACAGAGAATGACAGGAGATGAGATGTGACAGTGCAAGGAAAAAACAGAGAATGACACGAGGAGATGAGATGTGACAGTGCATGGGAAAAACAGAGAATGACAGGAGATGAGATGTGACAGTGCATGGGAAAAACAGAGAATGACAGGAGATGAGATGTGACAGTGCATGGGAAAAACAGAGAATGACACGAGGAGATGAGATGTGACAGTGCAAGGAAAAAACAGAGAATGACGAGGAGATGAGATGTGACAGTGCATGGGAAAAACAGAGAATGACAGGAGATGAGATGTGACAGTGCATGGGAAAAACAGAGAATGACAGGAGATGAGATGTGACAGTGCATGGGAAAAACAGAGAATGACACGAGGAGATGAGATGTGACAGTGCATGGGAAAAACAGAGAATGACAGGAGATGAGATGTGACAGTGCATGGGAAAAACAGAGAATGACACGAGGAGATGAGATGTGACAGTGCATGGGAAAAACAGAGAATGACAGGAGATGAGATGTGACAGTGCATGGGAAAAACAGAGAATGACAGGAGATGAGATGTGACAGTGCATGGGAAAAACAGAGAATGACAGGAGATGAGATGTGACAGTGCATGGGAAAAACAGAGAATGACGAGGAGATGAGATGTGACAGTGCATGGGAAAAACAGAGAATGACGAGGAGATGAGATGTGACAGTGCATGGAAAAACAGAGAATGACGAGAGATGTGACAGTGCATGGGAAAAACAGAGAATGACAGGTGATGAGATGTGACAGTGCATGGGAAAAACAGAGAATGACAGAGGAGATGAGATGTGACAGTGCATGGGAAAAACAGAGAATGACACGAGGAGATGAGATGTGACAGTGCATGGGAAAAACAGAGAATGACAGGAGATGAGATGTGACAGTGTATGGGAAAAACAGAGAATGACAGGAGATGAGATGTGACAGTGTATGGGAAAAACAGAGAATGACAGGAGATGAGATGTGACAGTGCATGGGAAAAACAGAGAATGACAGGAGATGAGATGTGACAGTGTATGGGAAAAACAGAGAATGACAGGAGATGAGATGTGACAGTGCATGGGAAAAACAGAGATGACAGGAGATGAGATGTGACAGTGCATGGGAAAAACAGAGAATGACAGGAGATGAGATGTGACAGTGCATGGGAAAAACAGAGAATGACAGGAGATGAGATGTGACAGTGCATGGGAAAAACAGAGAATGACAGGAGGAGATGAGATGTGACAGTGCATGGGAAAAACAGAGAATGACAGGAGGAGATGAGATGTGACAGTATATGGGAAAAACAGAGAATGACAGGAGGAGATGAGATGTGACAGTGTATGGGAAAAACAGAGAATGACAGGAGATGAGATGTGACAGTGTATGGGAAAAACAGAGAATGACAGGAGATGAGATGTGACAGTGTATGGGAAAAACAGAGAATGACAGGAGATGAGATGTGACAGTGCGTGGGAAAAACAGAGAATGACAGGAGATGAGATGTGACAGTGTATGGGAAAAACAGAGAATGACAGGAGATGAGATGTGACAGTGCATGGGAAAAACAGAGAATGACAGGAGATGAGATGTGACAGTGCATGGGAAAAACAGAGAATGACAGGAGATGAGATGTGACAGTGTATGGGAAAAACAGAGAATGACAGGAGATGAGATGTGACAGTGCATGGGAAAAACAGAGAATGACAGGAGATGAGATGTGACAGTGCATGGGAAAAACAGAGAATGAGGAGGAGATGAGATGTGACAGTGCATGGGAAAAACAGAGAATGACAGGAGATGAGATGTGACAGTGCATGGGAAAAACAGAGAATGACAGGAGATGAGATGTGACAGTGCATGGGAAAAACAGAGAATGAGGAGGAGATGAGATGTGACAGTGCATGGGAAAAACAGAGAATGACAGGATGAGATGTGACAGTGCATGGGAAAAACAGAGAATGACAGGAGATGAGATGTGACAGTGCATGGGAAAAACAGAGAATGACACGAGGAGATGAGATGTGACAGTGTATGGGAAAAACAGAGAATGACACGAGGAGATGAGATGTGACAGTGCATGGGAAAAACAGAGAATGACAACGAGGAGATGAGATGTGACATTGTATGGGAAAAACAGAGAATGACACGAGGAGATGAGATGTGACATTGTATGGGAAAAACAGAGAATGACACGAGGAGATGAGATGTGACAGTGCATGGGAAAAACAGAGAATGACAGGAGGAGATGAGATGTGACAGTGCATGGGAAAAACAGAGAATGACAGGAGGAGATGAGATGTGACAGTGTATGGGAAAAACAGAGAATGACAGGAGGAGATGAGATGTGACAGTGTATGGGAAAAACAGAGAATGACAGGAGATGAGATGTGACAGTGTATGGGAAAAACAGAGAATGACAGGAGATGAGATGTGACAGTGTATGGGAAAAACAGAGAATGACAGATGAGATGAGATGTGACAGTGCATGGGAAAAACAGAGAATGACAGGAGATGAGATGTGACAGTGCATGGGAAAAACAGAGAATGACAGGAGGAGATGAGATGTGACAGTGTATGGGAAAAACAGAGAATGACAGGAGATGAGATGTGACAGTGCATGGGAAAAACAGAGAATGACAGAGGAGATGAGATGTGACAGTGCATGGGAAAAACAGAGAATGAGGAGGAGATGAGATGTGACATTGCATGGGAAAAACAGAGAATGACAGGAGATGAGATGTGACAGTGCATGGGAAAAACAGAGAATGACAGGAGATGAGATGTGACAGTGCATGGGAAAAACAGAGAATGAGGAGGAGATGAGATGTGACAGTGCATGGGAAAAACAGAGAATGACAGGAGATGAGATGTGACAGTGCATGGGAAAAACAGAGAATGACAGGAGATGAGATGTGACAGTGCATGGGAAAAACAGAGAATGACACGAGGAGATGAGATGTGACAGTGTATGGGAAAAACAGAGAATGACACGAGGAGATGAGATGTGACAGTGCATGGGAAAAACAGAGAATGACAACGAGGAGATGAGATGTGACATTGTATGGGAAAAACAGAGAATGACACGAGGAGATGAGATGTGACATTGTATGGGAAAAACAGAGAATGACACGAGGAGATGAGATGTGACAGTGCATGGGAAAAACAGAGAATGACAGGAGGAGATGAGATGTGACAGTGCATGGGAAAAACAGAGAATGACAGGAGGAGATGAGATGTGACAGTGTATGGGAAAAACAGAGAATGACAGGAGGAGATGAGATGTGACAGTGTATGGGAAAAACAGAGAATGACAGGAGATGAGATGTGACAGTGTATGGGAAAAACAGAGAATGACAGGAGATGAGATGTGACAGTGTATGGGAAAAACAGAGAATGACAGATGAGATGAGATGTGACAGTGCATGGGAAAAACAGAGAATGACAGGAGATGAGATGTGACAGTGCATGGGAAAAACAGAGAATGACAGGAGATGAGATGTGACAGTGCATGGGAAAAACAGAGAATGACAGGAGATGAGATGTGACAGTGCATGGGAAAAACAGAGAATGACAGGAGATGAGATGTGACAGTGCATGGGAAAAACAGAGAATGAGGAGGAGATGAGATGTGACAGTGCATGGGAAAAACAGAGAATGACAGGAGATGAGATGTGACAGTGCATGGGAAAAACAGAGAATGACAGGAGATGAGATGTGACAGTGCATGGGAAAAACAGAGAATGACACGAGGAGATGAGATGTGACATTGTATGGGAAAAACAGAGAATGACACGAGGAGATGAGATGTGACATTGCATGGGAAAAACAGAGAATGACACGAGGAGATGAGATGTGACATTGTATGGGAAAAACAGAGAATGACACGAGGAGATGAGATGTGACATTGTATGGGAAAAACAGAGAATGACACGAGGAGATGAGATGTGACAGTGCATGGGAAAAACAGAGAATGACAACGAGGAGATGAGATGTGACATTGTATGGGAAAAACAGAGAATGACACGAGGAGATGAGATGTGACATTGTATGGGAAAAACAGAGAATGACACGAGGAGATGAGATGTGACAGTGCATGGGAAAAACAGACACAATGTAATGGAATTTGGGCATAAATTGAGATTTTAAATTTTTCGTGCTGGAGCAAAAAAGATTCCTTATTCTATTAATAGCACAGAAAACCGAATTGGGTTGATTTGTCTAGTCTTTATTTTATAATTATTTGAAAGTTTGGCATTCGAGATAGATCATTTGCAGAATTAGAAGACAGAATTTTGCCTCCTTCTTTCTATTGACTTGATTTTTAAAAAACAAAAAAAATCCAATGCACAAAGAAATCATTCAGAATTGTCTTTTCGTGTTGTGGATACCAGTGGTAGAATGCATAAAAACAGACATAAATATGCCCTAAATATAAAATTGATATTTTGAGGGTTGTCTATTTTTGGCTTTCGCTCAAAAGCATTCTGAATCGTGAAAAAAAGCTGAAAAACATGTCAGGAACAAATTTCGTAACATAATTACCAAAACCAAGTTATGAAGAGTTAGGCATCAATATTTTCAGAAAAGATTAGCAACACCATGCACTAAACGATCGTAAAATATCAGATTCCATACCTTCGTCGTTTGTCTCCTATTGACGAAAACAGCTAACACATCGAAAGAAGGAACATTTCACATTCCGATCTTTGACCCCCCTCTACAACCAAAGCTGAATGTAAAGTCTACAATGATTGGTTGATTTCAAGAGAAGCAAGGTCAAAGCAAGCTGAAAATAGGTTATGACTTCGCACTGGAAAGCTGGTTACACGCCAGAAATCAAAACCTCCTGAAAACTCTTATGAGCTGGAGATGAGTTGTGCGAGCCATGAGCCGAATTCGGCTCATTCATCCTGAGTGTGTTAAAACAGCATAAGAAATAGAACTGATATATATTTTAGTTCACTTTGCATTCACTCATAATAAGTAATCCTTGCTCAAGTTGGCTTCTTGTTTTATGCGTAAAAACTGACCACTGCCCTGTGCCTGTACAATTCACAATGCAGTGCACGTTGTTGCTGTCACCATTACCTCTGACCACTCCATACACCTCCCCTTCCCTCAGCTGTCCAGTCATGTCCATCAGTTTCCCATTGACGCGGAGTCCGCGCATGCAGCCCACGTAGCCGTCGTTATAATCCACCAGGGCCCCTGTAGTGAAACAAACACACACGAAAGAAAGACGGCATGCATAACTGCACTTTTGTAAACTTAACACACACACAAACAGACCTGCTTACCCCCTACACAAGTCTCGAGTAGTCTGGACAGCTGAAATGAGTAGATTGGGTGCGAAATGTGTAGTTTTATTCATTAAACCATCAAACAATGTTCACTGATAATGAGTAATTAGAGCATTATTTTCAGCTTTGAAGAGTAGTAGAGGTCCTAATGGAGTAGAATACTACTAAAAAAAGAGTAGAGTAAACAGGTCTGCACAAACAACAACATACAGTATTTATAAGGCGCTAAATATTGATATAAATCAAACTGAAGCACACACACACACACGTTCAACATTCATAACGCATTCAAACAAAGACGCTATGCAAAAGACGATCAAGAAGATAAGACACCCACCCACACACGCTAGAGAAATAGACCTAAAGGCAAGAGAGAGGAGGAAAAGAGAGAATGAGCTTCAATGACGGGGGGGAACAGGTGGGTTTTGAGAATTGATTTGAAAGCAGAGAGGGTCGGTTGCTGGCAGAAGGAAACACACACACACACATGCATGAAATCCTCGCATACACCCCATAGTTTTACTCCACATGTGTAAAGAAAAAGAGTCAGCATGTGTAAATGCACAGATGCAAACATACAAAACAAAATGACAAGCATACATAATCAAGCATGCGCACATTCACACACACACACAAAAGCACACACACCACACATAAGTCATTCTTACTCATTTGGTTTCGTTTTCATCTAAAACAATGTCCTCTTGGGCCATCAAAAATGCTGACATTTGCTGAAAAGCAGAACATTCCCATGCCTGGAGACTTGCGGAGGGGGTGGGGGTCGTCCAGCCTCCCCGTACAGAGGCACGAGGCATCCATCCACCCCACCCCCCCCCTCTCCACCCCCACCCCCCAAAAAAAAGTCCATGCACTCACTGACATACAAAGCCGTCTTCAGAGGGGGGTGGAGTCATCCATCTTCCCTACTGGCCACTGCAATGACTGCCTTTTGCAAGAGTGAGTGCCCTTGGTAGATGCTTGGGTACTGACCAGCAAGGGCTCAACTCTCGCCAATAACCCTAGTTGAGGCCACTGCAACGACTGCCCTTTGCTAGACTGTATGCCCTTTTGGGTACTGATCAGCAAGGGCTCAACTCTCGCCAATAACCCTAAGTTATTGACCACTGCCACAACTGCCTTTTGCAAGAGCGAATGCCCTTTTGGGTACTAACCAGCAAGGGCGTAGTTGCTGCAGTGGCCAATGTGGAGGGCGCGAAGCATCCACCCACTCTATCACTGCCCCTTTTGCAAGAGTGAATGCCCTTTTGGGTACTGACCAGCAAAGGGCTTCACTCTTGCTGTTAAGAGCGTTAATAACCCTAGTTGTTGCAGTGGCCAATATGGAGGGCGCAAAGCATCCACCCACTCACTCACTGCCCCCCTCCCTCCCCTATTGGCTACTGCAACAACTGCCTTTTGCAAGAGATAATTCCCTTTTGGGTACTGACCAGCAAAGGGAGGATTAACTCTCGCAGTCAAGGGCATTAATTAAACAACCCTAGTTGCTGCAGTGGCCAATATGGAGGGCGCGAAGCATCCACCAACTCACTCACAGCCCCTTTTGCAAGAGTGAATGCCCTTTTGGGTGCTGACCAGCAAAGGGATTAACTCTCACTGTCAAGGGCGTTGATAACCCTAGTTGTTGCAGTGGCCAATATGGAGGGCGCAAAGCATCCACCCACTCACTCACTACCCCCCTCCCCCCCCCCCCCCCTATTGGCTACTGCAACAACTGCCTTATGCAAGAGATAATGCCCTTTTGGGTACTGACCAGCAAAGGGATTAACTCTCGCCATCAAGGGCATTAACTAAATAACCCTAGTTGTTGCAGTGGCCAATATGGAGGGCTCGAAGCATCCACCAACTCACTCACTGCCCCTTTTGCAAGAGTGAATGCTCGATTGGGTACTGACCAGCAAAGGGATTAACTCTCACTGTCAATGGCGTTGATAACCCTAGTTGTTGCAGTGGCCGATATGGAGGTCGTGAACTATCCACCCACACTCACTGCCCCTTTTGCAAGAGTGAATGCCCTTTTGGGTACTGACCAGCAAAAGGGCTTAACTCTCGCTGTCAAGGGCGTCAATAACCCTAGCTGTTGCAGCGGCCAATATGGAGGGCGCGAAGCATCCACCAACTCACTCACTGCCCCGAAAACAAACAAAAAAAGTCCCTCCACTCACCGACGTATAAGGCCGTCTTGAGGTCCAGCAGGCGGATGAGGTCGGCGTCTTCGTTGCGGCTGACCTCGGTGAAGTCGTCGATCCTCATCCAGGCCTGCTTGCGGTTCTTCTCGATGTGCACCGTGTGCCAGCGGTCGTCGTTGAGCGGAGCCGGCGACTTGAACGGCAGCACGTTCACACCATTGCCCACGTCGTAGCGGAACTGAATCGTGTCCGACTCTGAAAGATAAAAAAAAAATTTTAAATAATTAATTTGGAACAGGACAGCACTAAATCAATGTTGCACAGACCTGCCAACCCCCTATCAGACCAAAGAGGAATATTTGTATCAGGAAAGAGGTATTTTGGGGAGCTAAGAGGAATTTTGACGCGGCATCTTACCTTTGGCGCATATACATATTTAGTACGGGCAGTTCTGCAAAAATGCTGGCGTCGGCCCGCGTTTAGACATGATTATTGCGGAAAGGAACAGATTTGGGGGGGGGATTGTACCAATCCTGCGCCCTAGAATCAGCTCTGTACCAATACCAATCCAAAATTTAAAAAAAAAAACCCCCGATGGTGTCTATTTCCATTACTCACGGAAGAGTTGCACTTCGAGATGAAGTCTGTGTCCCCGGTGTAGTGGATCAATACACCATAGGTGCGGAGCTAGCTGCGACACGCTCTCCAGGTGGGAGCAACCCCAAATTTCACACTCATCTCTACAACTACAAAACTAATACCAATCCAAAATTTATTATTAAAAAAAAAATATATATAAAAAAAAAACCACAGAAAATTATCGCATCTATTTCAATGAGCAACTTAGGACATGCGTTTTACCGCCAGGGCGCAATCAAACCAGTAGGGGCTTAGCGCGTGATAGTCTTAGTTGGACTCATCTCCCTCTCTCTCTCTCACTACGCCCAACTAAGAATATCAGGGCTATGAAGTACTAAAATTCTAAAGGACCCTCTAAAAGAATATGCAGGTGCCAGGGATGCACTCAAAAAATACCACTGGGACCCTCTATCCCGCCTCTAGGACCCTCTATACTGTAAGTGGAGGAGTCCCTGGGACCCCTTGTTTGCGGGACGATTGGGAGCCCTGAAGCCCCTACTGGTTTGATTGTCCCCTGGCGGTCAAATCGGTGTCCTAAGCTGACCATTACTCACTGAAGAGTTGGCATTGCACTTCGATGAAGTCTGTGTCCCCGGTGCAGTGGATCAATACGCCATCGGTACAGAGCTAGCTGCGACGTGCTCTCCAGGTGGGAGCAACCCCAAATTTCACAGACACTCAGCTCCACGACTACAAAACTAATACTAATCCAAAATTTTAAAAAAACAAAAAAACGCCAGAAAACGATGGCGTCTATTTCCATTACTCACGGAAGAGTTGCACTTTGATGAAGTCTGTGTCCCCGGTGCAGTGGATCAATACACCATAGGTGCAGAGCTAGCTGCGATGTGCTCTCCAGGTGGAAGCAACACCAAACTTCACAGACACTCAGCTCTACGACTACAAAACTAATACTGATCCAAAATGTATTTAAAAAAAAAACAACGCCAGAAAACAATGGCATCTATTTCCATTACTCACGGAAGAGTTGCACTTCGATGAAGTCGGTGTCCCCGGTGCAGTGGATCAATACACCATCGGTGCAACCCCAAATTTCACACAGACTCATCTCTACGACTACAAAACTAAAACTAATCCAAAATGTATTTATTAAAAAAAATAAAACAACGCCAGAAAACGATGGCATCTATTTCCATTACTCACGGAAGAGTTGCACTTCGATGAAGTCGGTGTCCCCGGTGCAATGGATCATGACGCCGTCCGTGGCCGTGGTCTTGAACTGGAACCAGATGTCGCCGGCATTGTGCGCTTCAAAGGTAGGGAACTCCAGCACCCCGTCCGGCATGTTGAATGTCACCGTGTTGTCAAACAGGTCTGATCAAAATCAAATAAAAAAACTCATGTTGCCTGTTGAATACTCTCTAACTAACCCACTAATCTAAAATGTTATCTGTTTACAGTGCTGTTTTTAAGTATTTAATTATTCAAACCATTATTGTTTGAAAGCTTGCATAAACATCTATGTGTATGCAAAGTTTGAACAATGTACGCCTTCTATTTCCCGAGAAAATGCCAACGTTAAAGTTTGGAAATTAGACCACGGAAGCAACACACACACACACAGAACACGAGTGAGCCAATCAATGCTGTCTTCAGTTCAGGGTTTCTCATTTTTTCCCTCAGAATTATTAGTCTCTTTATTACTGTCGAAGAGTTGTGCGCTTCAAAGGTAGGGAACTCTAGCACCCCGTCCGCAATGTTGAATGTCACCGTGTTGTCAAACAGGTCTGATCAAAATCAAATAAAAAAACTCATGTTGCCTGTTGAATACTCTCTAACCCACTAATCTAAAATGTTATCTGTTTACAGTGTTGTTTTAAATATTTAATTATTCAAATCATTATTGTTTGAAAGCTTGCATAAACATCTATGTGTATGCAAAGTTTGAACAATGAACGCCTTCTATTTCCCGAGAAAATGCCAACGTTAAAGTTTGGAAATTAGACCACGGAAGCAACACACACACACAAAACACGAGTGAGCCAATCAATGCGTCTTCAGTTCAGGGTTTCTCATTTTTTCCCTCAGAATTACTAGTCTCTCTTTATTACTGTCGAAGAGTTGTGCGCTTCAAAGGTAGGGAACTCTAGCCCGTCCGGCAAGTTGAATGTCACCGTGTTGTCAAACAGGTCTGATCAAAATCAAATAAAAAAACTCATGTTGCCTGTTGAATACTCTCTAACCCACTAATCTAAAATGTTATCTGTTTACAGTGTTGTTTTAAGTATTTAATTATTCAAACCATTATTGTTTGAAAGCTTGCATAAACATCTATGTGTATGCAAAGTTTGAACAATGTACGCCTTCTATTTCCCGAGAAAATGTCAATGTTAAAGCTTGGAAATTAGACCACGGAAGCAACACACACACACACAGAACACGAGTGAGCCAATCAATGCGTCTTCAGTTCAGGGTTTCTCATTTTTTCCCTCAGAATTATTAGTCTCTTTATTACTGTCGAAGCGTTGTGCGCTTCAAAGGTAGGGAACTCTAGCACCACGTCCGGCATGTTGAACGTCACCGTGTTGTCAAACAGATCTGATCAAAATCAAATCAACATCAATGCTGTCTTCAGTTCAGGGTTCCTCATCTTTTTCCTCAGAAGTATTAGTCTCCTTATTACTACTAGTGTAGAGTGGCACAGTGGTAGCGCGTTCGCTTCGTGTCAAGTAAACCCGAGTTCGAACCTGGGTACAGGGGATTTTTCCTCTCACTTTGCACTAGGCCTTACGGTCTGAACGTGGAAGTCTTTCGGATGAGACGATAAACTGAGGCCCCGTGTGCCCATGCACTTACCATACGTTAAACCCAGTGGCAACGAAAAAGTTATTTGGTCAAAATTTACCCACCCCCATCAGTCACACAAAAATCGCATGAAAAAAAAAATTGGGTGGCGCACCTCTGGCTGCAACAAGCTCTACAGGTGGGAGCAACCCGAATTTCACAGACGCATCTATACCACTAATACCATCAAAGTGATGTACCGAGGATCGAAAAGTGATAGGACAAACTGTCCTGAGACAAGAGAAATCAATAGGACAATGTCCTGGCTCATGCAAAAATCAATAAGACAAAGCGTGCCAGTGTTAAAAATTTAATCAGACATTTATTTTGTTCTGACAAGGGAGAACACAAATGACATTTTCAATTTTAATAGGTCAATGTCCTATGACCGGGGCCTCGGGACATCACAGCTATCACTGTTAACAAAAACTTATTGGAACATTTTGTTAGGCTCGCGCACGGTCGATTTTTAATTTGTTTTTTTATTTTATTTCTAACATTAATGAAACAGAAGTACCAAATACAAGTTAACTCTCTATAGCGTACATGCCATGCACAAACGTTCCACACTAGGCGGGTTTGCATCATTACATAAAAATTATTTAAAAAATAATGCTTAACCGCACAGTTTTGAAAATTTGCGGTATTGTTTATAATAATAAAAGCTAGCATATGTTATAATTCCAAAGTAATTTTTTTTATTATTAGCAGATTTTAAAAAAGCATGACAAAGAAGACGAATCGAGGGGTAGTGACTCGTTTTCATTAATTGCGGTACTAAAAATAGACTGGAAGTGATTTCATTGGTTGAAAACTATTAAGGGACCGTAGAGGAACACTTCTATACCGGTTTGGGTTGCATGGCTTCGCGGAGTTGTGAATGGTTAAACGCTATGTACGCTATAGCGTACATTAGTATTGAACGGTTGTAAAGGGAAGCAATCGGCCAGAAAAGAGTGAGTTAAACGAAGGCTGGGACAGTGTCAAAGAGAAGTAACTTCATAAAACGTGATTTGGATTGAGAAAACATGGATTCACTGCCTCTCACATTCAGACAAGTTCTAGAAATCGTTGTTCCGAGAATACTCGGCATCAGGCCCTGACTGGCGTTCTCCATTTCTGAGTATACTCGGAATTCGTCCAGCTTTATTTCCTCTTCTTTTTAGTTGTTGGGCATAACCCGTAAAGCACTGGTTCTTTACTCAAATGTCCAACAATATCAAAGTAGCACTCACACTTGATATGCAAACGAAGTTAGCAAAAGTCGAGTTGAAAAGTGACACTGAAATCGACACAGTTTTACCGGTTGTTTTTGGAGATAACGTTGAGTTTGGAGGTAAAGCTACTTTGCATAATTTTGCTCAGTTTATCGACTTTGTCTTTGGGGCCCCTTGAAAAACCCCAAATACCCCCTTGAAAAAACCCTTGGAAACTCCTTGAATTTTGTTCTACTTCAAGAAAACCAACTACAGGAAGTTTTCCTTTTTTCCACGGACCATCTCTGAGTGGAACTCCCTCCCACCTGAGGCAGTGTCATCGGCCTCGGTGGAGAGCTTCAAGTCCCGGATCTAAACCGCCCCTCCCCTCCCCCCCCTCCCACCCTCTTTGCCCCTGCCCCACTCATTTCCCTCCAGTATTCCCCAATCCTACTTCCAACTTGTCCCATTTTCCCCCCAGCCATTCAAGCCGATCATCTGGGCGGCCAAGGAAATTATGACTGTGTATAAATATCTTACCTACATGACCGAAGTCCCCAGTTTTCATACACAACAGAACCATCAAAACGATGATGGCGGTTGTCTACTGCAAGAAGAAGAGAAGAAGAGCAAGAACCCCTGTGTCGATTTCAGTACGCCTGTGGCGAAAAGCTACTGGGAAAGACTAGAGATGAGATTCTCAGAGAAACAAAAAGGAGGAAAAAAGAGACAGGAGTCCGGGGGCCGGCACAGGCCCTCGGTGGGGACCCTGATGGGCTTTGCCACCTGAAGCTGAAGAAATGTTGCGTTTGAGCCTGTAAAAATCAGTCTCTGGGACAGCAAAATTATTAAAAATGTAATCTTGATCCTACAAAAATTTGTGGAATTATGAAGAGAGAGAGAGAGAGAGAGAGAGAGAGAGAGAGAGAGAGAGAGAGAGAGAGAGAGGGAGGGAGGGAGGGAGGGAGGGAGGGAGGGAGGGAGGGAGGGAGGAGAGAGAGAGAGAGAGAGAGAGAGAGAGAGAGAGAGAGAGAGAGAGAGAGAGAGAGAGAGAGAGAGCGAGAGAGAGAGAGAGAGAGAGAGAGAGAGAGAGAGAGACAGAATGAACCGATTGAGAACAAAATATTTATCAAACTTTTCACCGCATTTTCACCTCAACACAAAACTTAACCCCTCGCCAATTTTCTCAACAGATTTACACTGATCTCAAAACAATAACTTCTGGGGCCATCAAAAGGGAGGGAAACATCTCATCTCTGAAGAGTGAAACCAAATTCCAGACCTGTTTACCCCTATTTTGCAAAGTTGTAATTTCTGAAACAAAAAAAAACGTAATTTTGAAGAAAAAACCTGTAATCCAACGCGTAACCAATGTACGTCGATATCATACTGACCTGAGTGTGCAATACTAAATGTCCGTCGAGCAGTAGACACAGAACACATGCTCGTCACCTAGTGATGAACAGACGTATTCCTGGAATATTTAGGTCACTTTCCCGGAATTTCTGTGCCATTTAACTTAAGCGACTTTTGATGTCTTTTCTTTTGATTTTTTCGACCAGAAGATACAGAAGCTTCGGAATGCACTCCCTTGGACGCCATTTTGAAACAGAAACGGAAATGGCGCAAAATGACTTTTCACTGCATCGCTTCAAAAGCTTCGCTTACCGACGCAACTGTAGTGGGTTTTTTTTATATTTAGGATTTTATTTTCCCGTTGTTTTTCGTAGCCGTAATTTGACTTGTTTCACGTAAAAATTATGGCAAAATCATCAAGGTAAACAGGTATGAAATTCCTTACCATCACCGAAGCACTCCAGTTTGCCGAGTTTATGCTTGGCGATCTTGTGGTCGTTGACCTGCCCCGTGT
Organism: Phymorhynchus buccinoides; assembly: GCA_017654935.2. NCBI lineage: Eukaryota > Metazoa > Mollusca > Gastropoda > Neogastropoda > Raphitomidae > Phymorhynchus > Phymorhynchus buccinoides. The sequence goes on along the minus strand of CM065712.1, from coordinate 14,329,848 downwards.
CTCCAAAGTGGAGCTCCATGACTGGTAGGTATTCCTTGTGCACCAGGAAACCTGCAACGCATTGGCACTATATAGTACTATATTGTGTTGTGATGTGTGCAGACCTGTTTACCCCCTACACAAGTCTTGAGTAGTCTGCATAGCTGAAATGAGTAGCAAAATGTGTAGTTTTATTCATTAAACCATCAAACAATGTTCACTGAAAATGAGTAGTTAAGAGCATTATTTTCGATTTTGAAGAGTAGTAGAGGTCCAAATTGAGTAGAATGCTACTCGAAAAGAGTAGAGTAAACAGGTCTGTGTGCGCACACCGTAATTCGTGGACTTAAGCCGCAACCTTTTTTTTACCCCCCACCTCCTGCGGCTAGCACAGTACCGCGGCCTAAAAGTGAAAGTAAACTCAACTCAGTGCCGCATCCTTGATTCAGACCTTTGCTCAGGGTTGATGACAAAAAAAACCCACCTTGATTTCAGGTATATTTTTCACAAAACGACGATCCTTTTCGCGGTCCCGACACTTTCGTTTTGGCGGTCAACACACCCGCGATCAACTCTACACTCAACCGGAAGCGGACTTTTTTTTTAAAGTAGGGGGTGCGGCTTATATTACGAAACAGCTTGTAGTCCGTGAGTTACGGTAATATCTTCTGGTTGGCAAACAGATTCTAAGATTCTGTGACGAAACACGAAGTTTTGAATCCATCAAAACGGAAATGGCACGGCGCCTTTTCTGTTTGAAAGAGATGGAACCCCCCACCCCTCCTCACTCCAATGCTGACCGAGGCATTTTTCTTCTCAAATTTACTTGGTGCTGTCCCTATTTTGCGGCCGGCAATGGCAGAATTCGCTACATGCTCCGAAAGCTTGTGCCGCCCGGTGCGTCGATGGTGCCGGTGACGTTTCAATGTTTTATGGATTCAAGTAGTAGACATTTAGTTTGAGCGATTAACTCAAAATAATGCTTGCCTTTGTCGTTACAGTCGCTTGGTAGGTATTCCTTGTGCACCAAATAACCTGCAACCGCATTGGTACTACACAGTACATTGTGTTGTGCTGCGTGCATAATATCTTCTGGTCGGTGAAGAATCGTCATACATAAAATGATGTGTCCAGTTTTCAGTTTTCACTGGTCTCCCCCCCCCCCCCCCCTCCCCCCCCCTCCCGCATTCAGCCGACATACATTAATTTCGGAGGAGGCATTGATTAAATAACCATGGGTGCGCACGCGGTGACCAAAGACTTTGCCTGAACTTTCCATCATCATAACCCTGGCTAAAACGGTCAATTTTAAGAGCAAAAAGAGCATGAGAAGAGCCCTATCATTAAATTGCGCGTGTGTGTGCGTGCGTGCATGTGCGTGTGTGTGCGTGTGCGTGTGCGTGTGCGTGTGCGTGTGTGTGTGTGATGATAGTGTTCAAATGCTTCCTCTGTTGGGATGATCCCTGGAGTCTTTTTTAGCCAGGGTATGACAACAACACAGAGAGAGAGAGAGAGAGAGAGAGAGAGAGAGAGAGAGAGAGAGAGAGAGAGAGAGAGAGAGAGAGAGAGAGAGAGACTCAGAGAGAGAGAGAGAGACTCAGAGAGAGAGAGAGAGAGAGAGAGAGAGAGAGAGAGAGAGAGACAGAGAGAGAGAGAGAGAGAGACAGAGAGAGAGAGAGAGAGAGAGAGAGAGAGAGAGAGACAGAGAGACACAGAGAGAGAGAGAGAGAGAGAGAGAGAGAGAGAGAGAGAGAGAAGAGACAGAGAGAGAGAGAGAGAGAGAGAGAGAGAGAGAGAGAGAGAGAGAGAGAGAGAGAGAGAGAGAGAGAGAGAGAGAGAGAGAGACTCAGAGAGAGAGAGAGAGAGAGAGAGAGAGATGACGTAGGGGAATTTCTTAGCTTCAGGCAGACCCACAATGCACCCCTATACTACAACCTACTTACCCATGTCGGCGGTTTGGACGGAGAGCCCTGCGTCACAGTGGCAGGTCTGGCTTCCCCCCAAGCAGCCTTTCTCCTCCAGCCCGCAGGCGCACTTCCCAGACCCCGGGGCGGCCCCGCCCCAGTAGTACATGGGCTGGTAGGTCCGCCCCACCCACCAGCCGTAGGTGCGCGCCGAGGTGGTGGGGTCTACGTTGTCACCGCTCTCTGCAACAAATTGCGTGTAGAGTGTAGGGTGGCACACAGTAGTAGCGCGTTCGCTTCGTGTCAAGTAAACCCGAGTTCGAACCTGGGTACAGGGGATTTTCGCTCTCACTTTGCACTAGGCCTTGCGGTCTGAACGTGGAGTCTTTCGGATGAGACGATAAACCGAGGTCCCGTGTGCTCATGCACTTAGCACACGTTAAACGCAGTGGCAACGAAAAAGTTGTCATTTGGTCAAAATTTACCCCCCTCCCTTCCTTCCTCATCAGTCACACAAAAATCGCATACAATTTTTTTTTTTTTTAAATGGGTGGTGCGCCTCTAGCTGTGACACACTCTCCAGGTGGGAGCAACCCGAATTTCACAGAGACGCCTCTGTACCTAACCTAACCTAACAATAAAGACCCTTTTTATATATATATAACATTAAAAAAGCAGACAAAAAACAAGCTTTGATAAAAAATGTCCCCAACTGTTGACTTTTTCCAGGGGTTTCTTTATTCTGAATGATATATATATATATTACATATAATTTGCTTTGATAAAACTTTTCTGTGTCCAATGTCTGTATTTGTGAACCTCAGAAACAAAAGCAGTTAACGTTAACTTTATGTAATGTTCCGTGTAAAATAAAATAAAATAAAACATTGTGTTGATTTACTTTTTTCCCAATGGGGGAGGGACAGTGCCTTATGCAAAGACAGCTGTTTCGATCTGTGGAAGATCTCATCAGCTTGCATGATCGGCCTACAATTTGACTGTCCAGTGGATGTCAACTTGAGCAAGAAGACATTCTACAAGAGAATGGCGTCTTCTTTGCCTAAATCGAAAATCCACAATAAAAGCAAACCAGCACAAAGCTAAACCAGAAATAGCAAAAATCTTATGAAAATCTTATGTAAAACGAAGAAAATAATGTTCTGAAATTTTAATTTCAAAACCTAATAGACATGACTAGAGAGGGCCTACTACTGAGATGGTATCCATTTATTTTGAAATCTGCTCAGTGTTTTCTTTTTTGCTATTTAAATCTATGATCTTTACTTTACTTTTCACTTGACAACGAGGATATTCCTTGAAACGTTGTGTTTTTTCTCTCATTAAAAAAAAGGACGACACAACCTGTTCAGCTTTTTGTTCTTTTTTGTAGCTTGTCCTTCAGTGGTCATTTCTTCATTTTTTCGAGATATCCAAACACTATTTGATCAAATTTTACTATATATACACAGATACAAGGTTTGTTCAGGCATGGGAATTGTCAGAGACAAAAAACTCTGAAAACTCTGCAAAAAACTCTGAAAAGCCCCCCCCCCCCCCCCCCCATTTTTACAGCGTTAAAATATAATATCATAAAAATTGAAGTATTTTTTCGCTGAAATCTTTTTAAAAAAAATTTTTTATCGCGGAAATCCGCAAATTCGTGAACAATTCCCATGCCTGTTTGTTTTATATCAAATGTTACTATATATGGGTGCTTCTACTAAATCCTGGACAAGCAGGGTTCCCGGGGCACCTTCCCCACAGTAGTACATGGGTTGGTAGCTAGCGTTACTATGTGCATGCAGTTGTGCTTTTCGCGGTTGTGATGATAATGAGCTTATTTTAGCTTTCGTCGTTAAACATTCGAGTCACAGTCAAGCAGGGTTCCCAGGTTTGGAACATGAAACGGAAAAAAAGGACCTTTAAAGGACTTATAAGGACCTCAAAAGATTGCACAAGGACCTTCGCCAACCTGATTGTATGACATTGTTCATGATAGAAAGAATGCCAGAATGCCAATAGAGCATTTGCCACGCGCCGGTGACCTTGAATTTCACTGAGTTGAATTTAGAGAGTTGAATTAGATAGGTCAGCGCAACACGGGCAGAACGAGCTAGGGCAAATTAGTAGTCTAGTATAGTGAACGAACACTCGTGGCAAATGCCCTATTGTTGACCAAGAGCACAATTCCAATACGCATGGAGTGAATCACTACGTCTTGGTGCGGAAAGACTCACACAGCTTGCAATGAATTATCTGCTCCAATCTGCGACACCGACAACTTTGCATACTGCCAGTTTCTTGGTGAGAATTTCTTTAGATGTTAGTCAGTTTCTTCATCACTTTTTGTTTGTGGCTCAAGCCACAAACCTAGTATAACTCACTTTGTCGGTCGGTCGGTCCAAAATTGTCACACATTTTGACAAAATTGTCGCACTTCAAATCGAGGCTACACTTCAAAATTAATTGAGGCCGCTCTTTAAAATGATGTATTTTAAAAGCGTACAAAATAATAAACATACGTAATACAGACACTACAACAGACACGACGAGTATGCGGTGCTTCTTTCGATGAGTATAAGTAGGATACATAGTTTTAAATGTTTTCCAAAAGATATAAAAAGTTACGAAATGGTGCAGAGATAACATTCTGGTTTACAGATTAAAATTATTGAAAAGTCAGGGGAGGTAACTCATGATTGGAGTGGTAAAAATAGACCGCGTGCCACAAACTATTGCGATTTTCGCGCTTGTTTCTTGATAAAACAGGACTCTTAACAGGACCTTTCAAAAAATAAAAGGACCTCTTGATGAATTAAAAGGGATCTACTTGCTGAAATAAAGCACTTGAAAGGCCTGTTGACCAAAAACCAATTCACAAGGACTTAAATTTAAGTTAAAAGAACTTAACCCTTTCACCGCCAAAGTCGCATTTTAGCACCACAGTGATTTGACACCTGTGTCACTAAAAGGCATCAAATTGGGGTCTATAATCCAAAGACCCTGTTGTCTTAGTTTTGGAAAGTAAGGATTAACCTTATGTTATATATGTCACAGAAGAATCCCCAATACTGCAGATGGATTTTGTTCTATATCCAAGTAAATTTAATGGACATTTTTGGCTTAAATATGGCTGGAGGTGAAAGGGTTAAAAGGCCTGTTGACCCAAAACCAATTCACAAGGACTTAAAAAGTGCCTGGGAACCCTGTCAAGCCACTCACGCAGGGGAAAGAGCAGCTTGGAGTTGTTGCACTTGTAGTCGATGAATTGCCTGCAGGTGTCAGCACGCTCGATGATGTCCTCCAGGGCCAGCATGTTGTCCGTGGCGTAATGTATGCGTCGGACGTACGACCCCGGGTCCTGGAACCCGTTGACCGTCATGAGTTCCTGACTGTCGTGGCCGATTAGCGTCATGATCGTGTCGTCTTTGTCTGCAGGAGATAATAATAATAATGATGATAATAATACTGATGCTCCTTAACAATGAGTTATTGTACCATCCAAAACAAAAATTTTATTTTTATTTTTTTATTGATGCTGATAATGTATCATACAATCCCAGAATCCAAGAACCCATTGGCTGGCCAGTTTGTGTGATAATCTTTGTCTGCAAGAGATAATAATAACGATGATGATAATAATACTGATGATGATGATGATGATGATAAGGCATGCATCGAACGTACGATCCCAGAATCCTTTGCGAGAGATAATGAAAACGATGATGAGAATACTGATGATGATGATGATAAGGCATGCGTCGAACGTACGATCCCAGAATCCTTTGTCTGCGAGAGATAATGATAATGATGATGAACATACAATCCCAGAATCCTTTGTCTGCGAGAGATAATAATAATGATGACGATAGCAATACTGATGATGACGATGATAAGGCATGCGTCGAACGTACAATCCCAGAATCCATTGTCTGCGAGAGATAATAATAATGATGACGATAGCAATACTGATGATGACGATGATAAGGCATGCGTCGAACGTACAATCCCAGAATCCATTGTCTGCGAGAGATAATGAAAACAATGACGATAACAATACTGATGATGATGATGACGATGATAAGGCATGCGTCGAACGTACAATCCCAGAATCCATTGTCTGCGAGAGATAATGAAAACGATGACGATAACAATACTGATGATGATGATGATGATGATAAGGCATGCATCGAACGTACGATCCCAGAATCCTTTGTCTGCGAGAGATAATGAAAACGATGACGATAATAATACTGATGATGACGATGATAAGGCATGCGTCGAACGTACGATCCCAGAATCCTAGAACCCATTGGCTGATATGAACTGGACGATTTGTGTGATGATCTATGATCTATAATCGTTATTATGATCTCTTTGTCTGCAAGAGATAGTAATAACGATGTTGTTGTTGTTGCTGTTGTCGTGCCCTGGCTAAAAGACTCCAGGGATCATCCCAACAACAGCCGAAGCACTTGAACAAATGCACCAGCTAGGGATGAGAACATTACGTGTGTGACAGTGTTTGACTACCCCACCACTGGGCGACACTCTCCGACTTCGGAGGAAACGATGATGATGATAATACTGATGATGATAATGTATGCGTCGCACGTACAATCTCAAAATCCTAGAACCCATTGGCTGACATGAACTCTGTCAGTTTGTGTGATAATCTTTGTCTGTAAGAGAAGACATAAATAATAATGATGATGATGATGATGATGATGATGATGATGATGATGATAATGTATGCGTCGAACGTAGGACCCCGAATCCTGAAATCCATTGTCGTGGCCGAGTTACGTGATGATCTTTGTCTTTGTCTGCGAGAGATAATAATGACGCTGACAATAACAATACTGATGATGATGATGATAAGGCATGCGTTGAACGTACGTTCCCAGAATCCTTTGTCTGCGAGAGATAATGATAACGATGACGATAACAATACTGATGATGACGATAAGGCATGCGTCGAACGTAAAATCCCAGAATCCTTTGTCTGCGAGAGATAATGAAAACGATGATGATAATAATACTGATGATGATGATGAAAATGTATGCGTCGCACGTACACCCTTCGGGTCCTGGAACCCGTTGACCGTGATGAAGTCCTGACTGTTGTGGCCGACTTGAGTGATGATCTTTATCTGATGATGATGATGATGAGGAGGAGGAGGAGGAGGAGGAGGAGGAGGAGGAGGAGGAGGAGGAGCAGGAGGAAGAGGAGGAGGAGGATGGCAATGCTTTGTGTGCAGTGACGATCGTGTCATCATCACAGCAATAATAAAGGTGAAACTACTGATGATGATGATGATGATGATGGTAACGTTCCTGATGGTGATGATGACGACGATGATGATGATGATGACCATGACTCTGGCGACAATGATGATGAAGAAGGTGATAACATTGACAATGATGATGAAGACAAAAATCTCCTGGCTGTCATGGTCAATTTGAGTGACGATCGTTGTCTTCTTTACCTGCGCGGGTGAGATCATAAAAGTGAAAAGGATGACGACGATGATGCTGACAACGATGCTGCTGCTGCTGCTGTTGCTGATAAACTGAAGGGAAGCTAGCTAACCGCCATTTCTTTACCTCTGTCGCAGGAGACTTCAAAGGGAGGTAAGGGTCCGGAGCCGTCGGGGTCGATAACGGCGGTTTCCAATCCCTCCACGTTGCTGTACAGCTTGTGCATCTCGCAGGATACGTGATGCGCCGCTGAAAACCACACGCAACACAATAATACAGTGGAACCTCCCTTTCACATAGCTAGCTGCCAACTTTTCCCAAACCAAATCCTTTTATACTCCCCCCTCCCAGAGCGCTAGCCCTCCCTGAAGCTGCAAAACTTTTTATTTTTTGAAAAAAAATTTATTGTTTTTTTTTTACATTTCACATATTTCATGGACACAAACAAAAAACCAAAGCATGCACACTGCCATATAATAGAAGTATTGGTGGGAATGACATTTTAACAGCAAGGGCTGCTACAATAATAACCGCAACACCAATAGCAATGGTAGACCTGCCTACTTGGAATTTTCCCAGTCAGTAGCCCAGCCATCAATTTCAGTAGCATGGCAAATTTTTTCGTAGCATCCACAAACGACGGCAATCGATTTGTTCTCTTCCTAAGCCGAAACGTACTGTTTATGTTTCGCCGATTGAACGTGCTGACGGCAATCGTATCTACCACAGAGAAGTCCGCATGGCAGAGGTTGCACTGCAGTGACTGAGTGAGCATGGTTCGCACCGAGTCAACTTCTGACGATGCAAGGCCACTCCTCCGTGTAAGCTATTTTGAAAACTTGTGCGGCAGGCCGATGTTTTTTCTTAGAACAAGATGGTGTGCCAGATGATTTTCGTTTTCTGGTTTGGGTTTGTTTTTCTTCGTTTGAAACATCTCCCGAATCGCTACTGCTGCTGGAGTCCGCCATTTTTCTCTCCAGAGAAAGTAATAAGAACGCATGCGGTCACTTTCATAAAAACGGAAGTGACTAGGTTACCGCGCGTGATACGGCGTCTGCTCTTAGAAACAGACAAAACCGGGAACAGCATAAACAAAAATAAAATGCGGCGGCATTTTGTTTTCTCCGTAGCAATGTTAAGGTTGCCGTAGCTCCGAAGCAAACCTTTATTTTTCGTAGCTGCTATGGCCAAATCGTAGCAGTAGGCAGGTCTGCAATGGTAGCACTAATAACAACCACAGTACTGGTATTAATCATCTTCTTTATAATCGTCACCACCATCATTACCCCCATCATTGTCATTAGCAAAGAAAGTTTATAAACATTCTTCTGGAATTAATAGTATCTAAGTCAATCTGCAAAGTATATACATGACTTTTTTTCTTTTAAATGTGAAAACTAGCCCTCAGGAGGCTCACTGAAGTCATTCTAAGTTAAAGATTACCAGCAGCAAAAAATGCAAAAAGCACAGTATTTGTCCTGTGGACAGCTGTCGATGAAGTCAAATTTTTTGTATTCGTCTGAAAAGACGGTCTTCCATTTCTTCGTCTTCTCCTTTGCCTTCGGCATCGTGGCGAGGTTACTTCAATGGCGGCGTGAGACAGGCCTAAATACCGCCAAACAAAGGATTGCAGGAGGAAGTAGCCCCCGCTTCCGACATGCGCAGTATGAACTCTGCTCTGCGAAGCTTCCTGAAACCCAGTTTCGGTTTTCGGGTTTCATAACACTCGTTTCTAAGGTCATCTAAGCTGGAAATTTCGAAATCCGGGAGTTTCACGTGAATTCTGGGAAGACCGGGAGAGGTGACAAAATCCACGAAGCTCCCGGATTTACCGGGAGGGTTGGCAGGTAGGCTTTTAACTCATTCAACGCTGGCCGATTGCTTCCCTTCACAACCGTTCAACACGAATGTACGCTATAGCGTACATCATATAGTAAAAAGCCAAGTGTCCGTGTGTGTGTGTGTGTGTGTGTGTGTGTGTGTGTGTGTGTGTGTGTGTGTCTGTGTGTCTGTCTGTCTGTCTGAAACACAAAACGGGCCTTATAACTCCGCCGTTTTTCGACTGAATTGCTTCAAATTTGCTGTGAGCCCTAACGGGGCGATGGCAACGGCAACCGAGGCGGCCGTGTCATTTCCACGGATTGGCAAATGCGCGAAACGCGTATCTGTCAGCCTCTCAGCGCCAGTATCTCCGGCATTTCTGGGCGGATTGCCTTCAAATTTGGCAGGTAGATGACCGGGGACTATCTATCGGAAGTGAATCAATTCAGAAACGAGCGCGATATACGCCACTTCATGCCGCTTTCCGTCGGTACCGGTACTAGGCATTACCAGTTCTGGGATTTGCCAGTACTAGGCGTTGCGCTAGTAGGGTTTAAACATTCACACTTCACAACTCAGCGAAGCCATGCAACCCAAACTGGTATAAAAGTGTTCCTCTACGGTCCCTTAATAGTTTTCAACCAATTAAATCACTTCTAATCTATTTTTAGGACGCAGTGAATGCAAATGAGTCACTACCCCTCTCTTCGTCTTGTCATGCTTTTTTTTAAAAAATCTGCTAATAATAAAAATTTTACTTTGGAATTATAACATATGCTAGCTTTTATTATTATAAACAATACCGCAAATTTTCAAAACTGTGCGGTTAAGCATTATTTTTGAAATAATTGTTACGTAATGATGCAAACCTGCCTGAACGTTTGCGCGAAACATGTACGCTATAGTGTACATTAGTGTTGAGAGAATTAAGGCCTCGAAAAATCATCCAAAATAAGGTTAATTAGTGGGAGGGAGTTGTATAATATGGGAGGTAATTTTAATACAGTGGAACCTCCCTTACAAGACTTCCCATTATAAGACTCCCTCCCACATAAGACCTACTTCTCTGAGACATTGCCCTTCTTTGCAAGTATTAAAATTACCTCCCTTATAAGACCCCTCCCTTATAAGACCACATTATGGATGATTTTTGAAGGTCTTATAAGGGAGGTTTCACTGTACTTACAAAGAAGGGCAAGGTCAAAGAGAATTAGGCCTAGATCTTAAGTGGGAGGGAGTCTTGGGTCTTATAAGGGAGGTTCCACTATAATAACAATAATACCATATTTTTCTGACTATAAGGCTCTCTAGAACACAGAACTCTTGGAGGAACTTCAGGGAAACGCGAAAAACAATAACTAGTAGAGATCGCATCCCACCCCATGCCCACAGCATTGTCAATATCTTGCAATTCAACTCGGTGTGATGACATGGATGCAACTGGAGAATATCCAAAAACAGGCAAGGCAGGGGTCCAGAGCCCCTGTTGGGGGTCAGAGGGGGCAGCGCACCCCTGAAGCTGAAGAAAAAGCAAAATCATACTCAATTTGAAGCTTATTCCAGGCTTGTAAAGTGGGAATTCAACACTTTTTTCCCCTTGAAATTTGAATTAAAAAAAATTGTTGTGGTCAAAATTTTAAAAAACAGGCGCTGCCTCCTATCTGAGGCAAGGTTGCAACCATGTGATTATGCCAGATCTGTTTACCCTTATAATGAAAAACCCGGAATTTCCCACCAAAAAACCCGGAATTTGAGAACAAAAACCGGAATTCACATGATCTGTACACGACTCGCGATAAAGCGGTTTCTTGTTCTTCTCCTTTCCGCGAACATCGGCGTCGATTTTCAATATTGTGATGATTTCTTGGCTCAATTTTGCCAGAAAAGTTTCATTAGTAAATTCAGTCACTAATTCTTAGTCAATTTTAGTATAAAACAAGCTGGAAAAAGCAAAATACCTGGAAATGTTCACGATGGGACTGAGAAAAATCACTCGGCCGCGGATCGGCGGATGCCAAGTTGCAACTCGGCACCATCGCGATCACTTTTGACTTCATTTTCCGTTGAAAACTTCAAAATTCTCACATCATCATATTTTCCAGTGATAATATAATCTAAATTGACTCATTTCAAGCCCTAATTACAATCTCTACCATTAAAAAACTGCCTGGAAAGCTCTTCGAATCGACAGTAAAAGTCTGGCCGCCATTTGCTCAGTCCCGAAATAGATCGACCAAACTAAAAACATTATTTCACCCCTTTAACCAATGAAAATGCAGCATTTAATGCATGTGATGTCAAGCACAACCCCTTTTCTGATGACGTAGCGTGTTAGGTGCACGTTTCGGTCAACCCTTGCGTCTTTTCCTACGAACGGAAACAAATAATAGACGGTTTTTCGAAATCCCGGAATTTACTATTTTACCCGGAATTTTAGCAAATTTCCGGAATAATTCCGGCTAAACCGGAATGGTAAACAGGTCTGTTATGCTCACCACTCACTTTGACTCTCAACAAGAATACACACAGACAACACACACACAGGGGTGCAACTACACAAAATGAAAAAAACACACACAAAAAACAGCATCAAATTCAGCATCTCTGAGTTCTTAGCCCCAGGCATGGGAATTGTCAGACAAAAAACTCTGAAAAGCCCCACAATTGAAGTATTTAGTAACAAAAACGAAGTATTTAGTATCAATTTCCACAAAAAAATTCGCGGAAATCCGCGATTTTGGCGTGAGTGACCCGGGGTTCCAATCCCAGCCTCGCCCTTTCTTTCTAGTTCAACGGGAAAATGGAACTGAACATCGAGCCTTCTGGATGAGGACTTAAAAAAGCTAGTCTGACCCATGCACTTTACGCACGTAAAAATCCCACGGTAGTGAAAAGTCGGTAAGAGCAGTGAGACTGAGAAATCCTACTGCCTGGCATGACCAAATTGATAGCTAGGTTTCCCACGTCTGCTCCCACCCCCTCCTCACCATGTCCTCCCCCCCCCACCAAAAAACAACAACAACAAAAATAGCTTGTGGTGATGCGCTCTCCAGGGGAGAGCAGCCCGAATTTAACAGAGATAAGTCTCTGTGACTAGAATATACCAAATACCCCCAAAAAGGGGCCAATACTCACAGATGTGGCACATCTCTCCCTTGTAGCCGGTCTGGGAGCAGTCACAGTCGAAGGTGTTCCAAGACTGGGTGCACTTGCCATCATGATTGCACGGGTTAGGAGTGCACCTGCACCCAAGTTGACAGAAACAATCATGACCAAAAAATAATAAACGAAAAGAAAAAAAAAGGTAATGATAATTACCGTATTTGTACGGACTATAAATAAGGCGGCACCCCCATCTCCCAAATTTTACACAAAATTCTGATTATGTTATTCCACTGTTTTACTGTTTTATTAGTCACATCATAACCTTTTCAAGGTTTCAAGGACCCTGTACGAATCCTGAACACACCCAGGTATGTGAGAGTGCCCCAAACAAAAAAGCGTAGGTGATGGCATCGTCTAAGTACCGTATTTTTCGGCTCATTAGGCGAATAGGGCAATTTTCAAGAAAAATCTGACAAAATCCAAGTAAAAGGCGCCCTCGTTTATAAGGCGATACACACCTCGCAACAGAAAGTCGAAGTTTGAAGCCTGTACACGTCCTGTAAACGATTACCGACCGCCATTATTGTTGTCGTAAACGAGAGTTGGCTCCCTTCTCAAATAATCGAAACTTCCGTTTTTGCGACTTCCGGTTGTTGCGTTTGGCCATTTCTTCGTGAAAACTGGTAGAATTATGGCATTTTAAGCTCTACAACGATGCATTTTACATCCAATGAAGGGTTGTGGCATCTGTTGGACGGTATCTCAGACGATAATAGGGATTTTGAAGCATTTTAACGTGGGTATTCGTCGTATCGGTGACTCGTTGCCACTTTCGATGTTGTGACTCACAGTAGACTGTACTGAGTACAGCAATCGTTGCCTCTCTTCTCACGATTTCGTTCACTTATAGGGCGCCCTCGTTTATTAGGCGCCTAGGTCAGAATTGGATAAAAAAAATATCGCCTTATAATCCGAAAAATACGGTACTCAAACAAAACTTTGCCTCTGACATCAATTTGTTTTCGCTGTTCGCCTACACGGATCTTACTGCCCGTTAGTTTCATCCAGCCAAGCCCTGTCAAATTTGTGTTGGCATCCCTTGTCGATCTCCTCGTTCCTCACATTATATGGTGTGATAAACAATATTCATAGTTGACGATGAAACAGTCACTAAATAACTTTGAAAACATCGAAATCATAGCTGAACAATGAAAATGACGCATTGCCATTGGACATAACTGGCCAACCACAGAGAAGCTTACAAAATTCAGTCAAGGGAATGTACTCACGCTACAAACTGCTTTTGTTTTCACTGTGTGTGTGCGCGCGAAGGCTACCGAACTCGACAAATCTCTCTCTGCAGGGTTTTTTGTTTTTTTTTAATTTGTTGAATAGAAAAAGCGCATTTACGCCCTTACGCGTACAGGGCTCCCAATCGTCCCGCAAAACAAGGGGTCCCAGGGACTCCTTCACTTACAGTATAGAGGGTCCTCAGGGCTCCTAATCGTCCCACAAAACAAGGGGTCCCAGGGACTCCTTCACTTACAGTATAGAGGGTCCTAGAGGTGGGATAGAGGGTCCCAATGACATTGCGAATGCTAAAAAGATTTTTTTCTAGTGCATCCCTGGGACCCCCTGCACATTCTTTTAGAGGGTCCTTTAGAATTTTAGTGCTTCATAGACCCCCAAATGGGGGTCCCTTCGAGCCCTGGCGTAGCTCTCACATCCCTGCACACCTGTCTCTGATGGCGCAGGTGCCGATGTTGACCCCTTGGTTTGTCCCCGAGGTGTCGAAGATCTCCTCCAAATCGACCACCCGCCCCGCCACCTGGATGTTGCGCATGCACCCGCGGAACCCGTTGAACAGCTCGCTCCCTCCTGAAGGACAAAACGAAACCAATGAAATATTATGAATTAACCCTTTGACCGCCAATGTCGCCTCTTGGCACCACAATGATTTAACACCCATGTCACTAAAAGGCATCCAATGAGGGTCTGGTATCCAGTGACCTTATGTTTCTCATTTTTGGGGGTAAGGACAGGCCCTATGTTATGCATCAAATTGCCTGAATTCAGGCATCAGGCACACCCACATGCACCCCTAACAATGGGAGGTCTTATACGGGAGGTTCATAGACTTTACCAGGCATGGTAGTGGGGGCAAAGTGGTTTTCAAGGAAAATGGCCGGGGGGGTCCAGGGCGCCGAAGAAAATTCAATCAAATTCAATAAATGAGAGTGAAATTTTCACTTTTTCAAAAAATAATTTTGCTTCAAACTGTTTCGCGTATTTTCCGCGATTCGCGTAGGTCTACCATGCCTGCTTTACAGAGAGAAAGCTTTCCTGAAGAAGTGGATTTTTAGTTGGGACTTGAATGAAGGAGAGACCCCCCCTCCCCCCTCCCGTGGGGATACCGGGGGGGTCTTTTGCATAAATAGTTACCCCACCTTCTGGAAGTTCTGTGCTTGTAACTTCCTCTAATCTGTCATTCTCTTTGACTCTGCCTTTTACCTTTGCTTACTGTCATCTACTATCTTTCTGCCTTACCCGGTCCATTCTCCTGCCTTTTTTCACAAAACACTTTCAAAAACATTTCCTCCTCCAGCCGAAGTCGGACTTGCTGGGCCTAACTATTTCTTAGTTAGGCGCGTAACGGCAGCATGACGCATCTACGCAAAAAATTGACAGGAAACTGAGTGAGCGATCGAAGAAGAAGCAGACGAAGAATGAAGGAGTGGCCTGGTTACGGGTATTGCGTGCGTGCTTGTGTGTGCGCTCTCGCGCGTATGTGTGTGTGTGTGAGGAAGTAAGAGAATGTTGCGTGCAATCATCGTGTTTATCTTACTTTGTAATGATTGATTATTTGTTTGCCTTTAATGTTCATGTTATTAATGTACAGCGCACTGAGCTCATGTGAGAAAGAGCGCTATATATATAAATTCACATTATTATTATTATTTTGCCCCACATGGCCGAAAGGCTGAAGAGGGCGTAAAGCGTTATTTTGACGATTATTATTATAATTATGGTCAGGGAGAGAATTCCAAACGCTTGGTGCAACGAAAGGGACTGACCGATGTAGTACTCCTTGCCCGGGGTGATGTCCAGCTCTCGGTTGGACACCTTGACGTTGCGGTCCACGGTGCAGTTGACCTTCTTGTCCGTCACCTCGATGGACAGCGTGTGCCAAAGGCCGTCCGCAAAGCCGTCGCTGGTGCGCGTCACGTCGTCTGGCGACACACCACAACAACAACACACCATTAACTCATTGCGGACAGATTCTGAGCATACTCAGTCAGGGCCTAATTCTGAGTATTCTCGGAACAACGATTTCTGAGTCTAAAACTTTCTTTATTTTGTTTTTGGGCTGTCCCATCTTTTGGGCCGTACAGTGGCGTTGCTCCCACGCCGCTCATTCTGAGTCCCAACTCGCAGCCAAGGGTTAATCCTTTCACCGCCAAGGTCGCACTTTAGTACCACAAAGGTTTAACACCCATGTCACTAAAGAGCATCCAATCCAGACTTGTTATCCAAAGACCCTATATTCTATTTTTGGGAAGTAAGGATATGCCACAGAAGAATCCCCAATACTGCAGATGGATTTAGTTCTCTACCCAGGTAAATTTAATGGGAATTCTTGCCTGAAATATGGCTGGTGGTGAAAGGGTTAATCCTTTCACCGCCAAGGTCGCATTTTAGTACCACAAAGGTTTAACACCCATGTCACTAAAAAGCATCCAATCCAGACTTGTTATCCAAAGACCCTATTGTCTTAATTTTGGGAGGTAAGGATAGACCTTATTTTACATATGCCACAGAAGAATCCCCTATACTGCAGATGAATTTTGTTCTCTACCCAGGCAAATTTAATGGGAATTCTTGCCTGAAATATGGCTGGCGGTGAAAGGGTCAAAGGGGTTAATTGGAGAGAGCACTCACTGTTTCTGACCACGTCCTCGATCAGCTGTCCAGAGTCGGACACGATCTTGTAGAAAATCAGACCGTCTTGGTTGATGGTCACCTGAACAAAATAATCATGCAATCAGAACAACGACGTACATGAGAAGCCGTTTTTAGTTAGGACACACGCACGCATACACACACACACACACGTTTTCATATGAGAGAGAGAGAGAGAGAGAGAGAGAGAGAGAGAGAGAGAGAGAGAGAGAGAGAGAGAGAGAGAGAGAGAGAGAGAGAGAGAGAGAGAGAGAGAGAGAGAGAGAGAGAGAGAGAGAGAGAGAGAGAGAGAGGAGAGAGAGAGAGAGAGAGAGAGAGAGAGAGAGAGAGAGAGAGAGAGAGAGAGAGAGAGAGAGAGAGAGAGAGAGAGAGAGAGAGAGAGAGAGAGAGAGAGAGAGAGAGAGAGAGAGAGAGAGAGAGAGAGAGAGAGAGAGAGAGAGAGAGAGAGAGAGAGAGAGGAGAGAGAGAGAGAGTGTGTATATACGAGTACTCGGGTATGTGCGTGCATGAACTTATTCATGCTTTTTTGTTTGTTTTGTTTTGGGTTTTTAGGTGTGTGTGTGCTTTTTTTTTCATGTTTATTTCCTTCTTTAATTGTTGTGTTATTGATGTAAAAAAGCAAACCATTATTGCTTATTCAATGTTCCATCAGAAAATAAAAATGTTGACTGATTTTTGGGGACACACACAAACAAACACACACACACTGTGTAAATTCTCTTAACGAAAAGTTTTGACTTTGACACACAGGCACACTTTTGTCAATCGGGCCTTATGGTGATAGTACACATATGCAAACCATTCTCTCTCTCTCTCTCTCTCACACGCACACCGGCAAGCACTCAAAAGACACAACATGCACTAACTTAATTATGTGCATAGCCCACGGCACTACGTTGAAATTTTAAGTTCAAGCCTACATTACAGTCCTGTGTGTCTTCCTACGACTTGGGATGGTACACAAGCAGGCCGTCCTCACACACACTGGAACCAATTTATTGTCAGATTAACTACAAAAGCTGTACTGACATTGGAAAAAAAAAGTAAAACAAAAAACGGTGAAATTCAATAGATAATAGAGAAATTATACAAAACTTAAAAATGGAAAAAAACAAAAAAACAAAAAACCCTCTCTCTCTCTCTCGCTGCAACTCTCTTTCACTCACCTTAATCACCCTATCTTAATCCATAACACACGCGCATACACACTTACCGTGAGTCCGGTGTCATCCTGAGCCATGGGGTGGTAGACCAGGAGGCCGTCCTCGTCGTGGGACCTGAACTCCATCTGGGCCTGGATGCCCGTAGCTATTAGCAGACCACCACCACCGCCACCACACACACTCACTGTAACTTGTGTAAGTCATGCGTCATCCTGACCAACACTCATAGACCAGCAAGACCGTCTTTTTCATGTGACCTCAACTCCCCTCTCCCCCCCCGCCTACCTCAACTCTCCTCTCACACACACACACACACACTCACCGTGAGTCCGGTGTCATCCTAAGCCATGGGGTGGTACACCAGGAGGCCGTCCTCATCGTGGGACCTGAACTCCATCTGGGCCTCGATGCCTGTGGTGGACAACCCCTTCCCACCCCCCACCCCCCGGTAAACCTCACACACACACACTCACTCACCGTGAGTCCAGTGTCATCCTGGGCATAGGATGGAAGATCAGAACGCCGTTCTCATCATGGGACCTGAACTCCATCTGCGCCTGGATTAACTTAGCTATTAGCACACCACCACCCACACACACTCACTTTAAGTCCTGCGTCATCCTTGCTGAAACTCGTACACCAGCAAGACATGTCTTTTTCATGTGACCTCAACTCCCATCTCCCCCCGCCTACCTCAACTTTCCTCTCTCTCACACATGCATACACACACACACACACACACACACACACACACTCACCGTGAGTCCGGTGTCATCCTGAGCCAAGGGGTGGTACACCAGGAGGCCATCCTCATCGTGGGACCTGAACTCCATCTGGGCCTGGATGCCCGTGGTGGAGGACACCACGAACTTGAGGTGGGACTCCAGGGTGGGGAAGGTGACCGGCATCGCCGCTGTGCCCTGCGCAACGAAACAACACCATTACCGTACTTTACGGACTATAAGGCCGCACCCCCCAAAACTTTCACCCCAAATTCAGACTTTGTTACTCTATTTTCTTACTATATTAATATCAGGCATCAGAATGGTCTGAAGTCCAATCCTCTGAAAACCGCGGTAAAAGGGCCATCAAGGCCCCAGACTTAAAGAGGGACAACACTGAAATCAGTTCCCAACGTCACCAAAAAGGCTGAAAATAGTGATAAATCACTTTAAAATGCTATTTAAATGCCTCAATAAAAAGGCAAACCTTCTGACAAGAGAAACCAATCCTCTGTCAGAAATTCTTAAACCTCTGACAATTCTGATGGATGGAAGTTCAGATTAACGTCGCGTATCGGCTTTCGCCATGTACGACGGGCTGAACAAACCAACCAGGGTATAAACAAACATTTATGTTCCTGAATCACTGTCTTAGCCAAAAGGCCGAGAAGCGATCAGAATTCATTTTTTTTATGCCTATCAGTCACATTATAAGGCGCAGGGGTCTCAGTCTGGGGAAAAAGTATCGCCTTATAGTCCGTAAAATACGGTATTCAATCCATGCAAGGGTGTGAAATAAAAAGGTAAAGGTAAAGATGTGCCACCCCCCATGCATTTCTCGGTTAATTGTATTTTTCCGTTTTTGCCTTTCTTACCATACATAAAGCTGTATTTTAGGAACATTTTTAGCTAATAACCTTTTTGGAATACTAACCCTATCCCTAACCCTAGCCCTAACCCTACCCCCCACTATGTACTGCAGT
>CM065712.1:14293230-14305730 GCA_017654935.2 Phymorhynchus buccinoides | reverse complement strand
ATTAGTAGCCCAGTCATCAATTTTCAGTAGCATGGCAAATCTTTCCGTAGCATCCACAAACAACGGCAATCGATTTGTTCTCTTCCTGAGCCGAAACGCACTGCTTAATATGTTTCGCCGATTGAACGTGTTGACGGCAATCGTCTCTACCGCCATGATTCACAGAAGTCCGCATGGCAGAGGTTGCACTGCAGCGAGCATGGTTCGCACCGAGTCAACTTCTGACGATGCAAGGCCACTCCTCCGTGTAAGCTATTTTAAAAACTTGTGTGCGGCAGGCCGATGTTTTTTTTCTTAGAACAAGATGGTGTGCCAGATGATTTTCGTTTTCTGGTTTGGGTTCGTTTTTCTTCGTTTGAAACATCTCCCGAATCGCTACTGCTGCTGGAATCCGCCATTTTTTTCAGAGAAAGTAATAAGAACGCATGCGCAGTCACTTTGATAAAAACGGAAGTGACTAGGTTATCGCGCGTGACACGGCGTCTGCTCTTAGAAACCAACAAAACCGGGAACGGCATAAGCAAAAATAAAATGCGGCGGCAATTTGTTTTTTCCGTAGCAACGTTAAGGTTGCCGTAGCTCCATAGCAAAGCTTTATTTTTCGTAGCTGCTACGGCCAAATCGTAGCAGTAGGCATGTCTGCGATTGTGTACAAAGATACTGCGCTTTATAAATACTATACATTAATTTTTTTTTAATTAATATTGGGATCCCCCCACACACACACCTTTTGGACGGGAATACTATTGTAATTGTAGAATGTTTTTTTCTTCCCATTTTTTTTTTATTATAAAATTTACTCACAAATTTGTCCAGGTCCAGCCGGAAGAAAAGCCCGTTGGTCTCCCCCTGGTTGACCAGTCGGTCCACCACCACTTTCAGTTCGTGCCGCTCCCTTTTGATGATGACGTCGTGCCACTGGTCATCGTCCAGCAAGCTGCCGGCACGCAACTCTGTGATGCCGCGCACCGTCTGCGTGGAACCTTGAACGCAGAAAAACAAAATTCTGAAAAAAATTGCCTGAGCCGTTCCCTTTTGATGACGAGATTGTGCCATAGGTTGCACACACCTCCGTGATGCCGCGTTCCGTCTGCGTGGAACCTTGAATGCAGAAAAACAAATTTATAAAAAACAATGCCTGGGCTGCTCTCTTTTGGTGATGATGTTGTGCCATAGGTCGCACACACCATCTGTGTAGAACCTTGAATGCAGAGAAACAAATTTCTGAGAAAAACAAAAATGCCTGAGCTTCTCCCTTTTGATGACGACGTTGTGCCATAGGTCGCACACACCATCTGTGTAGAACCTTGAAAGCAGGAAAACAAATTTCTGAGAAAAACAAAAATGCCTGAGCTTCTCCCTTTTGATGACGACGTTGTACCATAGGTCGCACAGTCACACACACCATCTGTGTGGAACCTGAAGACAGAGAAACAAATTTCTAAAAACAAAATATATGCCTGAGCCGCTCCCTTTTGACGATGACGGTGTGCCATAGGTCGCACGTACCACAATGATGCTGCGAAGTTGAGATATATCCGCTATTGCATTCTACAGGCTTACATACATGCGGGTTTTTTCAACAAACACTCGCACCGCTGAAGCAAAGAACTCTACTGCTTTTTTTCTACCCAGATTGATGGAGAAAAAGATTTTTTTTTTGGGGGGGGTGGGGGGGGTGGGGGGGGGGGGGGAGAAGTTCAAGTTGAGATATCCACTGTACATCTGCAGAAGCACAAAGTCTCCCTCATCGCTTGCATCATCATTACCATCATCACTGACATTATCATCATCACCATCCTCCTCCTGTTCATCACCATCATCCTTACTATCATCACCCCTCCGCCTCCTCAACATCATTGTTATTATCAACATCAATGATCATCATCACCATCCTCCTCATCACAATCCTCATAAATTTTCATCATGATCGCCATTGTTACTGGTATCACCAGCTCATCATTAACCCTATAGGATATGACGACGAGCCAGCTCATGCCTACGATTGAATAGTGCACCCCCTTTGCATCTCCCAACAATTTCACAGAACTCTTCTTCTTTTTCTGTGTTCCCAGGTCATATGGCCATAAAGGGTAAGGTACTCCCCTTTGCATCTCCCAACAATTTCACAGAACTCTTCTTCTTTTTCTGTGTTCCCAGGTCATATGGCCATAAGGGGTAAGGTACCCCCTTTGCATCTCCCTAATAACAAAGAACAATTTCACAGAACTCTTCTTCTTCTTCTGTTTTCAGGCCATACGGCCATAAGGGGTAAGGTACCCCCCTTTGCATCTCCCAATAACAATTTCACAGAACTCTTCTTCTTTTTCTGTGTTCCCAGGCCATATGGCCATAAGGGGTAAGGTACCCCCTTGCATCTCCCTAATAACAAAGAACAATTTCACAGAACTATTCTTCTTCTTCTGTGTTCCCAGGCCATATGGCCATAAGGGGTAAGGTACCCCGTTTGCATCTCCCTAATAACAAAGAACAATTTCACAGAACTATTCTTCGTCTTCTGTGTTCCCAGGCCATATGGCCATAAGGGGTAAGGTACCCCCCTTGCATCTCCCTAATAACAAAGAACAATTTCACAAAACTATTCTTCGTCTTCTGTGTTCCCAGGCCATACGGCCATAAGGGGTAAGGTACCCCCTTTGCATCTCCCTAATAACAATTTCACAGAACTAGTGTTCCCAGGCCATACGGCCATAAGGGGTAAGGTACCCCCTTTGCATCTCCCTAATAACAATTTCACAGAACTAGTGTTCCCAGGCCATATATGGCCATAAGGGGTAAGGTACCCCCCTTTGCATCTCCCTAATAACAATTTCACAGAACTAGTGTTCCCAGGCATACGGCCATAAGGGGTAAGGTACCCCCCTTGCATCTCCCTAATAACAATTTCACAGAACTTGTGTTCCCAGGCCATACGGCCATAAGGGGTAAGGTACCCCCCCGTGCATCTCCCTAATAACAATTTCACAGAACTAGTGTTCCCAGGCCATATGGCCATAAGGGGTAAGGTACCCCCTTTGCATCTCCCTAATAACAATTTCACAGAACTAGTGTTCCCAGGCCATATGGCCATAAGGGGTAAGGTACCCCGTTTGCATCTCCCTAATAACAAAAGAACAATTTCACAGAACAATTCTTCTTCTTCTGTGTTCCCAGGCCATACAGCCATAAGGGGTAAGGTACATATATGTCCGGTTTTCAGTTTTCACTGGTCTCCCCGCTGCATACAGCCAACACATTCCGATTTCGGAGGAGCTCAAAGGAGAAAAATTATTGGGAAGATTTATTTTGAAAAAAGGCAGGAGAATGGGCCAATAAGTCAGAAAGATAGCAGATAGAAAGCAAAGGGCAAGATTAAGATTAAGATTAAAATTATAGCTCCGTCGACAACAAAGGCCATTTCAGGGCTGTCACCATGTTGCATAAGCAAAGGGCAAAGGCAGAGTCAAAGAGAGTGGCAGATTAGAGGAAGTTACAAGCACAGAACTTCCAGAAGGTGGGGGAACTATTATTATGAAAGAGTCTCCCGGTATTCCCACAGGGGGGAATGATCACTGCTTACCAAGGGCTTTCAGGACATCCTGAAAGCAGGAGCATCCATCACTGCTTACCAAGGGCTTTCAGGACATCCTGAAAGCAGGAGAATCCATCACTGCTTACCAAGGGCTTTCAGGACATCCTGAAAGCAGGAGCATCCATCACTGCTTACCAAGGGCTTTCAGGACATCCTGAAAGCAGGAGCATCCATCACTGCTTACCAAGGGCTTTCAGGACATCCTGAAAGCAGGAGCATCCATCACTGCTTGCCAAGGGCTTTCAGGACATCCTGAAAGCAGGAGCATCCATCACTGCTTACCAAGGGCTTTCAGGACATCCTGAAAGCAGGAGCATCCATCACTGCCCAAGGGCTTTCAGGACATCCTGAAAGCAGGAGCATCCATCACTGCTTACCAAGGGCTTTCAGGACATCCTGAAAGCAGGAGCATCCATCACTGCTTACCAAGGGCTTTCAGGACATCCTGAAAGCAGGAGCATCCATGGGCTAATGATCACTTCTTCTTCTTCTTCTTCTGCGTTCCCAGGCCATATGGCCATACGGGGTATGGTACATAATAATAATACAGGGTTCATACAGATCTGTGTCAAAGAAATTCCAGGACTATTCCAGGACTTTTCCAGGGCCAGTTTACTAAATTTCAAGGACTCAATCTGGCATAGTGGTCAATGTCGGTTTCGTTCCCGCCTGAGTTGCTTGTGCTTCTGGCCTTGACAATGGCTTTTTACAGCACTCTCGTCCATGCTGGTGATGTCAAAGTTCTTTTTGCACACTGTGCAGCTAGCTTTCAGTTTTGAACCATCCGTTGACGGAGCTAACCAGCTCTGATATTCTTTTTTTTTGCAGCCAAACATCGTTGAAAATGCAGTCTCCATTTTGTTGGAAAACGGAAGTACGGTAAAGGGAAGTAACTTCAGCGGCAGACAACTCGCGCAAATGTCGTCTGCTATGATCGCGATATCAGTATGACATTAAAAGGTTTTTTTGTTTTATTTGAATTTAGTTTTAACCTTCAATCTTTTTTTGTGGAGGAGAGATTTTGACTTTGATGGATTGAGATTAAGGACGTGGTCAGACGATTTTGAAAATTCCAGGACTTTTCCATGAGTTTTGGGGCCTTTGCTGTTTTTCAAGCACTTTTCAAGCCCTGGAAAAGGCCATGTACTTTTCAAGATTTCAAGGACCCTGTACGAACCCTGTATATGTCCGGTTTTCAGTTCACTGGTCTCCCCACTGCATTCAGCAAACACATTCCCGATTTCCGAGGAGCTCAAGGGGGGAAATAATCAGAAAAAAGGCAGGAGAACAGCATCACGCTGGAAAAACTCTCCAGGCAAACTCAAAGAACAGTAATTCTGGACATCCTGTTTCATTCTTTTACCGAGGTCGATGGAGAAGTTGAGGTATCCGTTGTACATCTGCAGCACCATGAAGTCCCCCTGGTTGCCGCTGGCGTAGAAGAGGACCCCGTGGGGGCTGTTGGTCTTGAAGCGCAGCTCCAGGAGGTCCTCCTCCGTCTGGTACGGCGCCTGGCTCAGGTCGTACTCTACGTAGCTCTTCCCGTTGAAGTTGGACGTGTACGCCGCTAATAAGAAAAAAAAAGAAATAATAATAATAATAATAATTATCATTTATAGAGCGCCCTTTCTCTCATGAGCTCACGGCGCTTCACAATTATTTAAATAAATACATAGATCATAAGCTACTACAAATATCAACTATCAAAAACATGCACATAGCCACAACACGCACGCACGCACACATCCACGCGCGCGCACACACCCACACACAATGTGCGGAACATAGTTTTAAGGCAGGAAACAGGACAAGGAAGAAATCAGAGGTATTGCCGGAAGAGGTGAGTTTTAAGAGCGGTTTTGAAAGATTGGACAGATTTAGCAGAACGAAGTTCATAGGGTAGGGTAATAATGAAGCATTTCAATAAATAAAACAAAACCACAGGCAATGAGATCAATGGAAATCAATACATATACAGTGGAAACTGGATAACATGCAATATTGGTTAAAGTAAATGCACAAAAATCTGTTTGAACGGACGAAACCCCTCTTTATTACTTAATGCTTAACACAAAATACTGGTTGACACACACAAAACATCTTTCAGGGTTCCCACAGATCTCTTAAAGAATAATTCCAGGACTTTTCCAGGACTATTCCAGGACCATGCTGGTAAATTTCAAGGACTAAAAGGTCTGCTTGTAATATGGATATGTAAGCATTAACATAGGAGGTGTGCCAATGTCGAACTAATCTGATGATCTGAAACAAGCAAAAAACTGCACACACTAAAACTAAAAGTCCGCATGCAGTAGAATGGTTGTCTGCTGTCACAATATCAGGCAGTCAAAAGTTTGAATTAAAAAACAAACAAAACAAGAATTAACGTTTATTAAACATATTTTAAAGAGATCAAGTTTTGGTTTTGCTATCTTGAAAGTTCAGAATCTGGTTAGCAGACTAAGAAAATTCCAGGACTTTTCCAGGAGCTTTCGGGCCTGTGTTGTTTGTCCAGCACGTTTCAAGCCCTGGAAAAGGCCTTGCTAGTTTTCCAGGACTTTTTTTTTTTTTTTTTTTTTTTTTTTGAACCCTCCACTTTGTTTCATCTTTATTCTTTCTTTCTTTTCTTTCTTTTTTTTGGGGGGGGCTTTCTTTTTTTTTTTTTTTTTTTCTCTTTCTTTTTTTCCCCAACATGTTTTCCTTCTCTCACACTTACTCGCATTTACATGTGGGTTTGAATGAATTACTACAATGTACAATTGTTACTAACGTTTAATGTTTTTCATGGTACACAAGTGTCTGGGGTTTTGTCGGACCTAGTGTGTAATGCATTATGAGTTTTCCAGGACTTTTCAAGTTTTCAAGGACTTGTGGGAACCCTGATCTTTGTACCCTCCAGGGCTTCTCATTTTCCTTTTGCTTAAGGGGTGCGCTCACCCCCTGTTTACAGTTTAACGTTTTAAGCCCCTTATAGCCTGATTCCGCCCATGACATCCATTACTTTCTCCTACCAAGCCGTCTAAAACCGCCCCCGTACACCCACTTCGTTATGCATTTTGGAGTTAAAATTGCAATAACAAAAAAATCAAAAATATCACATAACAAAAAAAACATTGCAAGGTAAACATTCTTCATTTATACACAAACCCTGAACATTTGAAGTCAATCCATCAAGTAGTTATTTTTTTATATTTTTTTAAACAAAGTACCCCATTTTGGGCCCAGTTTAGCAACATTAATTTGGTGGTTACAGGGAGTAGAGTCGTCATTTTAATCGGGGTTACAAGTGTTAAAGGGGTATTTTCACCCCCAGTTTCAAACTTTAAAGGGTCCAGACCCTACTTCCTACGTTAAACGGCACTTACAGACATACGCACACAGGTACATGCACATGTGCACACAACACACTCTTCACGCACACACTGGCACTGATAACTTTTTGAGGGTGCTTGTTTTTGTTTTTGACGAACAGCCTGTTTTACCTTCTTTGTCTTCCAAGTTTTCTTGCCAGACTGGTGGCGTGTTGACGACAGGAATATCATGTGTTTGAAACGGTTTTATTGGACTGTGAGAAAAGGGTCTGCCAATGAACAATGAGTTTTCTATGTTTACTGCGTTCTGGCACTTTCTGCACGATCTTTTAAGAATTTTAGATCTAGGTTAGCGACTCCTCATTGTGGCAGTAGCCTAGTTTGGCCTAGCAGACTATTGAAATGAGCAACGTCGTTATCTCACTGAAAATTAACGGCTGTGTTAATGCATAAATCATAGTTTTAATGCGTCACCTCACCCCCTACTTGAGAGTTTACAGGGTATATCTCACGCATGGTTTGACATTCTAGGGGGTCATATGCGAGCTCTAGTGCGTAAATATGCACTACGTTTTCAGAAGCCCTGACCCTGAATTTCGTGTTAGGTGTACTCCACTGTACCATACTTTACGGATTATAAGACGCATCACATCATAAGACGTTCCCTCCCCACCTTCGCGATTTTCATACAAAACGTTGATTTTGTTCTACCATAATATGCTTAACCCTCTTGTGCCTGACGCTCTGTGCTCTCAATCACCTCTGAAATCCTAACCCAAGGGACATCACTCCATACAAAAGGCGGGGTAGCGTCAGAAAAATAATAAAATAAAATATACCCTACCAGATTTTGTGGGTTTTTTTGTTTTGAATGAGTTGCAAAAGGAATTTCAAGATGTTATGGGGATGCATGGCTCCACAAAAAAAATCAAAATGCCAAAGTGTATTCGCAAACTGCATTCACTAGTCATTCACTGCCTACTTTTGCAGACTGTTGAAGCCTAAGACGACTGAAATGGAAATGTAGATCAAAACCGTTCACTTACCCTTTCACTTCACGATCTTATAATTCCTATCTTTCACAAAAAAGGGAATTTTCATCGCTGTCATCACTCAGTGGATGCAATAACGACTCATCATCCATGATGTAAATGTCGGGAAAATGCTGATGTCAGTAACACGACTTCAAAAATTCGCATCGATCGAACAAACACAAGCTCGCTGCCGAAATAGGTCAGAATACACTCCTTACTCATCACTTCGCGATCTCATAAGTCCCATCTTTCACAAAAATAGGACTATTCATCGCTTTCCTCAGTCAATGGACGCCATAACTGTCATCCATATTGGAAAAATCGCGAAAATGCCGAAGTCGGTCACTAATTTTCAAAAATTCATCTTTCAAACCAATCGGCCTAGAAGCCATTGCAAGCAACAGGACGGAAGTGTAATCTACAGCGAAAGCGAGGCTGAAGCGCTCACGTGACTGCCATGTGATAGAAACAAAATGGAAGCGCCCAAACCGGCCACGTGGAATCTGTACGTTCCCGAACGTTCTAGACGTTTCCGATCCGATTTTTTTTTTAACGTTCACGACCGTTCACCGCACAAGAGAGTTAATCATATCATAGCAGGGCTCCCAGGGACCCCCATTTGGGGGTCTATGAAGAACTAAAATTCTAAAGGACCCTCTAAAAGAATGTGCTGGGGGTCCCAGGGATGCACTAGAACAATTCTTTTTTACATTCGAAATGCCACTACTGGGACCCTCTGTCCCGCCACCAGGACCCTCTAAGTGAAGGAGTCCCTGGAACCCCTTGTTTTGCGGGATTGGGAGCCCTGCATATTATATTTTTACAGACCTGTTTATCCCCTACACCTAGTGGTCACAAATTACTTTCAAGTCTTAAGTAGTCTGGATACCTGAAATGAGTAGTTTTGGTGCAAAATGTGTAGTTTTATTCATTAAACCATCAAATAATGTTAACTCAAAATGAGTAGTAATCAAGAATTAAAGAGCATTATTTTCAGTTTTGAATAGTAGAGGTCCAAATTGAGTAGAATACTACTCGAAAAGAGTAGAGTAAACAGGTCTGCTATAATAAACATGGTTGTTTTTTTAAAATCACATTTAAAAAACATTTTTGTTCCAACTTGTACTCACTGTAAGGGCAACCGGTGAGGTCTACCCTCATCAGAGACGACCATGTTCCAACTTGTACTCACTGTAAGAGCAACCGGTGAGGTCTACCCTCATCAGAGACGACCATGTTCCAAGTTGTACTCACTGTAAGGGCAACCGGTGAGGTCTACCCTCATCAGAGACGACCATGTTCCAACTTGTACTCACTGTAAGGGCAACCGGTGAGGTCTACCCTCATGGAGATGACCATGTTCCAAGTTGTACTCACTGTAAGGGCAACCGGTGAGGTCTACCCTCATGGAGATGACCATGTTCCAAGTTGTACTCACTGTAAGGGCAACCGGTGAGGTCTACCCTCATGGAGATGACCATGTTCCAAGTTGTACTCACTGTAAGGGCAACCGGTGAGGTCTACCCTCATCAGAGATGACCATGTTCCAAGTTGTACTCACTGTAAGGGCAACCGGTGAGGTCTACCCTCATCAGAGACGACCATGTTCCAAGTTGTACTTACTGTAAGGGCAACCGGTGAGGTCTACCCTCATGGAGATGACCATGTTCCAAGTTGTACTCACTGTAAGGGCAACCGGTGAGGTCTACCCTCATCAGAGACGACCATGTTCCAAGTTGTACTTACTGTAAGGGCAACCGGTGAGGTCTACCCTCATGGAGATGACCATGTTCCAAGTTGTACTCACTGTAAGGGCAACCGGTGAGGTCTACCCTCATCAGAGACGACCATGTTCCAACTTGTACTCACTGTAAGGGCAACCGGTGAGGTCTACCCTCATGGAGATGACCATGTTCCAAGTTGTACTCACTGTAAGGGCAACCGGTGAGGTCTACCCTCATGGAGATGACCATGTTCCAAGTTGTACTCACTGTAAGGGCAACCGGTGAGGTCTACCCTCATGGAGATGACCATGTTCCAAGTTGTACTCACTGTAAGGGCAACCGGTGAGGTCTACCCTCATCAGAGACGACCATGTTCCAAGTTGTACTCACTGTAAGGGCAACCGGTGAGGTCTACCCTCATCAGAGACGACCATGTTCCAACTTGTACTTACTGTAAGGGCAACCGGTGAGGTCTACCCTCATGGAGATGACCATGTTCCAAGTTGTACTCACTGTAAGGGCAACCGGTGAGGTCTACCCTCATGGAGACGACCATGTTCCAAGTTGTACTTACTGTAAGGGCAACCGGTGAGGTCTACCCTCATGGAGATGACCATGTTCCAAGTTGTACTCACTGTAAGGGCAACCGGTGAGGTCTACCCTCATGTTCCAAGTTGTACGTCTTGGTCACCACGTGGCTGTCGTCGTTCCCCCATGTGAAACCACACCCCCATACTCATGTAAGGGCAACCGGTGAGGTCTACCCTCATCAAGCGACCATGTTCCAACGTACTCACTGTAAGGGCAACCGGTGAGGTCTACCCTCATCAGAGAAAACCATGTTCCAAGTTGTACTTACTGTAAGGGCAACCGGTGAGGTCTACCCTCACATCTGAGACGACCATGTTCCACACATATGTAATGCACTGTAAGCGAACATAGCGCGCCACGATGGAAGACCTGTCTACCCTCATTTTGCAGTAATTTCTGACGACCATGTTCCAACTTGTACTCAATAATAAGGGCAACCGGTTCTATCAGCCCTCATGGAGATGACCATGTTCCTCAAGCGCTGTACTCACTACGAAGAACCGGTGAGGTCAAAAACCCTCATGGAGACGACCAACAACCAACTTGTACTCACTGTAAGGGCCCACGGATGTAGTATTTCACCCTACACATAGACACGCAAGCAATAGTGCACTGGGAGACCTGTAAAAACATTTTTTAAACCATGTATTTGCAACCTTTGAGGTCTTTCCTCATGGAGATGACCATTTTCCAAGAACTGTACTCACTGTAAGGGCACACGGTGACGCCATCTTGAAACAGAGATGAAAATGTTCCAAGTTGTACTCACTGTAAGGGCAACCGGTGACTTCTACCCTCATCAGAGACACCATGTTCCAAGTTGTACTCACTGTAAGGGCACCCGGTGAGGCAACTGTACCCTGGTGGAGATTGTTCCAACGCTGTGGGTTGAAGCGGACGTAGCGAGCCACGATGGCCGTACAGCATCGTCTTGGTCACCACGTGGCTGTCGTCTATGTTCCCCACAAACATCTGAAACCACACAACGCATGAAATGTAACAGGGGAATCAAAAGCATCGATGTCCCGACGCAACTGTAGAGGTGGGTGGGGACCTATTTAAATTGAAAATGTCCTGATTGTGTTCTTCCCTGTCAGGACAAATGTCTGATTAAACACAACACTGGCATGCTTCGTCTTATTGATTTTGCAAGAGCCAGGACAATGTCCTATTGATTTCTCTTATCTCAGGACATGGATGTCAAACAATAAGCTTAAACTAAATGATGACAAGACTGAAGCACTAATAGAGTGCTTCCCCCATCTGTTGACTCTAGCTCTCTGCCCTCCACCATTGCCCTTGGAGACTCCAACATCCATTTTTCTGAACATGTTCGCAACCTTGGCGCTTTCTTGGATGAAGACCTTTCCATGCAACATCATATCACTAAGATCTGCCAGGCTGCATACATCGAACTCAGGCGAATCAGCTCTATACGCCCCTTTCTCACGACCGAGGCAACCAAAACGCTAGTCAGTTCATACATTTTGTCTAGATTAGATTACTGCAACTCCCTTCTACTTGGTTGCCCACAGGCGCTTCTCAAACCCTTACAACAACTTCAAAACTCTGCTGCTAGAATGGTCTTCAAAGCCAAGCGTCTTCAACACACATCACCTCTACTTAAGGAGTTACATTGGCTACCCGTTCAACAAAGAATAAACTACAAAGCTGCCTGTCTCTGCTATCAGATTATCGGGAACAGCAAAGCAATACCTCTCTGAGCTTCTTGAAATTTACGTTCCATCTCTCAAATGACAATAGGATCTTTCGAATACAAAAATTTAAACGTGATAGGCACGGTGGTAGAGCTTTTACATCATCAGCAGTCAAACTCTGGAATTCATTGCCTTCTGCTGTCAGCCATACTCCAACTATCTTTACTTTCAAAACAAACCTGAAAACTCATCTGTTCAAAGCTCAGTCTTTTGTATAATTTTTCCTTCTTGATCTTGTACCTGGGTGAATGTGTTGATTGGGTAATAATGTTTTGTGTGACTGCGGGTGTATCAGTGAATGGAAGCGCCTCGAGTGTAAAATAATTACAGAAAGGCGCTATAGAAATACTATCAATTATTATTATTTATTATATAATGCGGGTTGAAGCGAACATAGAGATAGCAACGTCTTGGTCACCACGTGGCTGCCGTCTATGTTCCCCACAAACATCTGAAACCACACACATATATAATGCGCGTTGAAGCGAACACAGAGATGGGGCATAGCAACGTCTTGGTCACCACGTGGC
>CM065712.1:14283230-14290730 GCA_017654935.2 Phymorhynchus buccinoides | reverse complement strand
GAGCCAAACACTAGGGACACTTACCAGCTTCGTCCATAAGGCGGGCAGTGTTTGGAGTCCGCTTTTTCAGCGAACTACTTGCCGTCAGGGCGCTGTCGGGGATGGAGCCTGAGCGCACCCCCAGCGGCTGTTGATAGTCCCCCCTGCAGTCTTCATATTCATGCGCTGATGGTTCAAATACTGAAAGAAGGGAGGGAAAAAAAGGTAAAAAGTCACGATATTATAAAAAAGACGTTTGGACATTTTTTTAAGTATGGGATATATTATATATATGTGACCCAGCACCACGAAATGGACATTAAGTCACTGGGCTAGTTTCTCACAGTCACAGTCACAACAGGTTTGCAAAGTCAAAAATCTAATTTTTGTCAATTGCAAAGTGTTCTCTAACATCTTAATCTAATTTTTGTCAATTGCAAGTTAATATGGGTATTTTTATGTTCTCTAACATCTTATCTTTCAGTTTCAATACTTTCATATAAAGGACAATCTTTAATATGGTCGCTAAATCATGGTCTTATAGTTATACGTAATTTAAAACAAGTAGATCAATGCATTTTCATCTGGATCAGGATCTGGATCCGTACGTCGAAGGAGCCTATGAAGGCTATAATTATAAACTCGACGGAAACTGGGAGAGCGCAAATGAGAGTTTGAACTTAATTTTTTTTTTTTTTTTTTTTAAAGTAAACTGTCTGGTGGTATTGACAGTATATTACATTTGGCCATAGGCTTTTTCGTAGTATCCAGGCTGGACCAATCCGGCTAGCGAAGCGCTCACCGGGGCGGACCCCGACTGGCACAACTCCTGCCTTTCATTTGCCACTACTTTGGCCTATGGCCCCTATCCCTAATTTTAATCTTGGGTTGATGCAGGCCCCGAAGGTGAACCGCCTGGCGCTGATGATGCTGCGCTGGCTGATCAACTGTTTTAAAACCAACCGCGGATACCCCCACCCCTACGAATCTGGTCCGCCCTGTCGGTCAAAAGTGTAGCTCGTGCAAATCTGCCGCTCGCTACCATGAGAGTGTGTATTTGCGACAACCACAAATTTCACTCTTTCTTTACTTGAACCATTTACCTAACCCTAACCCTACAAAAAAGTGAAATTTGTGGTTCATTCTCAATGTCGCAAATACACACTCTCATAGTACTCTTTTTTTTTTTTGTAGCGAGCGGCACTATCTACCCTATCTTTGCTGAACTTATTTTCTTTCTTTTTCGTACTAACCCCTATGGCTAAAGTGCAGCAGAATCTTCAGCGTGATCCAAAATGGACAGCCTAAGGTTTCATAAGATAATTCAATATGGCATTGGGACGAGTTTTCTGTTTTTCAACTTTTTACTGCGATTTTTCTACGCCCCAAAAATTCGGTTTATGGAGATAAACAAATTTACTGTACACTGAAAAGGTAGAAATTACAGCATACTTTGCTGACTGAATGAAAAGAGTATAATGAGTTGGTTTATTAGAGTTTAGTCTAGACTACTTAAGTTTAGAAAAATCGCAGTGATCGCTTCCGCGTTTGAATCACTTCAATCATGAATCAGTCGTGGATTGGATACAAGTTTTACAACTGTGTCCAAGAGTAACTTGAGTTAGTCACATTCAGTAGTCTAGACGTTTGATGACGTGCACAGGCTCTTTGACAGAAACGCTCCATATTGTGTTGCATAACCTATTTAACCAACACATATATAATTCAACACCTAGGTTTTATAAAGTTTATTGTTATTTTACGGTGACACACAGAAGATCCGCCATTTTGGTGGATTTGGGTCACTTCCTGAAGTGAAGATGTCACATCGGCTTCTTCTTCTTCTTCGGCTTGCCTAACAGCAACCCAAATGAGTTAAAAACACACACCGCACTGAGAAAAAAATCTCATACTTACTATCTAACTGAGCTGTTGCAGATGATAATAAAATGGATACAGATAGTAGCCACCGTGAAAGTTTATGCGTCATTTTGTAAGAGTCCCCACTCAAGCACAGTCCGACATGTTCGAATGTTTGGGACCCGCTTCCGTGTCACGTGACCAAAGGTGTGTGAAGCGGACAGGTAAAATCAAGGGACACAACAAAGGATGGGAACTATATCAGGGAGTAAGTTAGTGGTTGTTGCCCTTTGTATGAGACGTCGAGAGTTGGAGTTTAGTTTTCTTCTTCTTCTTCTTCTTCTTCGCTGTGCGTTGCCACAATCAACTCTTTGATTATTTTGCCACGGAACCGGGAGGCCCTACCACTTATGCCGGAAGAAAAGGCTCAAAGCCTGAGAAGAAACTGAAAAGTTAGGCCTTAGACAGAAGAGGGACAGATAAAAAGATACAGGATTAAGTGCTTGCACTGGGTTAAGACCATTAAACCCCCCAGTTCAGCCGAAAGGAACAGGCCCCACTTCCAGCAACAAGCAAAAGCAGAAGAGAAGGGGGAAGGGAAAAAAAGGAGAAGAGAGTTTGGGTTGCTAGCCCAGCCAATGACCCCTGAGTGGGGCCATCAGGCATGACGGGTGCAGCAGGCGGGTGTCCATTCACGTGCTTCCAGACTCTGGCTGTGAAACTCTCTGGAGTTCTGGCCTCCACTGCTGATGTAGGCAGGTCGTTCCACTCCCTGATTGTCCGGGGAAAGAAGGAACTCTGGCGATACTGCGTCCGACACTGAGGGATGAGGAGCTGCTGTGAGTGACCTCTTCGTTGCCGCTCTGGCTGAGGTATGAGCTTGCTCCTGTTAACACTCACCATGCCATTGAGTATTTTGAAGAGCATGGTGAGTCTGGTGGTCTGTCGGCGTTGCTGCAGCGAGTTCCATCCCAGTCTCTGGAGCATGTCGGTGACGCTGGCTGTTCTATATGGTATCGATTCAAAACGAATCTGGGAGCCCTGCGTTGGATCGATTCCACCTTGTCAATACTCTTTTGGGTGAAGGGGTCCCAGACCGAGCATGCATATTCAAGGAGGTCTGACAAAGGCCTCTTTTCTCTCTCAACTCAGTGGAGGCTATTTTGAGGTTTCTTCGCAAGAAGCCAAGAGTCTGACTGGCCTTCGCTGTGATGGTATTCACGTGGACGTTCCAGGTTCTGTTTGCCTGCAGTGTGACTCCCAGATATTGTGCAGTTTGTACTGTATCCAGGACATGCCCATGTAGTTGGTAAGGATGGTGTGGGGGCTTCCTGCTGCGTGCCATGTAGTTGGTAAGGATGGTGTGGGGGCTTCCTGCTGCGTGCCATGTAGTTGGTAAGGATGGTGTGGGGGCTTCCTGCTGCGTGCCATGTAGTTGGTAAGGATGGTGTGGGGGCTTCCTGCTGCGTGCCATGTAGTTGGTAAGGATGGTGTGGGGGCTTCCTGCTGCGTGCCATGTAGTTGGTAAGGATGGTGTGGGGGCTTCCTGCTGCGTGCCATGTAGTTGGTAAGGATGGTGTGGGGGCTTCCTGCTGCGTGCCATGTAGTTGGTAAGGATGGTGTGGGGGCTTCCTGCTGCGTGCCATGTAGTTGGTAAGGATGGTGTGGTGGCTTCCTGTTGCGTGCCATGTAGTTGGTAAGGATGGTGTGGGGGCTTCCTGCTGCGTGCCATGTAGTTGGTAAGGATGGTGTGGGGGCTTCCTGTTGCGTGCCATGTAGTTGGTAAGGATGGTGTGGGGGCTTCCTGCTGCGTCCATGTAGTTGGTAAGGATGGTGTGGGGGCTTCCTGCGCGTGCCATGTAGTTGGTAAGGATGGTGTGGGGGCTTCCTGCTGCGTGCCATGTAGTTGGTAAGGATGGTGTGGGGGCTTCCTGCTGCGTGCCATGTAGTTGGTAAGGATGGTGTGGGGGCTTCCTGCTGCGTGCCATGTAGTTGGTAAGGATGGTGTGGGGGCTTCCTGCTGCGTGCCATGTAGTTGGTAAGGATGGTGTGGGGGCTTCCTGCTGCGTGCCATGTAGTTGGTAAGGATGGTGTGGGGGCTTCCTGCTGCGTGCCATGTAGTTGGTAAGGATGGTGTGGGGGCTTCCTGCTGCGTGCCATGTAGTTGGTAAGGATGGTGTGGGGGCTTCCTGCTGCGTGCCATGTAGTTGGTAAGGATGGTGTGGGGGCTTCCTGCTGCGTGCCATGTAGTTGGTAAGGATGGTGTGGGGGCTTCCTGCTGCGTGCCATGTAGTTGGTAAGGATGGTGTGGGGGCTTCCTGCTGCGTGCCATGTAGTTGGTAAGGATGGTGTGGGGGCTTCCTGATGCGTGCCATGTAGTTGGTAAGGATGGTGTGGGGGCTTCCTGCTGCGT
Source organism: Phymorhynchus buccinoides (assembly GCA_017654935.2). Classification (NCBI taxonomy): domain Eukaryota; kingdom Metazoa; phylum Mollusca; class Gastropoda; order Neogastropoda; family Raphitomidae; genus Phymorhynchus; species Phymorhynchus buccinoides. The sequence goes on along the minus strand of CM065712.1, from coordinate 14,286,478 downwards.
GCCATGTAGTTGGTAAGGATGGTGTGGGGGCTTCCTGCTGCGTGCCATGTAGTTGGTAAGGATGGTGTGGTGGCTTCCTGTTGCGTGCCATGTAGTTGGTAAGGATGGTGTGAGGGGCTTCCTGCTGCGTGTAACTGGCAGAGTTTGGCATTTCCCAGGGTGAAAAACTGCATGTCCCATTAATTTCTTCTCCCATTCCTCAAGGCGTTGGAGGTCTTGCTGTAAGTGGGCATGGTCTTCCCCCTGAGAAGATGAGCCGATACACTGCAGTATCATCACATCAGCAAATAGCCTAGCATTTGATGACACATTTTCTGGCAGGTCGTTGACATACACCAGAAATACGTCGCTACAATCCATGTAATCTGGCGTGTAGGCCTATGTTTTTTACCATTAGTTTTTCTCCCTTTTCTCCCTTTTTCTCCCTTTCTAATTTCTTGTGGGAAGCGCTCCCCCCCCCCCCTAACCAATCCGGTTCCTTGGCACAAACTGGTAGCCTAACCAGGGCCTGTCGCGTGCAAATCCCTAACCCTAACCCTAACCCTATCCCTAACCCACGGAAAAAGTGAAATTTGTGGCTCATGCTCAATGTCGCAAAATGCCGCAAATACAGACTCTCATAGGTAGCGAGCTGCAGATTTGCACGAGCGACAGATTTGCACGCTACAGGGCCTGTGTATCTAGCTAAATACACTGGCTCTGGCCTAACTGTGGCTTGTCCAGCGAAAAAGAAGAAGAAGAAGAATATTCTATTCTTGTCAAATTGACTGTTTCATGATACCAGAGTAGAATAGAGTATTGTGAGCAATTCAATTCTATAAAAAAAGAAGTTGGCCAGTCAGTGTGTCAGTGTGTGTGTGTGTGTGTGTGTGTGTGTGTGTGTGTGTGTGTGTGTGTGTGTGTGTGTGTGTGTGTGTGTGTGTGTGTGTGTGTGTGTGTGTGTGTGTGTGTGTGTGTGTGTGTGTTGTTTTTAATTTATGAAGATTTAGGGTATTATCAGAAAATATACATATATGGTATTTGGTTATAGTCACAGATGCGTCTTTGTGAAATTCAGGTTGCTCCCGGCACCTGGAGAGTGCATCTTTTTTTGGCATGTGACTTGTGTGACTGATGAGGAAGGAAAGCCGGGAGGTGGTAAATTTTGACCAAATGACAACATTTTCGTTGCCACTGGGTTTAACGTGTGCTAAGTGCATGGGCACACGGGACCTCGGTTTCTCGTCCCATCCGAAAGATATATAGTCCCACAGTGTAGCATTCAGCGTTGCGGCATGCAGTCAATTTGGTGTGCAGTTCAGCCAAAGGAATTGTACATTCATTTTGTATTGAATTATCGCCTTTTACCAAGTGGTTGTACCACTGGACTGGGAGTACAAATATATGGCAGGGTAATGGGAACGAGGGTCTGTGCGCTTCTGTCTGTCTGACTGCCTGTCTGTCTGTCTGTCTCTCTCTCTCTCTCTCTCTCTCTCTCTCTCTCTCTCTCTCTCTCTCTCTCTCTCTCTCTCTCTCTCTCTCTCTCCATAGGGGTGGATGTAAAAAAGCGTGTTATTGCTTACTCTATTACCCTCTATTAATAAACTTCAATCAATCAATCAATCTCTCTCTCTCTCTCTCTCTCTCTCTCTCTCTCTCTCTCTGTCAGTGTGTGTGTGTGTGTGTGTGTGTGTGTGTGTGTGTGTGTGTGTGTTCGTGCGTGCGTGTGTGTGTGTGCGTGCGCGTGCGTGCGTGCGTGCGTGCATGCGTGCGTCACGTCAGGTCAGATCACGTCACGTCACGTCAAGCCAAGTCAAGTCGTCACAATGATCTTTAATGATGAAATAATAAGCTTGAACAGCTTTATTTACATATACGTGTGCGTGTGCGTGTGTGCGCGCGCGCGCGCGTGTGTTATTTCAAAGAATGAAAGAGAGAGAGCGATGCACAGAAAGAGAGATAGAGATGAAGAGAGAGAGGCATGCAGAGAGAGAGAGAGAGAGAGAGAGAGAGAGAGAGAGAGAGAGAGAGAGAGAGAGAGAGAGAGAGAGAGAGAGAGAGAGAGAGAGAGAGAGAGAGAGAGAGAGAGAGAGAGAGAGAGAGAGAGAGAGAGAGAGAGAGAGAGAGAGAGAGAGAGAGAGAGATATTTTGGTGATTTTATTTTTACTCATGCTTTGTCTATTTTTTTCATTTTTTTCTACGTTTTCTTTTCTTTACTATGTTTACTGTTCGTTGTTGATTGGTTTGATCTTTTCTTCTTTGTTATGTAATCATTGTAAACTGGTATAATTCTGCCAATGTTTATGCTGTGTAATTTATTTTGAACAGAGCACGTCATAAGTTTTGCTGTTGTTGTTGATGTTTCTTTCGAAAATAAAACATTTAAACCACAGAGAGAGAGAGAAAGAGAGAGAGAGAGAGAGAGAGAGAGAGAGAGAGAGGAGAGAGAGAGAGAGAGAGAGAGAGAGAGAGAGAGAGAGAGAGAGAGAGAGAGAGAGAGAGAGAGAGAGAGAGAGAGAGAGAGAGAGAGAGAGAGAGAGAGAGAGAGAGAGAGAGAGAGAGAGAGAGAGAGAGAGAGAGAGAGAGAGAGAGAGAGAGAGAGAGAGAAATACGAAATACGAATGTTTTATTGAGGGTAAAAAGGATAAGCTACAATAGCTTCTTTGCACCTGGCCCTCTCACTCACACACTCACACCATGCATCAGGCAATGCAAAATTGACATAAAAACACATCAAGTCAAGAAAATGAAACAAAAATTGGCACATGAAATAATTGACAGAGAATCAAATTGGGACATTAAACAGATATACAGAGAGACATAAAATATTTACAAGAATCTTGGCATAAGTTGATATTTGTAGTAAAACTCATTAACATAACTGATGGACAAGATTGTCCATTATGTACTTGTGATAAGATTTGCGAAAGGAAGTTTTATTTTTGAAATTATCAGGGATGTCGTTCCACAGTTTACCACCTGAGTATGTAAGGGATGCTTTATATGGATCTGTTCTGGGGCGGGGCATTATTAATTTGGTTTTGCTTCGAATTGCATGGACTTTAAATTTAGTAATAAGATATTTTGGTACTAACTTATTTATGATCTTGTACATAAGGGTACCTTTGTTTAGTAGACATTTCAAATCAAATGGTAGAATGTTGAGTTCTTTATAGTCATTGGTTGCAAGGGAGGACGATTTAAGGAGTATGAGGTTAAGAGAACGTTTATATACTGTAGTCTTTCAACATGTTTGAGTGTGTTTTTAC
>CM065712.1:14270730-14275730 GCA_017654935.2 Phymorhynchus buccinoides | reverse complement strand
TAGTGACCCCATTTCAAACCACTACTAACACATAGTAAGAGGCAAAAGTGTGGTCTAAGGGAGGGAAGCGAATTTAGAAGTGACCAAAGTGTGGTGTGCACACAGATTTATTTTTGGTATTTGGTATATTCTAGTCACAGAGACTTTTCTCTGTGAAATTCGGGCTGCTCTCCCCCGGAGAGCACGTCGCCGCAAGTGCAGCACCTACCCAATTAAAAAACAATCGGGGGGGGGGGGAGTACAGGGTGAGGAGGGATGTGGGCACACTTGGAAAACCTAGCTATCAATTTGGCCATACCAGGCAGCGGGATTTCTCCCTGCTCTTACCGACTTTCAGCTGCCGTGGGATTTCTACGTGCGTAAAGCGCACGGGTCAGACTAGCTTCAAGTCCCCCATCCGCGAAGGAATGGACGTTCAGTTCGATTTTCCTGCCAAACTAGAAAGAAAGGGCGAGGCCGGGCCGGGATTCGAACCCGGGTCACTCACTGCTGCTGTCACGCATTACATTTGGCAGGCGAACAACGTCTTAATAACCACTCCGCCACCTTCTGGTCTCCCTTTTTAAGGTTGAGAACCTCCGGGTGTCTACTCCCCCCCCCCCCCCTCCCCCCCCCCCCCCCCCCAAGTGGTCCGTGAGCCGACCTCCCACAGGAGGGGGCGGTCCCAGTGTTGGGGGTGACGCGAGGATGTCTTGCGTATCCCCCCTTCAGTGGGCCTGCCCTCACTTGGTGTGCTGAGATCCTCCGGATCACTCCCCCCTCCCCCTCCCCCCCCCCCACCCACCCCCCCCCTCTCTTTATATCTTCAAGCAAAACCCTAATGCCCCACATGGCCGAAAGGCCAAAGAGGGCGTAAAACATTATTTCTTCATCCAATGAGAGACTTAGTGCGATTTTTCTCACGCCAGAGGGCATGACGCTCGTGTGGGGCTAATCCTCTCTATATTCTTAGTTGGGGATAAAGAAAATGAGAGAGTGAGTGAGTAGTCCTACCATCTCTCTCTCTCTCACTACGCCCAAGTAAGAAAATCGCGTGATAAGCCCCTAGTGCATTGACTGCCCTCTGGCGTGACAAATATCGCCATAGGTCGTCCATTGACAGCTTGGTATGGGTGGAAGGACTTGAATGAGTTAAGGACCGATACGCTGCATACGATTCGATTTCTGACATATTGTGGGGCATGATTCTCGCTACATTCAACCGTCTAAACGACTCTGATCAAATCCTGGCAATATTAGCATTTCTTCCCCTCAACACTATCCGAACCATCTTAGACGGACAAAGTGCTGTCTCTATAGGGGATTTAGAAGAATGAAAATATCACTTTTTCCGTCCAAAAAAATTCACCAATATTTTCTGTCCTTGTGAGCGCAAGTGAGGTTACAGTGCGCGTGCACTACAACTGCACTTGTACCGTTTTGGGTTGAGGGGAAGAAATGTTAATATTGCCCGGAATCCAGCCCCCCCCCCCCCCCCCCCCCCCCCGCACACACACACACCCAGCCACCCCCCCCCCCCCACCCCCTAAATCCGGCCCTGTGGTCTGTATAAGTGGTTGCTGCCCAGATGATCAGCTCAGGAACAGGAGGAATTACTGACAGTGTATTTGCTAGGAGATTTATTGGCCCATTCTCCTGCTTTTTTTTTTCTCGCCCCCCAAAAATCTTCCAAATAACTTTTCTCCTTTGAGCTCCTCCGAAATCGGAATGTGTTGGCTGTATGCAGCGGGGAGACCAGTGAAAACTAAAAACGGGACACATACGTACTTTACCCATTGTGGCCTTTTGCCTGGGAATGCAGAAGAAGAAGAAGAAGAAGAAGATGATGATATATAGATGGAGCAATTTTACAATGTGTACAGTCATTCCCACACTGCAGCTACCGGATTATATATATATATGTATATAGTTTGCTTTGATAAAACTTTTCTCTGTGTGTGTGTGTGTGTGTGTGTGTGTGTGTGTGTGTGTGTGTCTGTGTGTGTGCGTGTGTGTGTGTGCGTGTGCGTGTGCGTGTGCGTGTGCGTGTGTGCGTGTGTGTGTGTGTGTGTGTGTGTGTGTGTGTGTGTGTGTGTGTGTGTGTGTGTGTGTGTGTGTGTATAGAGACCAGGCAAATGGAGATTAAAAAAAGAAAAACAAGCACCACAGATTTTCCCAATATTCCGGGGAACACTTTTCTTCTTCAAATTTATTTTGTTGGTGTTGTAAGAGTTATTTTTGTCTCTTTAAAGTAGGATAAACCATTCGTGTTACTTTCCGTCGGTCTATCCGAAGCGCTCATTTACAACAACTTTACATTTCTATGCAGAGAGAGAAAGTCAACATGGACAGGAGACGGAGGAGTAAACGGATAGCCGCCTCCTCCAAGAATACCTCCGGCTCCGGAACCCCAAGCCAGTCGGACAAGCCCGACACCCCTGGCGATAAACAAGACATGCCCGCTGCTGCTGCTGCTGCTGTTGCTGCCAACACGAGCAGCGTCAACATGCCCGATGACGTCAATATGCCCGACGACGTCAACATGCCCGACGATACCGATTTGACTGCCCACAATGAGGACATCGATTTGACCGCCAATGAGGACATCGATTTGACTGCCAATGAGGACATCGATTTGACCGCCAATGAGGACATCGATTTGACTGCCAATGAGGACATCGATTTGACTGCCAATGAGGACATCGATTTGACTGCCCGCAACGAAGACATCGATTTGACCGCCCGCAACGAAGACATCGGTTTGACCGCCCGCAACGAAGACATCGATGTGACCGCCCGCAACGTGGACATGCCCGACGCCGCCGTCGTCGAAGAACACACGCCCGAGGAGGAGGATGCTGAAGGTGCCGACGAGGTGGATCACATCTCGGTGACGCTCCCGGGCCACGCGGGCGACGTTCAGCACCTGTGGTTCACGAGCAAGAGCACCGCCCTGGTGGCGCTGCCCCCAGAAATAGACGCGAACCGCGTGAGCGCGTGGATCGCGGACCTGCTCGAGCCCGAGAAGCGGGACGAGGCCATGACCCGGCTGCTGCGCTACAAGTTCCACCCGTCCCTCTCCCACATGATCCCCGTGATCATCAAGGACCTGGACTCGCCCATGCAAGGCCTGGCGGACGCTCTGGTGAGGATCCACCCGAGGATGGACCCCCCGTCCAACCCCCCGGGCCTCACCCCCATGCACACCCACGTGGCCTACCAGGCGATCAGCCTTCTCAAGATGGTGGCCACGCACCGGGAAACCTTCGAGTTTTTCATGCAGCGCAACGGGCTCTGGCCGATGGGGCCCGTGTTCAAGTCCGTGGACAAGTCTGAGGGTTTCGTTCGGTTGAGGCGGGTCTGTATGGACCTGGTGGACGGATTCCTCCGCGCGGGGAACCCCGGCGTGCCGGAGTACCTCGTGCGCTGCAACTTCTTCGACTGCCTCTCCTCCCTGATGGACACCGCGGACGACCACTGCAAAACGGTGGCCACGCACGTCCTTCGGCAACTCCTCGGCGTGGAGGCGGGCGTGGAGCAGATCGTCGGGCACCCGGCGAAGTGCCTCGCCACGGTCATGTCCCTGGAACTCCTGGTTCTCAAGCTGATCTACATGAAGCCGGGCCCGCTGCGGGACCTGACGGAGAACGTGCTGAGCTGCTACGCTCTCATCTCGGAGGACCGGAGGGGCCGCAAGTGCCTGAGGCGTCAGAAGCTTCCCGTGCAGATGACCAACGGGAAGCTGCGCAGCTTTCTGCCCCCCGGCTCCGACGGGGAGAGCTGCTTCTGTCGGCTGATCGAGAACTTGAGGAGACCGGAGGTCGAGGAGGAGGTGGTGGTGGTGGTGGTGGTTGAGGAGGAGGAACTGGCGAGGGTCGGACCTTCTACTGGTAGAGCCGGACCTTCTACCGGTAGAGCCGGACCTTCTACCGGTAGAGCCGGACCTTCTTCCAGTAGAGCCGGACCTTTTGACAGTAGAACCGGACCTCCTAACAGTAGAGCCGGACCTTTTGACAGTAGAGCCGGACCTTCTACCGGTAGAGCCGGACCTTCTACTGGTAGAGTCGGACCTTTTGACAGTAGAGCCGGACCTTCTACTGGCAGTGCTCCGTAGATGTTTACTGGTCGATAATTATCCACGTCGTTTTTAGTGTTTTGTTTTTCACTCTTTTCCCTCCCATGGCAACGCAGGTGTTAAAGACCCCCCCCCCCCCCCCCCCCCCCCCCCACCCCCCACGTCACGTGTCACATTCCCTCTTATGCTAGGAAGATTTCTTAAAAGATTTCTTACCAGCTATAAGAGGGAAAACACGTGAAAACCGTGATTTTGACACGTGACGTGGTGGGTCTTTAAACCAGTAAATGATGTTTACTACTACTACTAGAGTATTTTTTCTTACTGTGTTCACTGGAGTAGCACTGTGTTTGCCATGGTAGGCCTACGCGGTGGTGGTAGGGGGGGGTGGGGGTGGAAAATAAGAGCGTGCATGTTGACCGTAAATACGATGCCGTGTAGTATAGGTAGAATGGGCAAATATACTCACAATAGTTAAAGGGGCACCCTAACGGATGAGTTTTTGCAAGAAACACGTCCAGATCAGCAGGAAAACACCCTTTACAGAGATCGCAACACTCACTTTGCTCTGGTTTCCCAGAAATCAAGCCGTCAAAAAGTCGATTCCTCCTTGGCGGAGGTGCTGGAAGTCAAATTATTTCACCCAAAGAGAAGGCGTTTTCCGTCTCTTTTTGAATGGCCGCCTGTGTTTGGACCAAATCGTTTGCACGAACTTTTCGCAATACAAGCCTTTTTTTTTTTATTTTTTAAATTTAAAGGAGTTTCGCTCACAACAAAGGAAATAGCTCCTTTTTTTTTTTCAACTGCATTATAAAAAAAAACCCGCTTCAACCACAATGAGTGACCTCCACCCACCCCATACAAAATGGCTACTCTCTCCGGCATCTCCGCCAAGGAAAAATCGCCGTTTTTACGGTTTGATTTCTAAGAAACCAGAGCAAAGTGA
>CM065712.1:14253230-14255730 GCA_017654935.2 Phymorhynchus buccinoides | reverse complement strand
GTACACAAACGAACAATGGTAAAAAAATTTTTTTAAATACTAGGTCAATAGTTGCAAGGTGAAGTTTCTGTTGCCGTCTCAAGAAAACCAGCACACTCGAACGAACACAGTGGAAGAACTGGATTTAAACAACAACAACAACAACAACAACAACAACCAACAACAAGCGTACTAGGTCAATAGTGTCAGTTGGGTTTTCTGTCGCAAACAAAACGCCTCAAGAAAACCAGAGCAGAACAAACAACCTCACAGTTATAGACTAGGTCATAGTGGTGATGGAAGGGATTCAGTTTGACGCACACGCCAAAGAAAAAAAGGGAGAAATTTAATGACGTCTCAAAGGTGTCATTCACCTCTTGATTTTTTGACTCCATGCCAGATGATATATTTATAGACATGCCTTAGGGTTGCCGTCCACTGTATTCAGTCATTGTCGGGTTTGTTTTAAACCCTTTCACCGCCAAAGTCGCATTGTAGCACCACAGTGATTTAACACAGTCAATAAAAGGCATCGAATGGTCAACCTATGGCTATATTTTCCACGCCAGAGGGCAGTCAATGCACTAGGGGCTTATCACTGTCGGTTTTTTTTTAACCCTTTCACCGCCAAAGTCGCATTGTAGCACCACAGTGATTTAACACAGTCAATAAAAGGCATCGAACGGTCAACCTATGGCTATATTTTTCACGCCAGAGGGCAGTCAATGCACTAGGGGCTTATCACTGTCGGGTTTTTTTAAACCCTTTCACCGCCAAAGTCGCATTGTAGCACCACAGTGATTTAACACAGTCAATAAAAGGCATCGAACGGTCAACCTATGGCTATATTTTTCACGCCAGAGGGCAGTCAATGCACTAGGGGCTTATCACGCGATTTTCTTACTTGGGCGTAGTGAGAGAGAGAGAGAGAGAGAGTGATGGTAGGACCACTCACTGTCTCTCTCTCTTTCTTTATCCCCAACTAATAATATAGAGAGGATTAGCCCCACACGAGCGTCATGCCCTCTGACGTGAGAAAAATCGCACTAAGTCTGTCATTGGGGTCTATTATCCACATTATTGTCTTAGTTTTGGGAAGTAGGCCTAATGATAGACCTTACTTTATATATGTCACAGACGAATCCCCAATACTGCAGATGGATTTTGTTCTCTACCCAGGTAAATTTAATGGAGATGTTTGGCTGAAATATGACTGGCGGTGAAAGGGTTAATTCGTACATATTTATAAACGCTTTCGTTTGTTTTGATATATGACATTTCTTTTCTTAATCTTCTCTCTCGCACTCTTCATGACATGAAGTAAGACACGTAGGCTACGTCATCTTTTCTTGGAATATTTTTTCTTATCTTTCTGTTATTCTTTGATTTTTCTCAGATTTTCGACATGCACACTGGGCATATTAAAGGTGGACCCTGACGGGTGAGTTTTTGCAAAAAACACGTCGAGACCACCAGGAAAACACCCTTTACAGAGATCGCAACACTCACTTTGCTCTGGTTTCCTAGAAACCAAACCGTCAAATCGGCGATTCCTCCTTGGCGGAGGTGCTGGAAGTCAATTTCTTTCAATGAAAGAGAATGTATGTGCCTTCTCTTTTCTAATGGCCGCCTGAGTTTAGACCAAATCGTTTGCAGTAAATTTCCTCAATACAAGCCGTTTTATTTTTATTTTTTAAAAACTTTTATTCAGTTTACCAAAAGGAGTTTCGCTCACAACAAAGGAAATAGCCCCAATCATTTTTTTAAAAACTGCACTACATAGAAGAAAAAGCTTCAACCACAATGAGCGGCCTCCCACACACCCTATCCAAAATGGCTTCAGCTTCCGACATCAGTTTCCACCAAGGAGGAATATCCGTCTTGACGGTTTGATTTCTAAGAAACCAGAGCAAAGTTAGTGTTCCGATCCTTGAAAAGGCTGTCTTTCTGGTAACCTCGACGTGTTTCTTGCAAAAAAAACCTATTCCGTCAGGGTCCACCTTTAAAAAAAAAAGTCAGATTTTTCCTCCATTGGTTTCTGTATTCTCTCAAAATGCTACGCGTTTATTAACTGACTATTTCTCCGTTTCTCTTTCTTTCTTTCTTTCTTCTTTTTGCGTACTTCGCTCGAACTTTCTAGATGTCTGTCTTCCTTTGTATTTTCCCCACCTTTCCTTTACTTTTGTTCCTTAGCTTCGCCCGAACTCCCCAAATAGGCCTAAATCTATGTAGGGGAAGACGGGGTAAAAAGCGCATGGGCGGGTAAGAAGCCCACCCCAATTATCTCATGAAATGAAGCAAATTTCAGTCTCATTTTGCCCATGAGACGAGCGTTAATGTCTAGCATTCGTCTCATCTGCAAATTTGACTGACATTTTCTTTATTTCATGAGATAATTGGGGTGGGCTTCTTACCCGCCCATGCGCTTTTAACCCCGTCTTCCCCTACACCTTGAAATTTATTATTTTTCGTTGATTTCTATCTTGCTTCCTTCCTTCGCTCAGACAATCCAAATGCTATA
>CM065712.1:14205730-14235730 GCA_017654935.2 Phymorhynchus buccinoides | reverse complement strand
GGTTTCGTACTGCCTCCGGGCATTGCCTCCAGTATGGTTCCCACCATATTTGTATTTACAAATGTCCCATATGTGTCTGATTCAGACCAAGAGGACGTAAAACTCCATTTTCGTCGCATGATATATATAAAAAGCAGCATATTAATATCATATGTTGCGGTACCATAGCCGATGAGGTTTAACCGAGGCGTGGTTACCGCTATGCTTATCTATATTGTTAAAAACTCTGGACTTTACTCGTGTTGTAGGCCTACTGCCTCCGGGCATTGCAGCCAGTATTGTTCCCACCATCTTTGTATTTACAAATGTCCCATATGTGTCTATGACCGAGAGGACGTAAAACATGATTTTCACACGCATGATATATATATATATATATTTACCCGGCCAGAGGCCGAGGTATTGCGATCGGTTTGTGTGTCTGTGTGTGTGTCTGTCTGTGTATCGATTATCTTAAAAACTACTGTTTGGATTTTGATTACAATTGGCAGAAGCGTAGACAGCTGGAAAAGAAAGCTTCCTTTCGTTAATCAACACCGTGCTGACCTTGACCTTGAAGTTTGACCTTGAAAACCGAAATTTCCTTCTTTGGGCTATGTAATTTCCCCCCAGCTTTATTTCGTGAACTAATGAACAGAATCGCTTCCAATTTTGTGTGGTGGTGTACCATGGTGCAAGGAGGTTTGTATGAAAGTTCAGCTGTATCTCGTGAACTACTGAACAGAATCGCTTCAAATTTTGGGCTATGTATTTTATGCGTTCTGTAAGGGTGGAAAGTGGTGTGTTTATTGGGGGGGGGGGGGGGGGGGGGGAGGACATCACTCGGTGCAAGGAAGTTTGTAAAAAAGTTCAGCTGTATCTCGTGAACTACTGAACAGAATCGCTTCAAATTTTGGGCTATGTATTTTATGCGTTCTGTAAGGGTGGTGCTGTAAGGGATGGATTTGAGGCGAGTGGGGGTCCATGTTCGGAGCTGGTGTGTTTATTGGGGGGGGGGGGGGGGGGGACAGGACATAACTCTGGCCGGGTTTGCATTGTCACAATGCGTTGCTGCCGCTCGGCGATGCCCTTGTTATGTCTATTTTTATGTATTCTACCAGTATCCACAACATAAAAGACAATTTGGAATGATGAGTTCTTTGTTTATTTGTTTTCTAAATTAAGCTAGTCAAGAGAAACAATTATATGTGGCCCATCTCCATTATGCCCTTCTCTATGTGTCCCCAACCCTACATGATTGTCACCATCTCTATATGTGTCCCCCGTCTCTATGTGTCTCCATTTTTATATGTCCCCATTTCTATGTGACCCATCTCTATATGCTGTTCTCTATGTGCCCCCCCCCCCCCATGTATCCACTGTTTCTGTGTTGTCTCCATCTCTATGTGCTCCGTCTCTGTATGACCCATCGGCCCTTATCTATGTTTCCCCGTCCCTATGTGTCCCCATCTCTATGTGTTCCCATTGGTGCCCCCCGGCATCTCATCAATGTGTCCCCGAGTCTATATATTCCTGTTCGTGTCCTCATCACTATAGTGTTCCGGTCACTGTGTCCCTGTCTCTATGTATCCCATCTCTATGTGTCCACATCCCGCGCGCGGTTTGTGACTGTGTGCTTTTCTATTAGTGTGTGTGTTTGCGCAATAACGTAGCTCATGAACTTTGATTTCCCTTGCAACTTTGTTTCTTTTCTTATAATATTGTAATATTGTTTCAAATTTTGTGGTTATGAACAGGGCTTTGTTTAAATAATATTATTTTATGTATATTTTATTTGATTGTAGTGAGTCTTATGTGTATAATGACTTATTTGTGTGTTATTGTCTATGTAAAGCGCTTTGAGCTCCCTGCAAAGGGAGTGAAGCGCTATATAAATGTTCAGTATTGTTATTATTATTAACTCCCCTCCACTGTGAGACAAACAAAACGTCATTCTATTAAAAAAAAAAAAGTACCAATACACGCATTGCTAGATGATAGGTATCGTAATCAACTTTGGTGGAAGGGAATTAATTAGAAAGAGAGTTTTCCCCTTTGTTCAATTTCGTTATCTCTTCTTTTGGCCTATTTCATTCTGAGAGTTTTTGTATTTTGCGTTTCTGGTGTGGGACCACAGATCAGCTGTATCAGGGGAAGACTACCGGAAAGACCAAACACAGTTACAACCCTTTGTTTATGAGACGGCAGACTTGCTGCAAACATAGATCTATCTATCCACACGTTCTCTAACATTGATTTCTGTTGGCAGACGCCAGGCTTTGTATTGATCTTCATAGCGCTACAAACATGTCGAATCCACCAAAAGAACGGAAGATTTTATTCATGGGTTTCAGATCCGTCGGTGAGTCAATAAATGAACAACATGATGTCTGATGATCCATGATGATCCAAATCTGAAATCAGACATGTGTCTCGATCACTCGGATCAGTCGCTGTCTCAGTCAGTCTGACTGAGTGGCTCATCATGTCTGTGGCCGGTCAGTGTTACAAGTTCTGTTGTGATGGTGCATGGAATTGGAGTTTTTGAGCGATTAGGCTGATTCAAGCCTTTCTCAGTTTCTGATGGCCCCAGTGGATTTTTTTTTTTTAGAGAAAAAAAGAAACTCAACTGAGTCAGTGAGTGTAGAATTCCTAATTTGAAGTATTTCCCATGCTGTTTTTAACTTAAAAAATTAAGGCTTAGATTACAAAAAAATGCAGAGGCTAGGGTTACGGGTCCGTAACCCACATTCTCCAGACTGCGTTTACGGGACGCAAAAATTCAAATTGTGCGCAAGTGTCTATGGTAATATTTATCGTAAAAGGTCTTTTTGGTAAAGGTCAAGATGTGCCCCCCCCCCCCCCCCCCCCCTACATTTCTCGGTTAATTGTATTTTTCCGTTATTGCCTTTCTTACCAAACATAAAGCTGTATTTTAGGAACATTTTCACCAATTTATCTTTTTTGGAATACTAACCCTATCCCTAACCATAGCCCTAACCCTAACCCTACCCCCCAACCTATAAGATGGAAAAACGCAACGAACCACAACTGTGACAAATCGTGGTGTACTGCAGTACATAGTGGGGGGTAGGGTTAGGTTTAGGGCTAGGGTTAGGGATAGGGTTAGTATTCCAAAAAGGTTATTAGCTCAAAATGTTCCTAAAATACAGCTTTATGTATGGTAAGAAAGGCAAAAACGGAAAAATAGAATTAACCGAGAAATGCAGGGGGGGTGGCACATCTTTACCTTTACCGTCTTTTCATCTGAGATCTCAAAATATTGGCTATCTCAAAATAAATTTTCAGTCCCTTTGATTTTCACTGTAGTAGTTATAGTATTAGTAGTACTAGTACTAGTAGTAGTGAGGGCTGTATGAGCCTTGTTACTTGTACTAACTGCTTGTTTTGAAAAGTGATCTGGATCTGGTAGTGGTACTATGCGTCGAAGGAGCCTATTATATAAGTATAAAGGCTATGTACTCGATGGAACTGGGACCCCGATTCCCAACCGGGAGTCCGTGGTGAGAGGGTCGACTATACTGGCTCTCTCATCATGCGATGATTCCGATGTAAGGTGGCAGTTTGCATTCAACATCTCGCTGGGTGGCAGCCGGCGGGAAGGGAGACGCAGGATCTCCCTCACCATTGGGAGTTGAAAGACTCATGGACTGGAAGGATCGACGGGCAGCAACTTGGGCCATCTCGAGTGGGTACAAGAGGGGTCTGCTACCTACTTGTTCACTGGGATGATCTCACAATGCAAAAGCCTCCTATCGCCTCAACAGATGCTCGCATCTACGCGCATAAACTTGATGATGCTAACGCCAGCATCACGCACCAATTCCACTACTCGGATCCCGTCCGAAATGTTCCCGCAGCCGACAGCGTACCCGCATTTCCAGGGTACGCAACGTGTTCCAGGAATCATCCACGACGACGTCTGCCACGTCACGAACTCCGATCTCACTTTCCACAGTCTCCATCATCATCATCATCTCAACAGGAAGATACCATCCATAAGGGTCCACGACCAATTGGACGTAAATCTCATCTTCATTCAGGAACTGGGAGAGCGCACTGAGAATTGAAATAAAAATAAAGAAAAATGTCTGTTTTACTGTCTGGTGGTGTTGACAGCTTTTTAAGAGTTGACCATAGTAGGCCTTTTCGCAGTATCCGGGCTGGACCAATCCGGCTACCGTAGCGCTCACCGGGGACGAACCCCGACCGGTGTAGCATTCTCAAAATGGATTTGTTCTCAACATGTCTGCGCATGTGCAAAATCGGTCATGACGATTGACGTACCATCAAATTTTATCTTTTGTGTATTCAACTCTAAATTGACCCTAACCCTAAGCCTATCCCTAACCTTATCCCTCATGTGTAGACATGTTGAGAACAAATCCATTTTGAGAACGCCACACCGGCACAGCTCCTGCCCTTCATTTACCACTACTTCATGGACGCAACCTTGCCTCGGATACAAATTTTGACCACCAAAAATTTTTGTATTCAAAGTTCAAGGGGAAAAAAGTGTTGAATTCTCACTTTACAAGCCTGGAGTGGAATAAGCTCCAAATTGAGTATGATTTTGCTTTTTCTTCAGCTTCAGGGGGGCGTTGCCCACCGACCCCACAGCCCTGTTCCCTGCCAGGGCCCCTGGACCCCTGCTTTGCCTGTTTTTCGATTTTCTCCTGTTACATCCATGCTACTTGACATAATATCAAATATGAGTAATTCCCTATTTTTAATCTTTAGTTGGAGCAGGCCGGGCGAACTGATGAAGTTGCGCTGGCACTGGGCAGGGCCTGCTGCGATGGCTTCGTCGGTGTTTGAATAAAATTTATTTTTTTATTTTTTGTTTGTTTGTTTTTCCCCTGGGCAGGCAAGTCATCGTTAATTATCCAGTTCGTGGAGAACCACTTTGTAGACAACTACGAGCCAACCATTGAAGACAGTAAGTAGAACTTTGCTTTAAAAAATAAAATTATTTCAATCAATCAATCTAATGAGCCAAATAATTGATCAATCAATCACCCAGTGAATTAGCCAATGTTTACCTTATGGGAAATTTTTGAATCCGGGAAAATGATTTACTAAGCCGTGAGTAAACAGCAGAGTTACATTTGTATTGTTAAAAATTCAGGACTTTCCTGGTGTTGCACTGCCTCCAGGCATTGCTTCCTGGATTGGTCCCACCATCTTTATATAGTTACAATATTACTAATGTCCCATATGTATTGTATCTGTTCAAGACCAAAGGACATTAAGCAGAATTTTAATTGATTAAATCTGGGAAAATTTAGAATTCCAATATTTTGCCCCAGGAAGCGAGTGGGTGCATTCTGTACAAACGAAAGATTGATCTTGAAGGTTGTGCACTTCTTCTTCTTCTTCTGATTGGGGATGTTTATCCTGCCCCATGCCCAAAGTCTTCGTATAGACTGCTATTGGCGCACAGGAAGCATGCTTTGTGAGTTCGTGTCATCCATTCCACCGGCACACACGGCCTACTCGTACCGAATAGTGGAATGGGCCGCTTTAACGTGTTCAGCAAGATCTTTGTACATGCGTTCGCACACGGGACCTCGGTTTTAGGTCTCATCCGAAGGACCAGGAAATAGGAGTAAAGTGTCTTTCCCAAGGATACAACACCGTGACCAGCCGGGTTCGCACCCACCACACCCGCAAACCCGTTGGATTACGAGCGGCGACTCTAACCAACCGGCCACGGCGCCGGTGTTCATTATACCAGGGCTCCCAGGGACCCCCACTAAAGCACTAAAATTCTCAAAAGAACTGTTCATATTATTGACAGTGATAGTTATGGTAATGATTAATGTTTCAGCATTCACCAAAGATATGAAGACCGGGGGACAGGACTTCCGCCTGCAATTGGTGGACACTGCCGGACAGGTCAGTGGGGATTATTTATTTAATTAATTAATTAAATGTGTGTGCCAGTCAAATTCTAGCCCAGCTAGTCCAGAATAGCAGCTGCCCCCCTCTGCTATCTTGTCTGGCAGTCATACTTTAGTCGGAAACGACAGACCAAGGTTGGCATGTAATGCATACATACACTCAGTCCTGTCTGAGTCACTATCTTATACATTATAGTCATTGTTGGAAATGACAGACCGAGATTGGCATGTAGTACTGTATTTTTCAGATCAATAGGCGCTGCTGTGTGTAAGGCGAATAGGGCAAAATCTTAAAAATTAAAGCAAAAGGCACCCTCGTTTATAAGGCACCTTGCAAAAGAAAGTCAAACTTTGAAGCCTGTAAACGCTTACCGACCGCCGTTACTGCTGTCATTAACGAGAGTTGTCTCCCCTTTCAAATAATCGAACTTCCATTTGAGCTGCTTCCTGTTGTTGTGTTTGGACAATTCTTCGCGAAAACTGATAGAATTATGGCATTTTAAGCTCTACAACGATGCTTTTTACATCCAATGAAGGGTTGTGGCATCTGTTGGACGGAATCTCAGACGATAATAGGGATTTTGAAGCAATTTAACGAGAGTATTTCGTCATATCAGCGACTCGTGACCACTTTCGATGTCTAGACTCACAGTAGACTGCACTGAACACGGCAATCGTTGCCTCTCTTCTCACGATTTTGTTCACTAATAGGGCGCCCTCGTTTATTAGGAGCATAGGTCGAAATTGGAGAACAAAAATATCGCCTTATAACCCAAAAATGACGGTAGTATTATCTTGTAAGGGAAGACAACTCGCTAAAATCTTGAGAGAGTTAAACATGTGTGGTTGTCTCAAGGACAAATGTTCTCTTTCATTCAACGACAGTCCTTTATAGTTTATTGAACAGGAACTTTAATATTCATGCCTTGATTTGCATATTTTCTGTTTCAGGATGAGTACTCTCTCATACCCCAGTCGTACGTCATGAACATCAATGGCTACGTCATTGTGTATTCCGTCAACTCGGAAAAGAGGTGGGTACAGTGGGACCTCCCCCCCCCCCGTGGGGATACCGGGGGTCTTTTGTATAATAGTTCCCCCACCTTCTGGAAGTTCTTTGCTTGTAACATCCTCTAATCTGTCACTCTCTTTGACTCTGCCTTTTCCCTTTGCTTACTGTCATCTACTGTCTTTCTGCCTTTCCGGTCCATTCTCCTGCCTTTTTTCAAGAAACACTTTCAAAAACATTTCCTCCAGCCGAAGTCGGACTTGCTGGGCCTAACCATTTCTTTAGTTAGGCGCATAACGGCAGCATGACGTATCTGCGCTCATAATTGACAGGAAACTGTCTGAGCGATCGAAGAAGAAGAAGTGGGACCTCCCTTATAAGACCTCCCATTATAAGACTCCCTCCATATAAGACCTACTTCTCTGAGACATTGCCCTTCTTTGTAAGTATTAAAATTACCTCCCTTATAAGACCTCATTTTGGATGATTTTTGAAGGTCTTCAGGGCTCCCCATCGTCCCGCAAAACAAGGGGTCCCAGGGACTCCTTCACTTACAGTATAGAGGGTCCTAGAGGAGGGATAGAGGGTCCCAATGACATTGCGAATGCTTAAAAAAATGTTTATAATGCATCCCTGGGACTACCTGCACATTCTTTTAGAGGGTCCCTTTAGAATTCTAGTACTTCATAGACCCCCGAATTGGGGGTCCCTAGGAGCCCTGGGTCTTATAAGGGAGGTTCCGCTGTATTAACATGCATATGGATGTATAAAATCAACGATGCGTTATGAAATCAATTTTGTGTTTTATAAATAGACATGCGCGAAAGTAGTTCAGGCATGCCCCTGAGATGAGGTTTGAAAAAGCGGTAAAGGTAAAGATGTGCCCCCCCCCCCCCCCCCCCCTGCATTTCTCGGTTAATTGCAATTTTTCCGTTTTTGCCTTTCTTACCATACATAAAGCTGTATTTTAGGAACATTTTGAGCTAATTACCTTTTTGGAATACTAACCCTAACCCTAACCCTAAACCTAACCCTACCCCCCACTATGTACTGCAGTACACCGCGATTTCTCACAGTTGTGGTTCGTTGCGTTTTTCCGTCTTATAGGGTGGGGGGTAGGGTTAGGCTTAGGGCTAGGGTTAGGGATAGGGTTAGTATTCCAAAAAGGTTATTAGCTAAAAAGGTTCCTAAAATACAGCTTTATGTATGGTAAGAAAGGCAATAACGGAAAAATACAATTAACCGAGAAATGTAGGGGGGGTGGCACATCTTGACTTTTACCGAAAAACCTGACAGAAAGAGTCTTCAGGATTGGCTATCTTGAGAGTAGAGATTATTTTGAATCCATTAAGCCCTATAACGTCTAACTTGTATCTTGCATGAGTGTTTTCGGTAAAATGTCTCTCCTGATATCACGAGAACTGTAGTGTTTAAAATGCTGTTTCTTTAATGAGAGAAGGGGGGGGGGGGATTGAAGAATTAAGGAACTGTCTGATTGTGAGAGAAGGATTGATGAGTGTGTGTGTCAAAGTCAAAATTTTATTTCCAGATGGACATCGAATAAGCATTGCATTATGCTTATTTACATCAGGCCATCCATAACAATCCATGTGTGTATGTGTGTGTGTGTGTGTGTGTGTGTGTGTGTGTGTAATGTTCCGTTTTGTGAGACTTCATATCATTTTGTTTGCACCTTTCTTCACTAAAAACCCTGGTAGAATTATGGTCTACAACAATGATTTTTTTTTCCATCCGATGAAAGGTTATGCAACATGCACTGTTGCCAACCATTCCTATTTTCATGCATTTGTCCTGTTTTACCAGCCAAGATTTAGATTTTCCTAATTTGAAAGAAAAATTCTTATTTCTAAAAAAAATGTAAGCAAAAAAAAAAACACTAAAAAAACCCCACAACAACAACACCCCAACCCAAGTCCCATCTATATGGATCTTTCATCCACCCCATAGTTTTTTCAACATTGTTTCAATCAATACCTGCCGTGGTGTGCCTCTGGCTGCGACACGCTCTCCAGGTGGGAGCAACCTGAATTTCACAGACGCTGCTTTCCTGTTATTAAGAAAGAGTTTGCTTCTTTAAATTAAACAAAACTAAGTAAAAATAAAACCTCAGCGTTAGGGAGCTACGCATTAAGGGAGCGAAGCGAGTTTAGAAGTGCCAAGGTATTGTGTGCACACAGTTTACTCCTTGAAGCAAAGCATCAATTGACAGTTAATGTATTAATTCCGGCATATATGGCCGAGTTAATGTGCGCGTGTGCGCATGAAGGTGTGTGTGCGCTTATGCATGCGCCATACATATCACGCAACAACTGTGTGTGGCTGTATATAGCATACGCATACTACGCAGATCTAGCGCATGCTGTGTGGTTTGTGTGTGCAGTTTCCAAAGTGGCCCAGGTGATTTAGAAATAAACTCAAGGACTTAAAGTTAGCATGGGGGAGTCCTCAAGACGGAGTCGTTCATAAAATAGCACCCCCACCTTCTGGAAAGGTCTGTTGCTGGCAACTGTCCTCTCTTCTTCTTCTCCTTCTTCTTCCAATGACTGGACAGCCTATCAGCGGGCGTTTGAAGTCCAACTAACTGGTCACTTATGGGCAAGGCGGCAATAGCGTCGTGAAATTTTCCCTTTACTGTTATCTTACTGTCTTTTCTGCCTTTTGGTCAGGTTTTTCTGCCCTAAAACCTAACAATTCATATAAAACGTTTTCTCTGTCCGACACAGAAGATGCGGGCCTAACTAATTTTGGTAGTTAGACGCATGACGTAACGGCCGCAGATTGTCTTGATGATCAACGAAGAAGCTTTTCCGTTTTTAAAGACGAGGTCTGGTTTGGTTGTTTTCAACTTATTTAGATGTTAGTTTGACTGGCCTGTGAGAGAGCACCACCCTCAAGCCTCTACCTCCCCCCCCCCCCATCTCCACCCCCCAGTACTAGTAGAAGCCAAAACCAATGATTTGCATTCCAAAGGATTCCCTCCGAAAGGACCCGCAACAACTCCTTTTTTCCCGAGAACCGTCCGCTACTGTAACTCCCTGCCACCAAACCGTCCATTCCCCCCACGCTCAGCTCCTTCACCTCGAAGGTGCTGAGCTTTCCCACTTTAAAAAAAAAAACTCTCTTTCTTTATTTTCATGTGGGCGGGTGTTCTCAACTAGCAGGATGCCCGGCCGTGCATACCCAGTTTCCCCCCTTGGGATACCGGTGGGTCTTGTTAATATATTAATAAAAATGTGATATTTATATAGCGATTCCTCCCATGTGGAGCTCTATGCCTTAACCACACAAAAATTATAGCAACAAATTCAACACAACACGAAATATCGCTCAAACAGCCATGCAAAAAGGCATACACCTACACACCCCACCACACATACAACGCACGTACCTAGGCCCAATCGCACACCACACACACATCAAAACACACACACACACAACACACACACGACACACCACACACACACAGCACTGTTACCACACCGGGGTCTTTTTGTCTAATAATAGTTCCCCACCTGCTGGCGCTTGTAGCTTCCATCTCGAATCTGTCCACTCTCTTTGGACCTCTCCCCTTTTTCCCTTTGCTTCCTGTCATCTACTATCTTTCTGCCTTATAACCGGTTCCCAGTCATCCTGCCTTTTTTTTTTCATGAAACACTTTCAAAAACATTTACTCCTCCAGCCGAATTCGGACTTGCTGGGCCAAACTATTTCTTAATTAGGCGCATAACGGCCGCGGCATGACGCATCTGGGGTTTGCATAAAGTACAAGATACAATTTGGCTTGTGGTGAACTTAGAAGAGATGCTTATAGTGTGTGTGCGTGTGCGTGTGCGCATGCTTGTGCGCATGCTTGTGCGCATGCTTGTGTATGTATGCGTTTGTGTATACATGTGTTTGTGTGTGTGTTGTGTGTGTGTTGCATGTGTGAGCATGCATGCGTATGTGTGTGTGTGCATGTGTGTGTGTATGTGTGTGTGTTGTGTGCGCGCGCAGTTGTGTCAAGTCAACTTTATTATCTCAGACAGAAATTAATTGTGTGTGTGAGTGTGCATGTGTGTGAGTGTGCGTGCGCGAATGGACATGACGTTTGTGCGTGTGTGAGAGAGTGGGTGTATGCTTGTATGCGGATGTTTTTTTTTTATTTGTCAAACAAGATCTTTGTGTGTATACTGTATTTTTCAGACACTTTAAAATAAGTATTTGTATAAATTGTGGAACAAGCAAACTAAAATATCTTTATAAATCTTTTTTTTTTCTTCAGCTGCAGGGGGACATTACCCCTAGACCCCGGCCTTTCAGGGTTTTTTCATTTTGTGTAGTTGGCTAGTACTAACCTGGAGCCAAAAATGTAAGCAACCCCTAACATTGGTGTGGGCGTTACCCATAACGTAATTTGCAATGTAAACAAAGTGAAATCAGTAATGCAGGTTGATACATAGATAGGCTAAATTTGGGCAAACATGCAGATGAACACCCCCATAGATAGGCTAAATTTGGGCAAACATGCAGATGAACACCCCCCATAGATAGGCTAAATTTGGGCAAACATGCAGATGAACATAGGCTAAATTTGGGCAAACATGCAGATGAACACCCCCATAGATAGGCTAAATTTGGGCAAACATGCAGATGAACACCCCCATAGATAGGCTAAATTTGGGCAAACATGCAGATGAACACCCCCATAGATAGGCTAAATTTGGGCAAACATGCAGATGAACACCCCCATACATAGGCTAAATTTGGGCAAACATGCAGATGAACACCCCCATAGATAGGCTAAATTTGGGCAAACATGCAGATGAACACCCCCATAGATAGGCTAAGTTTGGGCAAACATGCAGATGAACACCCCCATAGATAGGCTAAGTTTGGGCAAACATGCAGATGAACACCCCCTCCTCTATTTCTCGGTTCTTTCCGTTTCTTCAGTCTTGCCTTTCTTACCGCAGATTGAGCACTTAAACCTCTATCGTTTTCCATATTTAACTTTAATTTTCATCCATTTACACAATTAAAAATATGCATTCAATAATAGTACAAGACAATAAAGGCAAGACGGACAGAACGCAATGAACCAAGTCTGTGGCAGGGAGGTTGATCTGCATCTTTATCTAAATGTGTGTTGATTTACAAACACGGTGTCAATCACTCGGAGAAATATTTTGCATTGTTTTGCAAAAGGTTGCTTAACTTTTGGGCTAGTTTAGTACTACTGCTTATACTGTCACTCTTTGTTCTGTGATGGTATTTTCTGGCATGTACCCAAGAAGAATGATTATAGTACCATTATCATCAGGACAGTATGATTTTAACTCGCTGTCATACCACCAGTTGTGACCAGGACAGTCTTTTAAACTCACTGTCATACCATCAGGACAGTACTTTAAACTCACTGTCAT
Organism: Phymorhynchus buccinoides; assembly: GCA_017654935.2. Taxonomy (NCBI): domain Eukaryota; kingdom Metazoa; phylum Mollusca; class Gastropoda; order Neogastropoda; family Raphitomidae; genus Phymorhynchus; species Phymorhynchus buccinoides. The sequence goes on along the minus strand of CM065712.1, from coordinate 14,223,395 downwards.
GCCATCAGGACAGTACTTTAAACTCACTGTCATACCATCAGGACAGTACTTTAAACTCACTGTCATGCCATCAGGACAGTACTTTAAACTCACTGTCATACCATCAGGACAGTACTTTAAGCTCATTGTCATACCATCAGGACAGTACTCACTGTCATACCATCAGGACAGAACTCACTGTCATACCATCAGGACAGTACTTTAAACTCACTGTCATACCCCTTCAGGACAGTACTTTAAGGCTCATTGTCATACCATCAGGACAGTACTTGACACTGTCATACCATCAGGACAGAAGGGCAATGAATTGATCACTCGCACTGTCATACCATCAGGACAGTACTTTGGAAACCATTCCTCCCCGCTCTCCCCTTTCCGTTGACCTCCCCCAACCTCATTTTAGGTACTCCTTCAACTGGCTGATACAGATAGTACCGTTTACAACTTTAAATCTTAGTCTGTTTATGGCTCAGGAAGGGCAATGAATTGATCACTCGCACTGTCTAAGGACTCGGTATGGTAAGGTGGAGCCCATTCCTCCCATCAATCGACTTTACGGTCTTTGAATCCCCCAGCCTAATTTTATACCAGTTTGGACCAGTACGGTATGTCCTTTATCTTGGAGACCCCAGGCGCCTTTGTAAGCTAATACTTCAGATCGTTTCAAAACACAACATATTCAGACATGGGGACTTCCAGTCACATGGACAGATGTGGAGACGGGGACATATAGAGAACATACACAGAGATATGAAGAACAACAATAGACTTAACACATCTAAGAAATAAAATTCACAACAAAAAGACTTAATACATCTAAGAAATAAAATTCAAACTAAAAGTATCCCATACAAACTAGAGACTATTTTTCAACACAAAACAAAAACACAGAAAAAGAATAACAAGGACATAGGTACAGAGCAGTGGACTTATCAGAAAAGTAGAGAAGAACAAAACATAAGCAGTACCCGAACAAGTTCATTTGTCCCTAGAGATTGGACGTTTCTTAAAGTTTTAGAAAACAAAGTTAGAGTATATGGATAAACATAGAGAGTTTGACACAGTTCAGATTTAGTGAAGAAGGTATTCATTAAAATACTAAATTTATAACATTGGGGTGACGATGAACAATATAGAGGGTAATAGCTCTGACCTAGAGTCTTTTATCAAAGAGACTTAAGAACAAGAGAGTAAACAAATAGTGAAATTCACACCAATTTATTGAAGTTCACACAGAGTTACTGACCCATCTTCACTACTGGGTCTAGAATACTACAACTTTAAATTTTACACATGTGACTGGGTGGAGTAAGGAAGAAAAAGTGCAGCATAGAGCTTTCCCATCAGACAGTTTCAAAGCAAATAGAGATTCAAGCCATCAACCGACCTGCTGTTCTTTGAATGATGACACCATCTGAGATAGAGACAGGACACATAGAGACGGACATGTAGAGTATCTTGGAGACAGCAGAGACGCCACATGTAAGCTATTTCTTCAGCTGATCGTTTCATTGCACAAGAGACGGGACATATTCTCTAACATGGGGACTTCCATACCCGGACACATCAGAGAGTGAGAAGGTGATAGAGACACGGACCCATCAGAGAGTAGAGAAGGACACATAGAGACGGGGACACAGAGTAGAGACCCGGAGAGTAAGACACATAGAGAGTAGAAAGGACACATAGAGACCCGGACACATCAGAGAGTAGAGAAGGACACATAGAGACGGGGACACATCAGAGAGTAGAGAAGGACACATAGAGACACGGACACATCAGAGAGTAGAGAAGGACACATAGAGACCCGGACACATCAGAGAGTAGAGGGACACATAGAGACACGGACACATCAGAGAGTAGAGAAGGACACATAGAGACACGGACACATCAGAGAGTAGAGAAGGACACATAGAGACACGGACACATCAGAGAGTAGAGAAGGACACATAGAGACCCGGACACATCAGAGAGTAGAGAAGGACACATAGAGACACGGACACATCAGAGAGTAGAGAAGGACACATAGAGACACGGACACATCAGAGAGTAGAGAAGGACACATAGAGACACGGACACATCAGAGAGTAGAGAAGGACACATAGAGACCCGGACACATCAGAGAGTAGAGAAGGACACATAGAGACCCGGACACATCAGAGAGTAGAGAAGGACACATAGAGACCCGGACACATCAGAGAGTAGAGAAGGACACATAGAGACACGGACACATCAGAGAGTAGAGAAGGACACATAGAGACACGGACACATCAGAGAGTAGAGAAGGACACATAGAGACCCGGACACATCAGAGAGTAGAGAAGGACACATAGAGACCCGGACACATAGAGAGTAGAGGGACACATAGAGACACGGACACATCAGAGAGTAGAGAAGGACACATAGAGACCTGGACACATCAGAGAGTAGAGAAGGACACATAGAGACACGGACACATCAGAGAGTAGAGAAGGACACATAGAGACACGGACACATCAGAGAGTAGAGGGACACATAGAGACACGGACACATCAGAGAGTAGAGAAGGACACATAGAGACACGGACACATAGAGAGTAGAGGGACACATAGAGACACGGACACATCAGAGAGTAGAGGGACACATAGAGACACGGACACATCAGAGAGTAGAGAAGGACACATAGAGACACGGACACATCAGAGAGTAGAGAAGGACACATAGAGACACGGACACATCAGAGAGTAGAGAAGGACACATAGAGACACGGACACATCAGAGAGTAGAGAAGGACACATAGAGACACGGACACATCAGAGAGTAGAGAAGGACACATAGAGACACGGACACATCAGAGAGTAGAGAAGGACACATAGAGACACGGACACATCAGAGAGTAGAGAAGGACACATAGAGACACGGACACATCAGAGAGTAGAGAAGGACACATAGAGACCCGGACACATCAGAGAGTAGAGAAGGACACATAGAGACACGGACACATCAGAGAGTAGAGAAGGACACATAGAGACCCGGACACATCAGAGAGTAGAGAAGGACACATAGAGACCTGGACACATCAGAGAGTAGAGAAGGACACATAGAGACCCGGACACATCAGAGAGTAGAGAAGGACACATAGAGACACGGACACATCAGAGAGTAGAGAGTAGGACACATAGAGACCCGGACACATCAGAGAGTAGAGAAGGACACATAGAGACCCGGACACATCAGAGAGTAGAGAAGGACACATAGAGACCCGGACACATCAGAGAGTAGAGAAGGACACATAGAGACGGGGACACATCAGAGAGCTAGAGAAGGACACATAGAGACCCGGACACATCAGAGAGTAGAGAAGGACACATAGAGACCTGGACACATCAGAGAGTAGAGAAGGACACATAGAGACCCGGACACATCAGAGAGTAGAGAAGGACACATAGAGACGGGGACACATCAGAGAGTAGAGAAGGACACATAGAGACACGGACACATCAGAGAGTAGAGAAGGACACATAGAGACACGGACACATCAGAGAGTAGAGAAGGACACATAGAGACACGGACACATCAGAGAGTAGAGAAGGACACATAGAGACCCGGACACATCAGAGAGTAGAGAAGGACACATAGAGACGGGGACACATCAGAGAGTAGAGGACACATAGAGACACGGACAGAGAACTCTGTGAGTCTCCGCTCAGCCTTTCTCTTCTCTGTTTGTTGGATGGCGATTATGATGAAGACAACGGTGATGATGACGACGATGATGATTCATGAGGATGATGACGAAGACAATGACGATGATATGTGATGGTGCAGGGCAAAAACCTACACAGGTCGCTCAGAGTGTTTTTGAGCAAAAGCCCAGAAATAGTCAACAACCCCCCCAAAATATCATTTTTCTATTTAGGGCATATTTATGTCTATTTTTATGTGTTCCTACCAGTATCCACAACATGAAAGACACTTTTGAATGATTTCTTTGTTTCTTTGATCGTTTTCTAAATTAAGTCAATTGAAACAAAGAGGCAAAACTGCATCTTCTATGCCTACTTTCTGCAAATGATCTATTTTGAATGCCAAACTTCAAATATTTTTCTTTTGCTCAATTATCAAGTATAAATGATGTATTATTGTACTATTATAGCTTGTCCATCACCAAATACTTTCCATGATATATTTCATGAGCACGCTATAAGCGCTAGCTTGTTGATGCTCTCTTTCGCTTTCTGTTATATGTGTTGTTTGGAAATATTACAGATTTGTTTAAACCAAATAATGCTGATATAAAACTAGACAAGATAACTCAATTGGGTTTTCTGTGTAGTAAACAAAGGAGTCTTTGCTCCACCATGAAAAATTAAAATCTCCATTTATACCAAAGATCTCAATGATGTCTTGTTTTTCCCATGCAGCTGTCATATATTATTTTTTTATATTACTTTGTGTTGCAGTCAGTGAGAGAGATCTTCGAGAAAATCGTTCAGGTCATGACGGTGCAAGAGAACGGCCCGGCGCCGAACAAAAGCAGCTGCGTTTTGTCATGAACCAAGGTCAAGGTCAGTATTTTATTCGTTTTTCTTTCTTTCTGTCTGTCTTTCCATCTTTAACCCTCTCTTAGGAACACAGACGCCAAATGTGCACTTTCACTTTCTCCCTACCCACAATGCAATACACTAAGTTAGTTCTTCCTGTTCCTGACTCTCACTGGTCAGTTTTTGGTCTTTACAGCAAGGGAAAGCACCCAATAGTCTTTTTGAAGGGATTTTTCGAAGTGACCCCAAATGTTTTTCTTCTTTCCACGTGACGTGTGCAGTATTGAATCGGCGCGATGCTCGGAGTGCCATTACTGATTTTGTCTATTCCAATTCATGGTTTGTTGTGTGGACAGTGTGTTAGCTTTCGAATGCAAATATCATCATTGCTATTCAATATGCATCTTTCCGAAATGAAATGTGAGTTAGACTTTACTCTGGGTGATTTTTTGAATGAAAAGATTCGGTGTGACGTTCGGAGTTACTTCCCATCACTTTGGTACTCATCTGATCGCTTCTCTGTTCATTGAATCAAGTAGAGAGGGTCTTTAAAGGGGAAAACAACCGATCCCCCCAGGCTCGGGTCTTGCCTCGTCAGAGAAGCTCTGCCTCTGCGGTGGCTCGCCACAACAGGGAACAAAGAAGGGCGAACCGTCTCTCCTCGCCAGCTGTGATTTCAAATGCGGCGCGCACGCGCTCAGCGCCTCCCCTCTTTCATAGTCCTCCCGCCGGTTTTAACTCCTTGCCTGCCGACCATTTTTGTGTTAAAGGAATTCCTGTGTGCCGAGGAAAAAAAAGCTCAATTTCACCCTCCAATGCTAAAATTGTTATAACTCCTACAATATTTAACTTTGAAGCTGCAAACTTTGCAGCATTATTGTCAATAGATTATACTACAATAAATACAAAACAATACAGACAAAATATACAAGACAAAAAAACAGACAAACAAACATGCAGGTGAATAAACACTAAAAATGACTGACCTTTCCATCTTGTTGCTTATTTCTTCAACATTACAGGGTAATCTAGAAGCAATCCACACAGATAATTGAAATATAATCCACTAGGTAATCCACAATACACACTTCAGTAATTGCATCATTTAGCACTTCATCCAACACATCTAGTACAGTATATCGTCTAAAACATCCACGTTGTCGAGTACTGCCGCTAGTTGACGTCATCTTGGTTTTGTTCCAAGAACAAAAATCTATCAAATTCCAGTAAAATTCGCCAAATAAAGGACAAGGTAGACCAAGGTAGATGACTCTGTACATTAAACCCTTCTACTGGGTTCTAGGTCGTTTTCTGCAGTTATTTCCCTTACACTGTAACTGAAATATGGTGATGAACAATGCACGTAGTAACTACGTTTACAGGCACACAACAATCATACCAACAGGACATAGTAGCTACGGGACAAGCAGGCAAGGGGTTAACAAAGATATTCTAAAAGGGTAAGATGGACTACTTAAGAGTTACGGCGAGCCGGGCATGATAGGTTTATCGTTAGTGGGGACGTGTAATCCCTATTCCACAGTGGAGGCTATCCAAAATCAGACTGGAACTTGAACGTATAATTTCAAATGGGCCTATAGAACGTGTAAAATTGTGTCCTGTTTAAAAGTGACATAATCAGGGTTTATGTCCTAACTACTCATATAGGGAAAAGAGACCGGATGCTTTATCTTCCCCTATACAGTCTTTGGCGGTTAATGATAAAACTAACACATTTTGCACCAAAACTACTCATTTCAGCTATCCGAACTACTCAAGACTTGTGTAGGGGTCTGTGAACAGGTTCTGTATAAATGTAGTCCCTAAAATACGGTTCCTCATTTTACAGTTGACATTTCTAATTCAGCGTTTACTATTATTGTAGGGCTGGTCTGCATGTGCCTGGAGGTGCTGTAATCGTGAGTGCGTCTTAGACAGCTAATACTGGTAGTAGTATGTAAATTAGGCGAAACAGCAATCGTTTGGGGAGTATAGTCTAAATTACAGTATTTTTCTTTTTTTATAGTGTTAGATTTTGTTTCTTTTGTTGTGGCCAGAATATTTTATATTCATTGTTCCGTAAAGTGTGTCGCCTTATAATGATATAATTTTATCGGACGCATCCCTGTGTAAATATGGAAGAGAGAGAGAGAGAGGGGGGAGGGCTGGCCGTGTGTACGCATGTATTGGTGCAATTCCTTCCTGCTTGCTTGTTGACATTTTCATTAGTTTCTGCGAGGGTGAGGCGCTATCAGAGAGTGACAGTGCTTGTGAATGAGGGTGGATGTCTTTGTGAGGAGTGAGAATCATGTTATTTTTGTCACTTTATTTATTTGCACTGGAATGTTGGTAGCATGACTATCTTGTGTGATTCTAATGCATGTTTTTAACCTATTCACGTGCCAACCCATATTTCAACCAAAAATGTCCATACAACTTTAACTGGGTAATAGAACAAAATCCATCTGCAGTATTTGAGGATTCTTCTGTGACATATATATAAATCCTTACTAAGGTCTATCCTTACTTTTTTTCCCAAACTAAGACAATAGGGTCTTTGGATAATAGACCCCAATTTTGACGCCTTTTAGTGACATAGGTGTTAATGTCACTGTTGGTGCTAAAATCCGGCGACTTTGGCGGTGAAAAGGGTTAATGTATGTTTATTTTAATGTTGCTTTTGTAAAGCGCATCGAGCATACTACTGTATGGATTTTTAGCGCTATATGAAATAAAATTATTATTATTATTTTTAATTATTATTATTATTATTCACATACTGCCTACCCGTGTTGACTGCCTAAGACTCACTCATGATTACACGCCCAAGTCTGAATTGATGACGCAGATTTCAGTGAAATGAAATTAAAACGCAGTGTGTCGCTTCTGTGTGTTGGCATGGTGTGTAGCTGGGCAAGTGGCCCCTGGACCCTACCATCGCTGCTGTTGTCCCCCACCACATTCATCGTGTCCCCTTTGAAGGGTCCATTGTCCCCCACCACCTTCATTGTGTCCCCTTTAAAGGGTCCATTGTCCCCCACCACATTCATTGTGTCCCCTTTAAAGGATCCATTGTCCCCCACCACATTGATTGTGTCCCCTTTAAAGGGTCCATTGTCCCCCACCACATTGATTGTGTCCCCTTTAAAGGATCCATTGTCCCCCACATTGATTGTGTCCCCTTTAAAGGATCCATTGTCCCCCACATTGATTGTGTCCCCTTTAAAGGGTCCATTGTCCCCCACCACATTGATTGTGTCCCCTTTAAAGGGTCCATTGTCCCCCACCACATTCATTGTGTCCCCTTTAAAGGGTCCATTGTCCCCCACCACATTGATTGTGTCCCCTTTAAAGGGTCCATTGTCCCCCACCACCTTCATTGTGTCCCCTTTAAAGGATCCATTGTCCCCCACCACCTTGATTGTGTCCCCTTTAAAGGGTCCATTGTCCATCACCACCTTCATTGTGTCCCCTTTAAAGGGTCCATTGTCCATCACCACCTTCATTGTGTCCCCTTTAAAGGGTCCATTGTCCATCACCACCTTCATTGTGTCCCCTTTAAAGGATCCATTGTCCCCCACCACATTCATTGTGTCCCCTTTAAAGGGTCCATTGTCCCCCACCACCTTCATTGTGTCCCCTTTAAAGGATCCATTGTCCCCCACCACATTCATTGTGTCCCCTTTAAAGGGTCCATTGTCCCCCACCACATTCATTGTGTCCCCTTTAAAGGGTCCATTGTCCCTCCATATTCATTGCATCCTCCCCATTGTCCCTCATGTTCATTGTGTAGGTTCTGTGTCCCCCATAGTCGTTGTGTCCCTTTCAGGGGTCATTGTCCCCATGTTCATCATGTTTCCTTAGGGGGCCATTGTCCCCATGTTCATCATGTTTGCTTAGGGGGCCATTGTCCCCATGTTCATCATGTTTCCATAGGGGGCCATTGTCCACATGTTCATCATGTTTCCTTAGGGGGCCATTGTCCCCATGTTCATGTTTCCATAGGGGGCCATTGTCCACATGTTCATCACATTTCCTTAGGGGTCATTGTCCCCATGTTCATGTTTCATTAGGGGGTCATTGTCCCGATGTTCATCGTGTTTCCTTGGGGGTCATTGTCCCCATGTTCATCATGTTTCCTTAGGGGGTCGTTGTCCTCATTCTTTATGCCCCTTTGGGGTCAATGTGCCCATGTGCATCGTGTCCCTTTAATGTAGGGTCATTGTCCCCATGTTCATCGTGTCCCCTTAGGGGGTCATTGCTCTGATATAATATTATTTAGAAGTGTCAGTGGCTTGAAGGCAGATTTGTTTTTATTTTTATGGGCTGATTGTTGGTTTCCACTGCTCGCTACGTAACATGAATGAATATATGTGTGTGTTAGTTAGTGATAGTGTGTGTGTGTGTGTGCGCATGCGCATGCTAGGAGGCTTTAATGTGAAAAGTCAGTTAAAGGAACTGGGCAGACTGGTGTAGAACTGATTTTGTTCAACTGAAAAAAAATATGATTTACTCTATTTTTCGGGCCATAAGGCACTTGTGTGTATTGGCCACTGCAAAGAACACCCTTTGAAAGAGTGAATGCCCTTGGAGGGTGGGGGAAGATGGTTCAGTACTAACCAGACAGGGGGGATAACTCTCGCCAATAACCCCTATTTGATGCCACTTAATGGCTGCCTTTCGTAAGAGTGAATTCCCTTGTCAGTACTGACCAGTAAGGGCATAATTTTCACTGTCAAGGGCGTTAATAACCATAGTTGCAGAGGCCTCTAAGTAGAGCTGGGGGGCAAAAACGGTTTGAACCGAAAAACCGGTGCTAAACTTTCGCGGTTCGAAAAACCGGTTCGAGTTTCTGTGAACCGTTTTTTTTAACTGCAAACTGAAAGTAAGTTTTTTCTTAGACTAACACATTCTTTTCGAAAAAACAACAACACTGATTCTCAGCGCAGATTTGGGTGTTTGTAAACCAAAGAGTAGCTGTTTCTAGTTTTGTGGTGGTGTGTGGCTTTGACTTTGATTGAGTGTTGAGTTGAGTTGTGTGTGTGTGTCATAAGTCATAAGTGTCTTTATTGTGCGTATGTGCGCTGTGCAGCGTGTCGTGTGAATATTCTGACAAATAACATATGTGTTTGCATTAGGTAAAACTATTCATGCGAGAGTACTGGTTACAAAAAAACGGTTCTGACAAAACCGGTTCGAATAAAGAACAAACGGTTTAAAAACCGGTTCGGATTTTTGAACCGAGTTCTCACCTCTATACTACTAAGGCAAATAGGTCAATTTTTTTTTAAATTCTGAAAAGAAAAAGAAAGTAAAAGGCACCCTCGTTTATAAGGCACCTCATATGTGCCCGGTATTGAACGCTTGGCGACCGCCATTACTGCTGTCATAAATGAGAGTTGGCTCCCCTTTCAATTCATCAAAGTTCCGTTTGTGCTGACTTCCTGTTGTTGTGTTTGCACTTTTTTTCTCACGTGCGAAAACTGGTAGAGTTACGGCATTTTAAGCTCTACACCGATGCTTTTTTTTACATCCAATGAAGGGTTATGGCATCTGTTTGACGGTATCTCGGACAATAATAGGGATTTTGCATTTGTTTATGTTGCTGCTATGTTGATTATTAATAACAAATTCGTTTAAGCCTTTCGCCGACAGCCATTTTTCAGCCAAAAAATACCATTAAACTTAACTTGGGTACAGAAAAAAAACCCTGCAATATTGTGAATTCCTCTGTGATATGCATAACATTAGGCCTATCCTTACCTCCCAAAAGTAAGAAAATAGGGTCTTCATATTACAGGGCCTGATTTGATGCTTTTTAGTGACAAAATGTATTAAACCATTGTGGGTGCAAAAATGTGACATTGGCTAGTGAAAGGGTTAAACCACATAGGCTTTTTTTGAAGCATTTTTATCGCGAGTATTCGTCATATCGGCGAACTGCTTCGTGACCACTTTCGATGTCTAGACACTGTCGATTGTTTGTGCAAATATTGATTGATTGTGATGCAGTTACTGTTGGAATGGAGTGCGCAGGGTTTTAAAAACACATCCCAAAACATATTTTCCGGACTATAAGGCGATAGCTTTTTTTTCTCCAGACTTAGACCCCTGCGCCTTATAACGTGACTAATAATATAGTAAGAAAATATAATAACAAAATCTGAATTTTGTGTAAAATTTTTGGGGGGTGGGGGGTGGAAGGGTGGGGGGGGGGGGGTGGCGCCATTATCAAATATGGTAAATGAAATTGGAAATGTTTTATGTTTGTTTATTTGTTTCTTTTTTTAATAATAAATTTAAGGGTGACCCACCAGGTCGCGTGTCAAGATCACGGGTTTCACGCGTTTTCCCTCTTATGGCTGGTACCCACGTGTCGTCATATCCGGCCACAAGGAGCGCGCCATATTATGGGAGACCGCCATCTTAGTCAGTAACTTTGTTTGAAAAATGCCAGATCGATGCTGTTTACACACAAATCTGACTAAGATGGCGACACTTCCGTTGGAAGGGTCGAGATGCGCACGCAGGTGTGGGGGGGGGGGGGGGGGAGCCATAGCTGGTAAGAAATCTTGTTTTGACCAGGTTTGACTCCCAAAACAAATGCCCCCAAATTGAGAAACGAAAACATCGTTTTAAAGAGCAGCCTCAATTTGAAGTTGGGGGACATTTGTATGTGGGTCACAGCTACCCAGAAAAAAAAAAAAACCAAGGGACTGAATCGTGGTGGGTCAGTGTGTCTTTAAAGGGGTACACACGTCACCCCCCTGTTTAGAATTTTAACGGTTATTTTCACCCCCCCGCTTCATGCAAATTTTAAGGGGCAAAGGCAGCGAAAACATGAGGAGAAGCTTCATCCCCTACTCCCCCACCCCCCTAACTCCCCCACCCCCTACCTATCTCCTCCCCACCCCCCTATGCGCAATGAGCCTTTCAACGATTTTGACTATTTGGGCTTTCTGCGCGATCCAGTAGAACTTGATTGTAGATCTAGCCCGGGCAGCTTGTGGCAGAAAGGCCTAACATGATTGAAATACGTAACACGTCATTAACCTTATGATAAGTTTTTTTTTTTTTGGTTGTGTTCAATTTTTTTTTTTTTTTTTTTTTTTTTTTTTTTTTTTTTTTTTTTTTTTTTTTTTTTTTTTTTTTTTTTTTTTTTTTTTTTTTTTTTTTTTTTTTTTTTCTCGCACGGTTTTTTTTTTTTTTTTTTTTTTTTTTTTTTTTGTCTCTTTTTTTTTTTTTTTTCTTTTTTGATTTTTTTTTTTTTTTTGTGTTTTTTTTCCTTTCGCCATGCCAGCCATTTTTCAGCGCCAGCTATTTTTCAGCCAAAAAATACCATTAAACTTAACTGGGTAGAGAAGAAAAAAATCTGCAATATTGTGAATTCTTCTGTGACATATATAACATTAGGCTATATCCATGTCTCCCAAAATTAAGAAAACAGGGTCTTCGGATAACAAGCCCTGGTTTGATGCTTTGATGCTTTTTTAGTGACCCGTGGGTGTTAAAACATTGTGGTGCTAAAATGCGACATTGGGGGTGAAAGGGTTAATGAATCATCTCACCCCCTAAATGAGATTTGAACTCATTCGCATCGCAATGATTTTGAATTGTTAAAAAAACCCTCCAGCTCCAGCCATACACATAAACAAAACGTACATAAACAAAAGGAGAAATGAAAGAAGATTACAGGTTTTTTTTTTACTTCAGGTTTAGACATAGGGAGTTGGTAGATCAGACTTTTTTTTTATATAATAAGACTTTCTTCTATATATAAAAAAAAATTCTACAGAAATTTCCCCCCACCACGAAAGGTTCCCCCACACTTCAAACCCATTAGTAAGAGGCAAAAGTATGGTGGTAAGGGAGCGAAGCGAGTTTAGAATTGACCAAAGTGTGGCGTGCACACATATTTAGGGGAAGACGGGGTAAAAAAAAGCGCATGGGCGGGTAAGAAGCCCACCCCAATTATCTCATGAAATGAAGCAAATTTCAGTCTCATTTTGCCCATGAGACGAGCGTTAATGTCTAGCATTCGTCTCATGGGCAAATTTGACTGAAATTTTCTTTATTTCATGAGATAATTTAATTGGGGTGGGCTTCTTACCCGCCCATGCGCTATTTACCCCATCTTCCCCTACTTCCCTAGAAACAAAATTCATCAAACTGACACAGCTTTATATTATATTCCGGCCCGGGGCCGTATATGGGTGGAGCGACTTGAATGAGTTTAAAGGGTAAAATCTCACGCACAGTTTGATATTCTTGGGGGTGGTGGTTTGAGAGCTCTAGTGCATAAAAAAAACGCACATTGTGTGCGTTTTCAGAAGCCCTGCGTTGTTGATGTTAACATAAGGCGCGTGGGTCTCAGTCCGGGGAAAAAGTATCGCCTTATTATAATCGAAATCTAAACGTACCGGTACAGCGGAGTACGCTTAACACGAAATTCAGGGGACGAAGATTTTGTGTGTGTGTGTTAACCAGTATTTTGTGTTAAGCATTCTATAAGTAATAATAAAGAGGGGGTTTGTGAACATTGTGTGTGTGTGTATTCGTACGTGGGTTGCGTGCGTGTGTGTGTCAAACTACAATTCTTATGTAAAATATTTATATAAACACTTCCAGGTTTGATAATTGTTTCTTCTAAGAACAATTCTCTCTCTCTCTCTCTCTCTCTCTGTTCCTTCTCTCTCTCTCTCTCTCTCCGTCATCTCTCTGCCTCGTCTCTCGTCTCCTCTCTCTCTCCTTCGGCTCTCTCTCTCCTCTCACATCTGTCTCTCTCCCTCTCTCTCTCTCTCTCCCCCTCTCTTCTCTCTCTGCTCTCATACTATGTTAACCCTTTCAACACCGCCAATGTCGCATTTTTTGCACCACAATGATTTAACACCCATGTCACTAAAAGGCATCAAATTGGGGTCTATTATCCAAAGACCCTGTTGTCTTAGTTTTGCGGAAGTAAGGATAGACCTTATTTTATATATGTCACAGAAGAATCCCCAATACCGCAGATGGATTTTGTTCTCTACACAGGTAAATTTAATGGACATTTTTGGCTGAAATATGGCTGGCGGTGAAAGGGTTAAAATGAAAAATAGTTGTGGTGTGAAAAACGTTCAGTTAATCGTAATTGTTTTGATGGATGGTCGCATTTCTGCGTTGTTGATGTTATCCTGTATCCAATTTATTATTTGTAACTGACTATTATTATTTTGTGCTTCTTAGTTTATCTACAGTATTGCACATATGGCATAAGGGTTATGTAACTATTGTCAATAAATAATTATCATTTGTCTGCGCGTACTATTGTAACCCCATCCCCGTGACATGGGCATCGTGGCCTGCCTAGTTCATTCACCATCCGAACCCCCCCCCCCCCCCCCCCCCCCCAAAGGGGGGGTTGTCAGTTTCAAACAGCTTATTGACCGTTTACCAATATTTCATGTTATCCAGTTTTGCGTTAAGAGTACTCCACAGGTAGGTGAAGATGATGCATTTTACCTTGGGTTGTTGAAAGAGGGTGGGGTGGGTTGGAGAGGGGAGAGTTGAAGGTGGGGGGTGGGGTGGGGTTGGGGTGGGTATGTTTGTTATCAATTGATTATTGGATTTCAATCTTCTTCCTGGATGATTTTCAGCACGTTCGTTTTCTTTCTCTTAATTTCTCGACCCAGCACCACGAAAGGTGTTTTAGGAATTTGTATTTTGTTTGCTGCATCTTATATTTTTTCCCTCTACTGGACCCAAGTAAATTCAAGTAAACTATGTGTGATAGCTGAATTTCTTTGTCTTTGCTGCTGTTGTTGTTTTTTCGTTGTGTTGGTTGTTGTTTTCGTTTGTTGTTGGTTTTTTCTTTCTCTCTTCTGCTTCTGTTTCTTTGGTCACCACCCTAAACGTGTGTTAGCATTTACTTCTATGGAAAAGAAGCTGGCCACCACCACAAGAAGAAGAGAGAGAGAAAGAGACAGCCGCAGCTGCAGCAAAAGAAGAAGAAGAAGAAGAGACAGCCGCAGCTGCAGCAAAAGAAGAAAAAGAAGAAGAGACAGCCGCAGCTGCAGCAAAAGGAGAAGAAGAAGAGACAGCCGCAGCTGCAGCAAAACGAGAAGAAGAAGAGACAGCCGCAGCTGCAGCAAAAGGAGAAGAAGAAGAGACAGCCGCAGCTGCAGCAAAAGAAGAAAAAGAAGAAGAGACAGCCGCAGCTGCAGCAAAAGAAGAAGAAGAAGAAGAGACAGCCGCAGCTGCAGCAAAAGGAGAAGAAGAAGAGACAGCCGCAGCTTTTTTTTGCCCAGCAAAACGAAGAAGAAGAAGAAGAAGAGACAGCCGCAGCTGCAGCAAAAGAAGAAGAAGAGGCAGCTGCAGCAAAACGAGAAGAAGAAAGAGACAGCCGCAGCTGCAGCAAAAGGAGAAGAAGAAGAGACAGCCGCAGCTGCAGCAAAAGAAGAAGAAGAGGCAGCTGCAGCAAAACGAGAAGAAGAAGAGACAGCCGCAGCTGCAGCAAAACGAGAAGAAGAAGAGACAGCTGCAGCTGCAGCAAAAAGGAAGAAGAAGAGGAAGAAGAAGAGGAAGAAGAAGAGGAAAAGACAGAAGGAGAAGAAGGAGAAGAAGAAGAGGAAGAAGAAGAGAAAGAAAAAGAAGGAAAGAAGAAAGAAAGAAAGGAAGAAGAAGAGGAAGAAGAGAGGGAAAGAAGAGAGAAGAAGAAGAGAGAGAAAGAAGAGAGAGAGAAAGAAGAAGATGAGGAGGAGGAGGAGAAGAAGAGGAAAGAGAAGAAGAAGAGGAGAGAGAAGAAAGAAGAGGAGGAAACAAGAGGAAAGGGAAGGAAAGAAGAGTAGGAGGAAGAAGAAGGGACATTAAGTTCGCTGGGATAGGTTTTTTTCACAACAAGGCTTGGCAAAGGTCAAACTAATCTTTTGTTGGTTTGTTGTCAATTTTGAGTTGTGTTCTCCAAAATCTTATCTTTCATATTGATAAAGGATAATCTCTAATATGGTCTCATAAATGCTTTAAAATAAGTAAGTCAAATGTATTTTTTATTCAGCTAGGCTAGACTTTAGGCAGTGATGTCTCAAAATGGCTGACGCTTGCCCTACTAACTTTGAACTCTGGAACGGAAAAAAAAGATGCAAGAACGGTACTTGTATTTTTTAGAAAGAGAATTGCCTGAAGTTTTCAAATGTATAAGTCTCCCCGAATGGTCAATTTGACACGTAATGTCCCTTTTTGGGGGGGGGGCGTGTAGTTGGGGTCTGGGTCACAGTTTCAGTTTGGGTTTCCAATTTGTTTCTCGTCTGCAGTTAATCACTTTTTGGTTCTTCCTGTTCTCTCTTGTTTTTTGTTGTTGGTTGGTGTGGTTGTGGCGTTCATTGTTATTACCTTATCTTGCAAATGTTTGCTTTTTTTTTTTTTAAAGACCCCCCACGTCACGTGACACATCCCATCTTATGCTAGGAAGATTTCTTAAGATTTCTTACTAGTTATAAGAGGGAAACACACGTGAAAACTGTGATTTTGACACGTGACGAGGTGGGTCTTTAATTGGTCATTGGTGGTGGCAAATGTAGGAATTGTGTTATTTTTTACGACGTATCCGCTTGAACTTGTGTTCCACATAAGAATGTGGTGTGGTAATAGGCTGGGTTCACATTAGACGCGTAAGTTCCGTAAGGCCTAAGTCAAAGTCGGAAAGTCGCGATTTTTAATTTTCAGATTTTGTACATTTGATAAGCAATTACGTTTGCTTTTTTTACATCAATGTGTGTTGTGTGTGTGTGTGAGTGACTGTTGTATTTTAGGTATTAGGTACTTTATAGTCACAGTTGCGTCTCTGTGAATTTCGGGTTGCTCCCACCTGGAGTGTGCGTCGCAGCCAGAGACGCGCCACACCTTTTTTTTTTACAAATTTGCCTGCGATTTATGTGTGACTGATGAGGAAGGAAAAATTGTGTCCGTGTGTGTACATTTTGACCAAATTGACAACTTTTTCGTTGCCACTGGGTTTAACGTGTGTTAAGTGCATGGGGCACACGACGGGACCTCGGTTTATCGTCTCATCAGAAGGAGTCCACGTTCAGACCGTTAAGGCCTAGTGGAGAATGAGAGGAAAAAATCACCTGTAGGCCTACGCAGGTTCAAACTCGGGTTTATTGTAGATGAGTCCGAATGCGTTACCTCTGTTCCACTCTACCCCTGTGTGTGTGTGTGTGTGTCCCTTAAAATATATGTGCAAGGATAAAAAATGCGGATGTGTTTCTGTGTCTAATTTTTATGTGACAATTTAGAATGTGCATTTGTATGCCCCTTAAAATGTGTACGTTTACAAGATAAGATTAAGCATGTATAATTGTGTTTGTACCTTTAAATGGGCACAAGATTAATAATGTGTGTGTACGTTTACCTTTAGAATGTGCACAAGATTAAGAATGTGTGTGTAAAAGAGAGTTGGCTAGAAAGAGATAGAGGGACAGGACAGAGAGAGATAGAGGGACAGACAGAGAGAGATAGAGGGACAGACAGAGAACGATAGAGGGACGCCAGAGAGAGAGAGAGAAAGAGGGGGAGAGATTGTTGTTGTTTTGTTCCAATTCAAGTTTTGTCTAATTTCTTAAATTATCTATGAATGTTTCATAGGTTTTTTTTGTTTTTACTTTTTTTGTCACTGTAGGTACAGCTTTTTATAGTTAATGGACAATTAAATTGGTCCAGTGCCAGACAGGTGTGTGTGCGGTGTGTTTGCTTAAAACGTGAGCAAGGTTAGAATGGGTAGTATTTATATACCTAAAATATGGTACATATTAAGAGTGTAGTGTCATAGGTTCGTAGCAGTTGGGAAAGCTTTGGGAAGGTTGGGAAAATTGACTTCATTTCAAGGACCCCAGAAGTGTATGTTGTCAGTGGTGTAGCAGTTGGGAAAGTTTGGACGATTGGGGCAAAATTGACTTATTTTCAGGCCCCTGAAGTGTATGTGTCAGGTTCGTAGCGTTTTCACCGTGCAACAGGGGACAACTTTCCCTCAAGCCTATGGAAAGTTTGTGAAAAATGAAAAACAAGAGTAGGTCTTTGGAAGTTTGGTGAATTTTGAGCTACTGTCAAATCTTCATCAACTGCCCCCCCAAAACTCCCAGGACTCACACACAACCCTGAATCACGTG
>CM065712.1:14174842-14205230 GCA_017654935.2 Phymorhynchus buccinoides | reverse complement strand
GTATATCATCATCTCATAGTCGTAGTCATACCACAGGAACTTTAACCATAATCATCGTCATCATCATCATTTTCAACTTATTTTGCTTGATGATACCCGATCGTCACTGCACACAAAGCATTGCCATCCTCCTCCTCCTCTTCCTCCTGCTCCTCCTCCTCCTCTCCTCACTCATCATCAGATAAAGATCATCACTCAAGTCAGCCACAACAGTCAGGACTTCATCACGGTCAACGGGTTCCAGGACCCGGGGGGTGTACGTGCGACACATACATTATCATCATCATCATCAGTATTGTTATCGTCATCGTTTTCATTATCTCTCGCAGACAATGGATTCTGGGATTGTACGTTCGACGCATGCCTTATCATCATCATCATCAGTATTGTTATCATCATCATTAATTATTATCTCTCGCAGACAAAGGATTGTGGGATCGTACGTTCGATGCATGCCTTATCATCATCATCCAGTATTATTATCATCATCGTTTATTATTATCTCTTGCAGACAAAGATTATCACACAAACTGGCCAGTTCATATCAGCCAATGGGTTCTTGGATTCTGGGATTGTATGTGCGACGCATACATTATCAGCATCAGTAAAAAAAATTAAAAAAAATTTTTTGTTTTGGATGGTACAATAACTCATTGTTAAGGAGCATCAGTATTATTATCATCATTATTATTATTATCTCCCGCAGACAAAGACGACACGGTCATAGACGCTAATCGTCCAAGACATTCAGGAACTCATGAAGGTCCAGCGGCTTCCAGGACCCGGGGTCAGTACGTCCGACGCATACATTACGCCACGGACAACATGCTGGCCCTGGAGGACACCATCGAGCGTGCTGACACCCTGCAGTCCGTTCATCGACTACAAGTGCAACAACTCCAAGCTGCTCTTCCCCCTGCGTGAGTGGCTTGACAGGTTTCCCAGGCACTTTTTAAGTCCTTGTGAATTGGTTTTTTGGGTCAACAGGACTTTTAACCCTTTCACCTCCAGCCATATTTAAGCAAAAATAGTCCATTCAAACCCGTTCACTGCCACAGGAAAACCTAGAGAATGATTGAATTTTCTTATTATAAAGTTTTTAAGAAAATCTGTTAGACTCAATTCTGAGAAAAAAAAGGTTTAGAGATACATCTTTCCTGACTTGTCTAAACCAAAAAGCAATCATCCCAGGACTATGACATAAAAAGTTATGACATTATCAATGACGTCATTAAGTACGAGACTGTCTCGTAGCAAGGCAGGGAAGGGGTTAAATTTACTTGGATATAGAACAAAATCCATCTGCAGTATTTGGGGATTTATATGCATACACACACGCACGTACACATAGAGTGTGAATGATCAGTACACCAAACCTCTAAGCTCACACAGAACGCCAGAGACACTATGTGTATCATACTAAAATACTAAATTATACCGAAGAAAAAATGTCCACCTTAGCTCATCACACAGAACAATATGTATGAGAGAAGTGAGGGGGGGGGAGGGGGGGAAGGGAAAAGAGAGAGAAAAAGAGAAAAAAAAAAAGGACAGGTGGTGGACAGTTGGAGTGGTTTTAAGAAAACCACAGAATACAAAAAAAACAAAAAAAACATAAGTTATCTATACTTTCTACCCGACGACGCTAAACTAAGACAATAGGATCTTTGGATTATAGGACCCCAGTTTGATGCCTTTTAGTTTTAGTGACACAGGTGTTAAATCACATTGGTGCTAAAATGCGACTTTGGCGGTGAAAGGGTTAAGTCCTTTTAACTTAAATTTAAGTCCTTGTGAATTGGTTTTGGGTCAACAGGCCTTTCAAGTGTTTTATTTCAGCAAGTAGATCCCTTTTATTTCATCAAGAGGTCCTTTTAATTTTTGAAATGTTCTGTTAAGTCCTGTTTTATCAAGAAAAGAGTGATACAGAAACTGACTAACATCTAAAGAAATTCTCACAAAAACACTGGCAGTATGCAAAGTTGTCTGTGTCACAGATCGGAGCAGAAAATTCATTACTATCTGTGTATGAGTCTTTCCGCACCAAGATGTAGTGATTCATTCCATGCATAATTGGAATTGTGCTCTTGGTCAGCAATGGGCATTCTGGCATTCTTTCCATCATGAACAATGTCATACAATCAGGTTGAGGAAGGCCCTTGTGCAATCCTTTGAGGTCCTTATAAGTCCTGTAAAGGTCCTTTTTTTCCGTTTCATGTTCCAAACCTGGGAACCCCGCTTGACTGCTGACTCGAATGTTTAACGACGACAAGCTAAATAAAGCTCATTATCATCGACAACCGCGAAAAGCACAAATGCATGCACATAGCAACACTGGCCTCCAAACCAAAGCCCCATGTTACTACTGTGGGGAAGGTTTTGCCCCGGGAATCCATGCTGGTCCAGGTATTAGTAGAAGCCCCGAAATATAGAGTAACATTTGATATAAAACAAAACAGGCATTGGGATTGTCCACGGAATTCGCGGGATTTCCGCAATAAAAAATTTTTTTAAAAAAGATTTCCGCGAAAAAATACCTCAATTTTTATGATAATATATTTTAACGCTGTAAAAATGAGGGGGGGGGGGGGGGGGAGTTTTTTGCGATAGAGTTCCAGAGTTTTTTGTCTCTGTGACAATTCCCATGCCTGAACAAAGCCGTGTAATCTGTGTATATATAGTAAAATTTGATCAAATAGTATTTGGATATCTCGAAAAAAATAAAGAAATGACCACTGAAGGACAAGCTACACAAAAGAAAACAAGCGCTGAATTAAACAGGTTGTCTTGTCCTTTTTTTATTTAGAGAAAAAACACAACGTTTCAAGGAATAACCTCGTTATCAAGTGAAAATGAAAGAAAGTAAAGTAAAGATCAAAGATTGAAATAGCAAAAAAAGAAAACACTGAGCAGATTTCAAAATAAATGGATATAATCTCAGTAGTAGGCCCTCTCTAGTCAATGTCTATTAGGGTTTTTTGAAATTAAAATTTCAGAACATTATTATTTTCTTCATTAATGTTTTTACATAAGATTTTCATAAGATTTTGGCAAGGCAAGGCAAGAAATTTATTTCATACCCCGGTGTCTGGTTTAACTTTGTGCTGGTTTGCTTTTATTGTGGATCTTTCGATTTGGAGCAAAGAAGACACCATTCTCTTGTAGAAATGTCTTCTTGCTCAAGTTCACATCCACAAGACAGTCAAATTGCAGGCCTATCACGCTAAACTGGAGGAGATCTTCCACAGATCGAAACACCTGTCTTTGCATAAGGCCCTGTCCCTGCCCCATTGGGGAAAAAAGTAAATCAACACAAGTTGTTTTATTTTATTTAAATTTTTCACGGAACCTTACATAAAGTTAACGTTAACAGCTGTTGTTTCTGAGGTTCACCAATGCAGACCTTGGAAACAGAAAAGTTGTATCAAAGCAAATTATTTATGTCATATATATATATATCATTCAGAATAAAGAAACCCCTGGAAAAAGTCAACAGTTGGGGACATTTTTTATTATCAAGCTTGGTTTTTAGGTCTGCTTTTTTAATGTTATATATATATAAACAGGGTCTTTATTGTTAGGTTATGTTAGGTTACAGAGGCGTCTCTTTGAAATTCGGGGTGCTCCCACCTGGAGAGTGTGTCGCAACCAGAGGCGCGCCACCCAAATTTTAAAAAAAAATTTGCATGCGATTTTTGTGTGACTGATGAGGAAGGAAAGGGGAGAGGGGTGGGATTTTGACCAAATCGACAACTTTTTTCGTTGCCACTGCGTTTAACGTGTGCTAAGTGCATGAAGCTCACACGGGACCTCTGTTTATCGTCTCATCCGAAGACTCCACGTTCAGACCGCAAGGCCTAGTGCAAAGTGAGAGGGAAAAATCCCCTGTACCCAGGTTCGAACTCGTCTTTACTTGACACGAAGCGAACGCGCTACTACTTGTGGTGCCACCCTACACTCTACACGCAATTTGTTGCAGAGAGCGGTGACAACGTAGACCCCACCACCTCGGCGCGCACCTACGGCTGGTGGGTGGGGCGGACCTACCAGCCCATGTACTACTGGGGCGGGGCCGCCCCGGGGTCTGGGAAGTGCGCCTGCGGGCTGGAGGAGAAAGGCTGCTTGGGGGGAAGCCAGACCTGCCACTGTGACGCAGGGCTCTCCGTCCAAACCGCCGACATGGGTAAGTAGGTTGTAGTATAGGGGTGCATTGTGGGTCTGCCTGAAGCTAAGAAATTCCCCTACGTCATCTCTCTCTCTCTCTCTCTCTCGCTCTCTCTCTGAAGTCTCTCTCTCTCTCTCTGCCTCTCTCCTCTCTCTCTCTCTCTCTCTCTCTCTCTCTCTGTGTCTCTCTCTCTCTGTCTCTGTCTCTCGTCTCTCTCTCTCTCTCTCTCTCTCTCTCTCTCTCTCTCTCTCTCTGAGTCTCTCTCTCTTCTCTCTCTCTCTCTCTCTCTGTGTCTCTCTCTCTCTCTCTCTCTCTCTCTCTCTACTCTCTCTCTCTCTCTCTCTCTCTCTCTCTGTCTCTCTCTCTCTCTCTCTCTCTCTCTCTCTCTCTCTGAGTCTCTCTCTCTCTCTCTCTCTCTCTCTCTCTCTCTCTCTCTCTCCTCTCTTCTATCTCTCTCTCTCTCTCTGTGTTGTTGTCATACCCTGGCTAAAAAAGACCTCCAGGGATCATTCCCCAACAGAGGAAGCATTATGAAGAACACTATCATCACACACACACGGCACACGCACACGCACACACACGCAACACATGCACGCATGCACACACACGCGCAATTTAATGATAGGGCTCTTCTCATGCTCTTTTTCCTCTTAAAATTGACCATTTTAGCCAGGGTTATGATGGAAAGTTCAGGCAAAAGCTTTGGTCACCGCGTGCGCACCCATGGTTATTTAATCAATGCCTCCTCCGAAATTAATGTATGTCGGCTGAATGTGGGAGAGGGAGGGCAGGGGGGGGTGGGGGGGGGGGGGAGGGGGCGGGGGGGGAGGACCAGTGAAAACTGAAAACTGGACACATCATTTTATGTATGACGATTCTTCACCGACCAGAAGATATTATGCACGCAGCACAACGCAATGTACTGTGTAGTACCAATGCGGTTGCAGGTTATTTGGTGCACAAGGAATACCTACCAAGCGACTGTAACGACAAAGGCAAGCATTATTTTGAGTTAATCGCTCAAACTAAATGTCTACTACTTGAATCCATAAAACATTGAAACGTCACCGGCACCATCGACGCACCAGGCGGCACAAGCTTTCGGAGCATGTAGCGAATTCTGCCATTGCCGGCCGCAAAATAGGGACAGCACCAAATAAATTTGAGAAGAAAAATGCCTCGGTCAGCTATGGAGTGAGGAGGGGTGGGGGGTTCCATCTCTTTCAAACAGAAAAGGCGCCGTGCCATTTCCGTTTTGATGGATTCAAAACTTCGTGTTTCGTCACAGAATCTTAGAATCTGTTTGCCAACCAGAAGATATTACCGTAACTCACGGACTACAAGCTGTTTCGTAATATAAGCCGCACCCCCTACTTAAAAAAAAAAGTCCGCTTCCGGTTGAGTGTAGAGTTGATCGCGGGTGTGTTGACCGCCAAAACGAAAGTGTCGGGACCGCGAAAAGGATCGTCGTTTTGTGAAAAATATACCTGAAATCAAGGTGGGTTTTTTTGGTCATCAACCCTGAGCAAAGGTCTGAATCAAGGATGCGGCACTGAGTTGAGTTTACTTTCACTTTTAGGCCGCGGCACTGTGCTAGCTGCAGGAGGTGGGGGGTTTCAAAAAAAGGTTGCGGCTTAAGTCCACGAATTACGGTGTGCGCACACAGACCTGTTTACTCTACTCTTTTCGAGTAGCATTCTACTCAATTTGGACCTCTACTACTATTCAAAATCGAAAATAATGCTCATTTTCAGTGAACATTGTTTGATGGTTTAATGAATAAAACTACACAATCTAATTTAATCATACTATACCAACACTCAAAACAACTGCATTAGCCTAAAACAACCTGGAACCTTACCCTAGCACATAGCTAAAACGAAAGTGGCCCCAAGGGACTGCACCCATACCGCAGGGAGTAGCGGGAGTGACTCCCCTTACTTCCGGGTATGACGCGCACCCTTGGGGCACCGGATATGTCATTTCTTAAATTTTCCAGCCTTTCAACCACACCTGGGCCTACCCTGCTCCGCCTTTTCTGACTCTTGTCTATCTGGTGGGTTCGTTCCGTGTTTAGCTTTGTTCTATTCAGTTTCTTGGGAAGGCTGTTAGTCATCCTATCGATATTATTTCATTGTCATTTCTTGGTGTTCGTTTTAGTTGAAAAAAATTATTTCGTTCACTCTGTTGTTCGTTTTCGGGGTGGCGTCAGCCATTATGGCTTCTTGCACCCCTCGGTTTCAAAACACTTCGGGCAAAGCAGTTTCTGCTTCGGTTGTTTTTCTGTTTCCAAGTCAGTTGACTCTTCTTCTCTCACTAGGGACCCTTTGGGCAGGTTCTCTTAATCTTCTCAAGAAGTTTCGTCTAAATCCTCTCACAAATCCTACGTCTAACGTCCAGTCACAGTCCGTTTCGGTTACACCGGCCTAACCGGTTTCGGAGCCCATTCCAGTTTCTCTCCCTTCGGAGGTTTCTGCTCCTCCTTTTCCGTTGGACTCGCAGGCTTTGTACTACGTCACTTGGACTCTTCGGGTTTCAGGGTTCTCCCTTTCGCATCGACAGAATCTTCCTCCTATTTCGGTTCTATGATTAGGCCAGAGAGGGTGCCGCCAGTTGTCTCTTCTAACGTGAGACTGTCACTGGCGCAGCCCTCTCTCCTTCTTCTGTTCACAGGCTTGCCTCCAGGAGGCCCTTGTCCGCTAAGACCAGCGTCGACCTCAACAGGGATAGGCAATCCCTTTCCACCTCTGGTTTCCGTCCTGTGGGCTTGATGTTTACGGAACAGAGAGGCTCCCCTCCGGGGAGCTTGCCTAGTGACAGAGGTGACTCCTCTGTCACCAGACTGGCCAGTCTGTCAGGCAATCATCCGGTGGTACCTGGGAGGTACCTCCAGGATCGGGAACGGCCTGTTCCCTTTCCTGAGTCCGGGCTCAAATCCTCCACTCAGTTCGAGGGAGAGGTTACCAGGACAGTCAAATCGGTCGGGTGCGGGGCACCTTCAATACCGATAAGAGTCCATACCCCCCTCCCGGGGGATGGCTCTCTCCAGTGATCCTGGCACTGGCGCGGTTGGGGCCTCTTGGCAGTCCCACCGCAACCGGAAATTCGCTTCTCACGGTTGTGAGACGGTTTCCCCCGGTTCTCCCGTGCTTACCCGGTTTTCATCCGGTTTCTCCCGGTTGTCTCCCGGTTGCTTGGCCAACGCGGACAAACGGTGGTACCTGGGAGGTACCTCCAGGATCGGGAACGGCCTGTTCCCTTTCCTGAGTCCGGGCTCAAATCCTCCACTCAGTTCGAGGGAGAGGTTACCAGGACAGTCAAATCGGTCGGTGCGGGGCACCTTCAATACCGATAAGAGTCCATACCCCCCTCCCGGGGGATGGCTCTCCAGTGATCCTGGCACTGGCGCGGTTGGGGCCTCTTGGCAGTCCCACCGCAACCGGAAATTCGCTTCTCACGGTTTGTGAGACGGTTTCCTCCGGTTCTTCTCCCGGTGCTTACCCGGTTTCATCCGGTCGTTTTCTCCCGGTTGTCTCCCGGTTGCTTGGCCAACGCGGACATACCGGGGGATGGCACGGTTGGAGCCTCTTGGCTTTCCCACCGCAACCGGTTATTTGCCTTTCCCTGTTGCGAGACCGTTTCCTCCGGTTCTCTCCCGGTGTTTTTCCCCGGTAATCATCCGGTTGTCTCCCGGTTGCTTGGCCAACGCGCGGACATACCGGGAAAGGGTTCGCCTAGAAACCGGAAAATTCCGATGATGAATTTCCGGTTCGTTCCTCCGGTTTGGGTCAACCGGGAATGTCCCCGCTCGCACGGAGGACTCGCCACGTTCTCCCGGTTCGCCCGGCCGGTGTTCGGGTGATCCTCAGTGATCCTCTCACTCCCTACCGGCAGAGCCCTCTGCCAGGCATGGCCTCCTGGCCAGGCGGTGGCTTTCCACTCTTGGTTTGACTCTTGGGGCCGCCCTTATCAGAAGCTTTTTCAACGGCCAGACCCCTCCAGGGAATTCTCTGAGTTTCAGTCCGACTTTGAGTCAGACATGGAACTGGACCCTCAGTCGGAGGTCCCTCACTCTCTCACTGAGTCCTCGGGTTCAGAATCTTCTCAAGATTTTGTCTCGATCGTGCCCTTACGTGGTACCTGTGAGTTCCTCCCATCAGGAGTCCGCCACTGATCACGCGGTTGGCTCTCTTCTGCAGGCCAAGAGCTCCTTGACTCTCCAAGCCCCCTCCTTCCCGGAGGATTTGGTGGTTAAAGCGGAGTTCACAGGTTGAGGACCGGCAAGGTCCTTTCGTTGAAACAGATTGCTGAGGCTAATCTGGGGCGTTCTCAGCCGGCCTCGTCTCAGTTCGGTTCCTTTTTGGTACCTGGATTCAGACCTTTCGTCCTCCTACCGACGGAATACCTGCCCTTCCCCTCCGTCTCCAAACCTTCTTCTGAGGAGGTGGAGTCCTTGGGGTCCTGCTGTTCCTCCCGTCACGTTCAAGCCTTCGGCCTTCAAGTCTCTCGAGGAATCTCTGTCTGGTTCTCTCAGGGCTTGTGGCATGGCCACCTCTCTCGTGCAAACCTTGGCGGAGTCTCTAGGCAAATCAGCCTCTGATTCACCGGCGGTTTTTCAGTTCTTTGATCAGGTGGATGAAGCTTCCGTTGGAGTCTCTCTAGCCCTTTTGGGCAATGTGCTACAGAGCCTCTCTGATGTCACGGCTGGTTTGAAGGTTCAAACCTGTGCCTTGGCCCGGGACTCTTTTCTGGCGCAGAACAGGATCTCTTTCGTCCAGGGAAAAGGAGCGTTTTGCGCTCTCTTCCCCTTCCGGAGTCGGGCTTGTTCGGGGAAGAATCGGTTCCCCCAGTTCTCGAGTCCTCTTCAAAGAGGAAGTCAGCTGATAGCCAGAAGGCTATCTATCGGGCCCTGTTGAACCAGCCCCGTCCCAACCATTTCGTCCGGGGTACTTCGCGTCCCGCTCTAGGAGTGTGGGATACTCCTCTAGGCCTCCTCCCCAGTTCAAGGCCTTGAGGCCCCCCTTCCCAGTCTTCTCGTGGCAACAGGAGGCCGAGCCTTCCAAGAAACGGCGATCCTGTCCGTTGGAGATCCTCCAGAGGAAGTGGAGGACCTTCTCTTGAAGGGCGCGGGCGCGAGTGAACGATCCCGAGTCCGGGTTTCTATTCCCGACTTTTTCAACCGGTCCTGTCAACCGGTTTTATCAAAAATTCCCGACCGTTTTCGGCCCATTCTGACTCTAATTGGCCGGCGATCTCTTAGGCCGTTTAAAGGGTTTTTTGTTCTTCTTCGGAGCTCCTTCCTCTGGCCTGGGTATACATAGGCCCTTGCAGAGAGAAGTCAGAGTGCGCACTCCTTCTTTCACGGTTTCAACCATGAGTTGTTCAACCTGTTGACTCGTTCGGCCGTTCCAGTCATCCTGTTTCGGACTGGTTCCGTCCCGATCTGGCTTTAACTGTCCGGCTAGCATGATCTTCCCTTCTCAGCCGTCAGATCACCGAACGGCACAGCTTTCAACCTAAAGTTGT
This sequence comes from Phymorhynchus buccinoides, assembly GCA_017654935.2. Classification (NCBI taxonomy): domain Eukaryota; kingdom Metazoa; phylum Mollusca; class Gastropoda; order Neogastropoda; family Raphitomidae; genus Phymorhynchus; species Phymorhynchus buccinoides. Next base: position 14,195,539 of record CM065712.1, on the reverse strand, counting down.
TCGACGGGGTGATTTTTGCCTTCCTTCAGGCCCCCCCCCTTTTTGGTCTTCGGCGTCTCGTTCCGACCGTTTTTTATGGTTTAGGTCGAGGTGTGTCATCGTCACGTTTGCACACTGTTTCGCTTTTTGTCTACATGTTTTCCTTTTCGGTGGGGACTTTTCCGCGTCATCTGGTTCGATTTGACGTCATGCGATAGCAACTATGTTGCTGTTGCTGTCTGTTCCTACTTCATAGGCAGTTTTTTATTTTAGTGGTTTTTTATTTTACCTCCCTACCGATCGAATTGTCTCCGCTGGTTTTTCACCCAGTCAACGGGGGTCCCTTTCGTCGGTCTTAGCATGTAGAGTTGGTTACGAAGTGCAGTCGCACATTCGTACCGTGGTTTCTCAGTTTGCTAGGTCAGAGGCTGAATCTGCTGCTCTTGCGGATTTTCATCCTAGTACTAGCTGTCTCTATCCCGCCATCGGTCCTTTGCTTGCCCGACATTCTGAACTAGTCTTGTCCAGTTTGTTTTCTGACCCAGACTCGCCCCTTCGATCGATATTTTCCAGTTCGAAAGGGCGTAGCAGTGTGTAGTGGCCCGGTCCGGCCACTCATAGTCCGTAATGTATCAGGCCTTGGCTGCTCTAGGTGACTCGATGCGGAGTTTGTCTTCTTCAGTATGAGTTCCATGGCCTTAGGTGCTACCGTACCGCTAAGCTGTACGCCACCACTGTCTCGCACTTCTTTCTGAAGTGCATGCCGTTGTATTCCTCCCCTCTGATGGCACTAATCCCCCGGGTGTTGAAGAAGTCCTTCGGGAGCACCCGGACTTGATTCTCGTCACACCAATGTGGCCCACGAGCCATTGGTTCCCAGAGCTCCTCGACATGGCGCAAGACGGTCCTCTTCCGCTCAATCTCACTCCCGCCACTCTTCTTCAGTCAAGAAGCGGGGTCGGACACCCTTGCCCTTCAAAGCTAAACCTGGTCGCATTGCGGCTGTCCGACTAGGCCTTCGCTCTCAGGGGTTTTTTCCACGCGCACCGTGGATCTGTTGGCCGCCTCTCGGCGTAAGTCTACAAACGATCTGTATGATCTTCGCTGGGCCACCTGGTTTGCGTTTTGTCAGGAGAGAAAGTTTGACCCGCTTCGTCCCTCAATGGTTCAGTTCGTGGAGTTCCTCTCTCACTTGCTTAGAACTAGGAACTCTTCCTCTCAAACCTTGTCAGGTTATAGGGCGGTCTTGATTAGCACGATCTCGTTGTCTTTAGGTTCCAAGTTTACGGGGAATCTCTCGGCTTTGCCAGTTTCTCACTTCCTGGACGCTGTGCGCCTCCAAGCCCCGTCCAGAACGGTCCAGTGTCCTCAGTGGGACATCTTTTTGGTTCTGGTTTTTCTCTGGGTCAAATTTGAACCCCTGGAGTCGTTGTCTCTTAAGCTTCTGACTCTCAAGACAGTTTTTTCTCATTTCTTTCGCCACTCCCGTCGCCTCAGTGGTTTGCATGCTCTGAGAGGTCTCACCAAGGATGTCAGTTCGAGGAGGACTTCTCGTCTGTCTCCCTTTCTTTTCTCCCGGAGTTCCGTGCAAGAACCAGTCTGGTTATGTTTCCTCTCCCTTGGCCTCTTTTTCGAGTCTTCGCTCCGTTCTGGGTCCTGATGATCGTGATTTCTTCCTCTGCCCCGTTAGGGCTCTTCGTTCTTCTGGCTCGTACCAAGTCCTTCAGAAGGGCTAAACGTCGCCTGTTCGTCTCCTTTAATCCCAAGTACTGCAGCGATGTGGCTAAGGGTACTGTGTCCCGTTGGTTCCTCGACCTCATTAAGTTGGCCTATGCCCTCTCGCTGGTTAGGTTACCTGATAACCCCATTCGCGCCCACGAGTTGCGGGCCATCAGCTCTTCCCTGGCGGTAGTCAAGGGTGTCCCTCTTGTGAAGGTTATGGCCTCAGCGTTCTGGTAGTCGCAGAACACCTTTCTTCAGTTTTTACCTGAGGGATATCTCTGCTCAGGGCGAAGACGATTCCTTTTCCATCTAGAAGGTGGTCGTTTCGCAGGTCCCGGTCTCCTTGTAGTGTGAGTTCCGGTGTTTTTTGTGCCTCTGTTTTTTCTCTGTGTTCTTTGGTATATCATTGACATGACTGTTTGGGGGTATTTATTTGCATATTTTCAGGGATGTGTTGTACATCTTTCGGGGGATTCTCTTAGGAGTGTTTCCCCTCTTTTACTGGTATGCTTTTGGGGTTGTTGGTGTGTCAGTTGGCACGCATCACCCTCCACCACGGTGGTAATCTGCAGTTGTTTTGAGTGTTGGTATAGTATGATTAAATTAGATTGGTGGATTTTGATTAATCCTACTATCTATTTAATTTAATACTTACCAACACTCAAAACAAAAAATGTTCCCTCCCAGCCTCCCTCCTGATGCGGGGCTGTAAAATTACACGAATGACATATCCGGTGCCCCAAGGGTGCGCGTCATACCCGGAAGTAAGGGGAGTCACTCCCGCTACTCCCTGCGGTATGGGTGCAGTCCCTTGGGGCCACTTTCGTTTTAGCTATGTGCTAGGGTAAGGTTCCAGGTTGTTTTAGGCTAATGCAGTTGTTTTGAGTGTTGGTAAGTATTAAATTAAATAGATAGTAGGATTAATCAAAATCCACCATTTTGCTACTCATTTCAGCTATGGGCAGACTACTCAAGACTTGTGTAGGGGGTAAACAGGTCTGCACACATCACAACACAATATAGTACTATATAGTGCCAATGTGTTGCAGGTTTCCTGGTGCACAAGGAATACCTACCAGTCATGGAGCTCCACTTTGGAGACACGGGGCAGGTCAACGACCACAAGATCGCCAAGCATAAACTCGGCAAACTGGAGTGCTTCGGTGATGGTAAGGAATTTCATACCTGTTTACCTTGACGATTTTGCCATAATTTTTACGTGAAACAAGTCAAATTACGGCTACGAAAAACAACGGGAAAATAAAATCCTAAATATAAAAAAACCCCACTACAGTTGCGTCGGTAAGCGAAGCTTTTGAAGCGATGCAGTGAAAAGTCATTTTGCGCCATTTCCGTTTCTGTTTCAAAATGGCGTCCAAGGGAGTGCATTCCGAAGCTTCTGTATCTTCTGGTCGAAAAAATCAAAAGAAAAGACATCAAAAGTCACTTAAGTTAAATGGCACAGAAATTCCGGGAAAGTGACCTAAAAATTCCAGGAATACGTCTGTTCAGCACTAGGTGACGAGCATGTGTTCTGTGTCTACTGCTCGACGGACATTTAGTATTGCACACTCAGGTCAGTATGATATCGACGTACATTGGTTACGCGTTGGATTACAGGTTTTTTCTTCAAAATTACGGTTTTTTTGTTTCAGAAATTACAACTTTGCAAAATAGGGGTAAACAGGTCTGGAATTTGGTTTCACTCTTCAGAGATGAGATGTTTCCCTCCCTTTTGATGGCCCCAGAAGTTATTGTTTTGAGATCAGTGTAAATCTGTTGAGAAAATTGGGGAGGGGTTAAGTTTTGTGTTGAGGTGAAAATGCGGTGAAAAGTTTGATAAATATTTTGTTCTCAATCGGTTCATTCTGTCTCTCTCTCTCTCTCTCTCTCTCTCTCTCTCTCTCTCTCTCTCTCTCTCTCTCTCTCTCTCTCTCTCGCTCTCTCTCTCTCTCTCTCTCTCTCTCTCTCTCTCTCTCTCTCTCTCTCTCTCTCTCTCTCTCTCTCTCTGTATGCCCGCACAAGTATTAACAACTATGCATGCGTGTATGTAATTCTATAAATTCGTATTTCGACCTGTTTTTATCACAATACCTGCTTTGCTACCTTTATGTTTAATTATGTATGTGTAATTCTATGCCTTGCCATGTTTGTATTCTATGTTCGTATATGTACAAAGGTGCTACCTTTATGTTCAAATCTGTATGTGTAATATCATGCCTTGCCATGTTTGTATTCTATGTTCGTATATGTACCAAGGACAGATTGGAAGACTAGGCGTTGCCTAAAATCTTTATCCTTGAAAAATAAAGTTCAAGTTTTCTCTCTCTCTCTCTCTCTCTCTCTCTCTCTCTCTCTCTCTCTCTCTCTCTCTCTCTCTCTCTCTCTCTCTCTCTCTCTCTCTCTCTCTCTCTCTCTCTCTCTGAGCATACTTGCTACAATGTTTTTGCTTCCTGTACGCCGCGGATTAAGTAACTCTGTGATGTATTTTCTTTTCTGTACTTAGAGTGTGTGTGTTGTGTGTGTTGTGTAGTGTGTGTGTGTATGTGTGTGTGTATGTATGTGTGTGTGTCTATGATCTTTGAATTTTGTTAAATGATGTTTGTATTTTTGCTTGATCTTGAAAACTTAATGTGTTTTTCCCCATTTTTGCTTATTTGCATTGTTTCTTGTTTTCTTGTTATTTGATAGTCATGGTTTGTTTTTTTCCTCCTTGAGGGCATGGTGTAAAGAAGCGAAAGCTTATCTGTTTACCCTCATTAAAAAACATTCGTATTCGTATTCGTATATTCTCTCTCTCTCTCTCTCTCTCTCTCTCTCTCTCTCTCTCTCTCTCTCTCTCTCTCTCTCTCTCTCTCTCTCTCCTCTCTCCCTCCCTCCCTCCCTCCCTCCCTCCCTCTCCTCTCTCTCTCTCTCTCTCTCTCTCTCTCTCTCTCTCTCTCAGAAAATCACTAGCCCTGAGCGAATGGTCTTCATAATTCCACAAATTTTTGTAGGATCAAGGAGATTACATTTTTAATAATTTTGCTGTCCCAGAGACTGATTTTTGCAGGCTCAAACGCAACATTTCTTCAGCTTCAGGTGGCAAAGCCCATCAGGGTCCCCACCGAGGGCCTGTGCCGGCCCCCGGACTCCTGTCTCCTTTTACCTCCTCTTTGGTTCTCTGAGAATCTCATCTCTAGTCTTTCCCAGTAGCTTTTCGCCACAGGCGTACTGAAATCGACACAGGGGTTCTTGCTCTTCTCTTCTTTTTCTTCTTCTTCTTGCAGTAGACAACCGCCATCATCGTTTTGATGGTTCTGTTGTGTATGAAAACTGGGGACTTCGGTCATGTAGGTAAGATATTTATACACAGTCATAATTTCCTTGGCCGCCCAGATGATCGGCTTGAATGGCTGGGGGGAAGATGGGACAAGTTGGAAGTAGGATTGGGGAATACTGGAGGGAAATGAGTGGGGCAGGGTCAAAGAGGGAGGGAGGATTGGGGGGGGAGGGGAGGGGCGCTGTTTAGATCCGGGACTTGAAGCTCTCCACCGAGGCCGATGATACTGCCTCAGGTGGGAGGGAGTTCCACTCAGAGATGGTCCGTGGAAAAAAGGAAAACTTCCTGTAGTTGGTTTTCTTGAAGTGGAACAAAATTCAAGGAGTTTCCAAGGGTTTTTTCAAGGGGGTATTTGGGGTTTTTCAAGGGGCCCCAAAAACAAAGTCGATAAACTGAGCAAAATTATGCAAAGTAGCTTTACCTCCAAACTCAACGTTATCTCCAAAAACAACCGGTAAAACTGTGTCGAGTTCAGTGTCACTTTTCAACTCGACTTTTGCTAACTTCGTTTGCATATCAAGTGTGAGTGCTACTTTGATATTGTTGGACATTTGAGTAAAGAACCAGTGCTTTACGGGTTATGCCCAACAACAAAAAAGAAGAGGAAATAAAGCTTGTTGGCTTTAGCTCAATCTGGACGAATTCCGAGTATTCTCAGAAATAAAGAACGCCAGTCAGGGCCTGATGCCGAGTATTCTCGGAACAGCGATTTCTAAGACTTGTCTGAATCCATGTTTTCTTAATCCAAACCATGTTTTTTAAAAAGTCACTTCTCTTTGACACTCTCCCAGCCTTCGTTTAACTTATATTTGGCACTTCTATTTTATTTGTTAATGTTAGAAATAAGAAAATTTTAAAAAATTACAAGTTTTTGTGATGTCCAGAGGCCCCGGTCATAGGACATTGACCTATTAAAATTGAAAATGTCATATTGTGTTCTCCCCTGCAAGGACAAAATAAAAGTATGATTAAATTTTTACCACTGGCACACTTTGTCTTATTGATTTTTGCATGAGCCAGGACATTGTCCTATTGATTTCTCTTGTCTCAGGACAGTTTGTCCTATCACTTTTCGATCCTCGGTACATCACTTTGATGGTATTAGTGGTATAGAGGCGTCTCTGTGAAATTCGGGTTGCTCCCACCTGTAGAGCTTGTTGCAGCCAGCCAATTTTTTTTTTCATGCGATTTTTGTGTGACTGATGGGGTGGGTAAATTTTGACCAAATAACTTTTTCGTTGCCACTGGGTTTAACGTATGGTAAGTGCATGGGCACACGGGGCCTCAGTTTATCGTCTCATCCGAAAGACTTCCACGTTCAGACCGTAAGGCCTAGTGCAAAGTGAGAGGAAAAATCCCCTGTACCCAGGTTCGAACTCGGGTTTACTTGACACGAAGCGAACGCGCTACCACTGTGCCACTCTACACTAGTAGTAATAAGGAGACTAATACTTCTGAGGAAAAAGATGAGGAACCCTGAACTGAAGACAGCATTGATGTTGATTTGATTTTGATCAGATCTGTTTGACAACACGGTGACGTTCAACATGCCGGACGTGGTGCTAGAGTTCCCTACCTTTGAAGCGCACAACGCTTCGACAGTAATAAAGAGACTAATAATTCTGAGGGAAAAAATGAGAAACCCTGAACTGAAGACGCATTGATTGGCTCACTCGTATTCTGTGTGTGTGTGTGTTGCTTCCGTGGTCTAATTTCCAAACTTTAACATTGACATTTTCTCGGGAAATAGAAGGCGTACATTGTTCAAACTTTGCATACACATAGATGTTTATGCAAGCTTTCAAACAATAATGGTTTGAATAATTAAATCAACAGGCAACATGAGTTTTTTTATTTGATTTTGATCAGAACAACACTTAAAAACAACACTGAAGACAGCATTGAACTCGTGTTCTGTGTGTGTGTGTGTTGCTTCCGTGGTCTAATCTCCAAACTTTAATGTTGGCAAACATGCAAGCTTTCAAACAATTATTTTTTGAATAATTAAATACTTAAAACAGATAAACAACATTTTAGATTAGTGGGTTAGAGAGTATTCAACAGGCAACATGAGTTTTTTTATTTGATTTTGATCAGACCTGTTTGACAACACGGTGACATTCAACATGCCGGACGGGGTGCTGGAGTTCCCTACCTTTGAAGCGCACAATGCCGGCGACATCTGGTTCCAGTTCAAGACCACGGCCACGGACGGCGTCATGATCCATTGCACCGGGGACACCGACTTCATCGAAGTGCAACTCTTCCGTGAGTAATGGAAATAGATGCCATCGTTTTCTGGCGTTGTTTTATTTTTTTTAATAAATACATTTTGGATTAGTTTTAGGTTTGTAGTCGTAGAGATGAGTGTGTGAAATTTGGGGTTGCACCGATGGTGTATTGATCCACTGCACCGGGGACACCGACTTCATCGAAGTGCAACTCTTCCGTGAGTAATGGAAATAGACGCCATCGTTTTCTGGCGTTGTTTTTTTTGTTTTTAAATTTTGGATTAGTATTAGTTTTGTAGTCGTAGAGCTGAGTGTCTGTGAAATTTGGTGTTGCCCCCACCTGGAGAGCGCGTCGCAGCTAGCTCTGCACCTATGGCGTATTGATCCACTGCACCGGGGACACCGACTTCATCGAAGTGCAACTCTTTCTGTGAGTAATGGAAATAGACGCCATCGTTTTCTGGCGGTTTTTTTACATTTTGGATTAGTATTAGTTTTGTAGTCGTGGAGCTGAGTGTCTGTGAAATTTGGTGTTGCCCCCACCTGGAGAGCGCGTCGCAGCTAGCTCTGCACCGATGGCCTATTGATCCACTGCACCGGGGACACCGACTTCATCGAAGTGCAACTCTTCCGTGAGTAATGGTCAACTTAGGACGCCGATTTGACTGCCAGGGGGCAATCAAACCAGTAGGGGCTTCAGGGCTCCCAATCGTCCCGCAAAACAAGGGGTCCCAGGGACTCCGCCACTTACAGTATAGAGGGTCCTAAAGGCGGGATAGAGGGTCCCAGTGGCATTGCGAATGCTAAATTATTATTTTTTTAGTGCATTCCTGGGACCTGCACATTCTTTTAGAGGGTTCTTTAGAATTTTAGTACTTCATAGCCCTGATATTCTTATTGGGCGTAGTGAGAGAGAGAGGGAGATGAGTTCAACTAAGAATATCACGCGCTAAGCCCCTACTGGTTTGATTGCGCCCTGGCAGTAAAACGCATGTCCTAAGTTGCTCATTGAAATAGATGCGATCATTTTTCTGTGTTTTTTTTTTATATTTTATTTTTTTTATAATAAATTTTGGATTGGTATTAGTTTTGTAGTCGTAGAGATGAGTGTGAAATTTTGGGTTGCTCCCACCTGGAGAGCGTGTCGCAGCTAGCTCCGCACCTATGGTGTATTGATCCACTACACCGGGGACACAGACTTCATCGAAGTGCAACTCTTCCGTGAGTAATGGAAATAGACACCATCGGGGTTTGTTTTTTGTTTTTTTAAATTTTGGATTGGTATTGGTACAGAGCTGATTCTAGGGCGCAGGATTGGTACAATCCCCCAAAAATCTGTTCCTTCCCGCAATAATCATGTCTAAACGCGGGCCGACGCCCGCATTTTTGCAGAACTGCCCGTACTAAATATGTATATAATGTATATGCGCCAAAGGTAAGATGCCGCATCAAAATTCCTCTTAGCTCCCCCAAATACCTCTTTCCTGATACAAATATTCCTCTTTGGTCTGATAGGGGGTTGGCAGGTCTGTGCAACATTGATTTAGTGCTGTCCTGTTCCAAATTAATTATTTAAAAATTTTTTTTTTATCTTTCAGAGTCGGACACGATTCAGTTCCGCTACGACGTGGGCAATGGTGTGAACGTGCTGCCGTTCAAGTCGCCGGCTCCGCTCAACGACGACCGCTGGCACACGGTGCACATCGAGAAGAACCGCAAGCAGGCCTGGATGAGGATCGACGACTTCACCGAGGTCAGCCGCAACGAAGACGCCGACCTCATCCGCCTGCTGGACCTCAAGACGGCCTTATACGTCGGTGAGTGGGGGGACTTTTTTTGTTTGTTTTCGGGGCAGTGAGTGAGTGGGTGGATGCTTCGCGCCCTCCATATTGGCCGCTGCAACAGCTAGGGTTATTGACGCCCTTGACAGCGAGAGTTAAGCCCTTTTGCTGGTCAGTACCCAAAAGGGCATTCACTCTTGCAAAAGGGGCAGTGAGTGTGGGTGGATAGTTCACGACCTCCATATCGGCCACTGCAACAACTAGGGTTATCAACGCCATTGACAGTGAGAGTTAATCCCTTTGCTGGTCAGTACCCAATCGAGCATTCACTCTTGCAAAAGGGGCAGTGAGTGAGTTGGTGGATGCTTCGAGCCCTCCATATTGGCCACTGCAACAACTAGGGTTATTTAGTTAATGCCCTTGACGGCGAGAGTTAATCCCTTTGCTGGTCAGTACCCAAAAGGGCATTATCTCTTGCAAAAGGCAGTTGTTGCAGTAGCCAATAGGGGGGGGGGGAGGGGGGTAGTGAGTGAGTGGGTGGATGCTTTGCGCCCTCCATATTGGCCACTGCAACAACTTGGGTTATCAACGCCCTTGACAGTGAGAGTTAATCCCTTGTTGGTCAGTACCCAAAAGGGCATTCACTCTTGCAAAAGGGGCTGTGAGTGAGTTGGTGGATGCTTCGCGCCCTCCATATTGGCCACTGCAGCAACTAGGGTTGTTTAATTAATGCCCTTGACTGCGAGAGTTAATCCTCCCTTTGCTGGTCAGTACCCAAAAGGGAATTATCTCTTGCAAAAGGCAGTTGTTGCAGTAGCCAATAGGGGAGGGAGGGGGGCAGTGAGTGAGTGGGTGGATGCTTTGCGCCCTCCATATTGGCCACTGCAACAACTAGGGTTATTAACGCCCTTGACAGCAAGAGTGAAGCCCTTTGCTGGTCAGTACCCAAAAGGGCATTCACTCTTGCAAAAGGGGCAGTGATAGAGTGGGTGGATGCTTCGCGCCCTCCACATTGGCCACTGCAGCAACTACGCCCTTGCTGGTTAGTACCCAAAAGGGCATTCGCTCTTGCAAAAGGCAGTTGTGGCAGTGGTCAATAACTTAGGGTTATTGGCGAGAGTTGAGCCCTTGCTGATCAGTACCCAAAAGGGCATACAGTCTAGCAAAGGGCAGTCGTTGCAGTGGCCTCAACTAGGGTTATTGGCGAGAGTTGAGCCCTTGCTGGTCAGTACCCAAGCATCTACCAAGGGCACTCACTCTTGCAAAAGGCAGTCATTGCAGTGGCCAGTAGGGAAGATGGATGACTCCACCCCCCTCTGAAGACGGCTTTGTATGTCAGTGAGTGCATGGACTTTTTTTGGGGGGGTGGGGGTGGAGGAGAGGGGGGGTGTGGAGAGGGGGGGGGGGTGGATGGATGCCTCGTGCCTCTGTACGGGGAGGCTGGACGACCCCCACCCCCTCCGCAAGTCTCCAGGCATGGGAATGTTCTGCTTTTCAGCAAATGTCAGCATTTTTGATGGCCCAAGAGGACATTGTTTTAGATGAAAACAAAACCAAATGAGTAAGAATGACTTATGTGTGGTGTGTGTGCTTTTGTGTGTGTGTGTGAATGTGCGCATGCTTGATTATGTATGCTTGTCATTGTTTTGTATGTGCGTGTTTAATTGTTTGCATCTGTGCATTTACACATGCTGACTCTTTTTCTTTACACATGTGGAGTAAAACTATGGGGTGTATGCGAGGATTTCATGCATGTGTGTGTGTGTGTTTCCTTCTGCCAGCAACCGACCCTCTCTGCTTTCAAATCAATTCTCAAAACCCACCTGTTCCCCCCCGTCATTGAAGCTCATTCTCTCTTTTCCTCCTCTCTCTTGCCTTTAGGTCTATTTCTCTAGCGTGTGTGGGTGGGTGTCTTATCTTCTTGATCGTCTTTTGCATAGCGTCTTTGTTTGAATGCGTTATGAATGTTGAACGTGTGTGTGTGTGTGTGTGTGTGTGCTTCAATTTGATTTCTATCAATATTTAGCGCTGTATAAATACTGTATGTTGTTGTTTGTGTGTGCACGCCTGCTTGTGTGTGTGTCTGTGTGTGTGCTTCAATTTGATTTATATCAATATTTAGCGCTGTATAAATACTGTATGTTGTTTGTGTGTGCACGCCTGCTTGTGTGTGTGTTTGTGTGTGTGCTTCAATTTGATTTCTATCAATATTTAGCGCTGTATAAATACTGTATGTTGTTTGTGTGTGCACGCCTGCTTGTGTGTGTGTTTGTGTGTGGTTCAATTTGATTTCTACTACATATTTAGCGCTGTATAACTACTGTATGTTTTTGTGTGTGCAGCCTGCTTGTGTGTGTGTGTTGTGTGTGCACGCCTGCTTGTGTGTGTGTTTATGTGTGCTAAGTTTGCAAAAGTGCATTAATGCACACTGTCTTTCTTTCACCAACAATGGTTTCCACTACAGGGGCCCTGGTGGATTATAACGACGGCTACGTGGGCTGCATGCGCGGACTCCGCGTCAACGGGAAACTGATGGACATGACTGGACAGCTGAGGGAAGGGGAGGTGTATGGAGTGGTCAGAGGTAATGGTGACAGCGATGTGTACTGCGTTGTGAATTGTACAGGCACAGGGGAGTGGTCAGTTTTTACGCATAAAACAAGAAGCCAACTTGAGCAAGGATTACTTATGAGTGAATGCAAAGTGAACTAAAATATATATCAGTTCTATTTCTTATGCTGTTTTAACACACTCAGGATGAATGAGCCGAATCCGGCTCATGGCTCGCACAACCGTTTATGACGAATCATGGCTCCGGCTCAGAGTTTTCAGAGGTTTTGATTTCTGGCGTGTAACCAGCTTTCCAGTGCGAAGTCATAACCTATTTTCAGTTTGCTTTGACCTTGCCTCTCTTGAAATCAACCAATCATTGCAGACTTTACATTCAGCTTTGGTTGTAGAGGGGGGTCAAAGATCGGAATGTGAAATGTTCCTTCTTTCTATGTGTTAGCTGTTTTCGTCAATAGGAGACAAACGACGAAGGTATGGAATCTGATATTTTACGATCGTTTAGTGCATGGTGTTGCTAATCTTTTCTGAAAATATTGATGCCTAACTCTTCATAACTTGGTTTTGGTAATTATGTTACGAAATTTGTTCCTGACATGTTTTTCAGCTTTTTTTCACGATTCAGAATGCTTTTGAGCAAAAGCCAAAAATAGTCAACAACCCCAAAAATATAAATTTTATATTTAGGGCATATTTATGTCTGTTTTTATGCATTCTACCACTGGTATCCACAACACGAAAAGACAATTCTGAATGATTTCTTTGTGCATTGGATTTTTTTTGTTTTTTTAAAAAATCAAGTCAATAGAAAGAAAGGAGGCAAAATTATGTCTTCTTGTCCAATTTCTGCAAAATGATTCTATCTCGAATGCCAAACTTTCAAATAATTATAAAATAAAGACTAGACAAGATCAACCCAATTCGGTTTTCTGTGCTATTAATAGAATAAGGAATCTTTTTTTGCTCCAGCACGAAAAATTTAAAATCTCAATTTATGCCCAAATTCCATTTCATTGTGTCTGTTTTTCCCATGCACTGTCACATCTCATCTCCTCGTGTCATTCTCTGTTTTTCCCATACAATGTCACATCTCATCTCCTCGTGTCATTCTCTGTTTTTCCCATACAATGTCACATCTCATCTCCTCGTTGTCATTCTCTGTTTTTCCCATGCACTGTCACATCTCATCTCCTCGTGTCATTCTCTGTTTTTCCCATACAATGTCACATCTCATCTCCTCGTGTCATTCTCTGTTTTTCCCATGCACTGTCACATCTCATCTCCTCGTTGTCATTCTCTGTTTTTCCCATGCAATGTCACATCTCATCTCCTCGTGTCATTCTCTGTTTTTCCCATACAATGTCACATCTCATCTCCTCGTGTCATTCTCTGTTTTTCCCATGCACTGTCACATCTCATCTCCTGTCATTCTCTGTTTTTCCCATGCACTGTCACATCTCATCTCCTGTCATTCTCTGTTTTTCCCATGCACTGTCACATCTCATCTCCTCGTCATTCTCTGTTTTTCCCATGCACTGTCACATCTCATCTCCTGTCATTCTCTGTTTTTCCCATGCACTGTCACATCTCATCTCCTGTCATTCTCTGTTTTTCCCATACACTGTCACATCTCATCTCTCTGTCATTCTCTGTTTTTCCCATACACTGTCACATCTCATCTCCCTGTCATTCTCTGTTTTTCCCATGCACTGTCACATCTCATCTCATCTGTCATTCTCTGTTTTTCCCATACACTGTCACATCTCATCTCCTCCTGTCATTCTCTGTTTTTCCCATACACTGTCACATCTCATCTCCTCCTGTCATTCTCTGTTTTTCCCATACACTGTCACATCTCATCTCCTCCTGTCATTCTCTGTTTTTCCCATACACTGTCACATCTCATCTCCTCCTGTCATTCTCTGTTTTTCCCATGCACTGTCACATCTCATCTCCTCCTGTCATTCTCTGTTTTTCCCATGCAATGTCACATCTCATCTCCTCGTGTCATTCTCTGTTTTTCCCATACAATGTCACATCTCATCTCCTCGTTGTCATTCTCTGTTTTTCCCATGCACTGTCACATCTCATCTCCTCGTGTCATTCTCTGTTTTTCCCATGCACTGTCACATCTCATCTCCTCGTGTCATTCTCTGTTTTTCCCATACACTGTCACATCTCATCTCCTCGTGTCATTCTCTGTTTTTCCCATGCACTGTCACATCTCATCTCCTGTCATTCTCTGTTTTTCCCATGCACTGTCACATCTCATCTCCTGTCATTCTCTGTTTTTCCCATGCACTGTCACATCTCATCTCCTCCTCATTCTCTGTTTTTCCCATGCACTGTCACATCTCATCTCCTGTCATTCTCTGTTTTTCCCATGCACTGTCACATCTCATCTCCTCTGTCATTCTCTGTTTTTCCCATGCAATGTCACATCTCATCTCCTCCTGTCATTCTCTGTTTTTCCCATGCACTGTCACATCTCATCTCCTGTCATTCTCTGTTTTTCCCATGCACTGTCACATCTCATCTCCTGTCATTCTCTGTTTTTCCCATACACTGTCACATCTCATCTCCTCCTGTCATTCTCTGTTTTTCCCATGCACTGTCACATCTCATCTCCTGTCATTCTCTGTTTTTCCCATGCACTGTCACATCTCATCTCATCTGTCATTCTCTGTTTTTCCCATACACTGTCACATCTCATCTCTCTGTCATTCTCTGTTTTTCCCATACACTGTCACATCTCATCTCCTCGTGTCATTCTCTGTTTTTTCCCATACACTGTCACATCTCATCTCCTCCTGTCATTCTCTGTTTTTCCCATACACTGTCACATCTCATCTCCTCCTGTCATTCTCTGTTTTTCCCATGCACTGTCACATCTCATCTCCTCCTGTCATTCTCTGTTTTTCCCATGCACTGTCACATCTCATCTCCTCGTGTCATTCTCTGTTTTTCCCATACAATGTCACATCTCATCTCCTCGTGTCATTCTCTGTTTTTCCCATACACTGTCACATCTCATCTCCTCGTTGTCATTCTCTGTTTTTCCCATGCACTGTCACATCTCATCTCCTCGTGTCATTCTCTGTTTTTCCCATACACTGTCACATCTCATCTCCTCGTGTCATTCTCTGTTTTTCCCATGCACTGTCACATCTCATCTCCTGTCATTCTCTGTTTTTCCCATGCACTGTCACATCTCATCTCCTGTCATTCTCTGTTTTTCCCATGCACTGTCACATCTCATCTCCTCCTCATTCTCTGTTTTTCCCATGCACTGTCACATCTCATCTCCTGTCATTCTTGTTTTTCCCATGCACTGTCACATCTCATCTCCTGTCATTCTCTGTTTTTCCCATGCACTGTCACATCTCATCTCCTCCTCATTCTCTGTTTTTCCCATGCACTGTCACATCTCATCTCCTGTCATTCTCTGTTTTTCCCATGCACTGTCACATCTCATCTCCTGTCATTCTCTGTTTTTTCCCATACACTGTCACATCTCATCTCCTGTCATTCTCTGTTTTTCCCATGCACTGTCACATCTCATCTCCTGTCATTCTCTGTTTTTCCCATGCACTGTCACATCTCATCTCCTGTCATTCTCTGTTTTTCCCATACACTGTCACATCTCATCTCCTGTCATTCTCTGTTTTTCCCACGCACTGTCACATCTCATCTCCTCCTGTCATTCTCTGTTTTTTCCCATGCACTGTCACATCTCATCTCCTGTCATTCTCTGTTTTTCCCATGCACTGTCACATCTCATCTCCTGTCATTCTCTGTTTTTCCCATACACTGTCACATCTCATCTCCTCCTGTCATTCTCTGTTTTTCCCACGCACTGTCACATCTCATCTCCTCCTGTCATTCTCTGTTTTTCCCATGCACTGTCACATCTCATCTCCTCCTGTCATTCTCTGTTTTTCCCATGCACTGTCACATCTCATCTCCTGTCATTCTCTGTTTTTCCCATGCACTGTCACATCTCATCTCCTGTCATTCTCTGTTTTTCCCATGCACTGTCACATCTCATCTCCTGTCATTCTCTGTTTTTCCCATGCACTGTCACATCTCATCTCCTCCTGTCATTCTCTGTTTTTCCCTACACTGTCACATCTCATCTCCTGTCATTCTCTGTTTTTCCCATGCACTGTCACATCTCATCTCTCGTGTCATTCTCTGTTTTTCCCATACACTGTCACATCTCATCTCCTGTCATTCTCTGTTTTTCCCATACACTGTCACATCTCATCCTCCTGTCATTCTCTGTTTTTCCCACGCACTGTCACATCTCATCTCCTCCTGTCATTCTCTGTTTTTCCCATACACTGTCACATCTCATGTCCTCGTCATTCTCTGTTTTTCCCATGCACTGTCACATCTCATCACCTGTCATTCTCTGTTTTTCCCATGCACTGTCACATCTCATCTCCTCGTGTCATTCTCTGTTTTTCCCATGCACTGTCACATCTCATCTCCTGTCATTCTCTGTTTTTCCCATTCACTGTCACATCTCATCTCCTCGTCATTCTCTGTTTTTCCCATGCACTGTCACATCTCATCTCCTGTCATTCTCTGTTTTTCCCATACACTGTCACATCTCATCTCCTGTCATTCTCTGTTTTTCCCACGCACTGTCACATCTCATCTGTCATTCTCTGTTTTTCCCATGCACTGTCACATCTCATCTCCTCGTGTCATTCTCTGTTTTTCCCATGCACTGTCACATCTCATCTCCTGTCATTCTCTGTTTTTCCCATGCACTGTCACATCTCATCTCCTCTGTCATTCTCTGTTTTTCCCATGCACTGTCACATCTCATCTCCTGTCATTCTCTGTTTTTCCCATGCACTGTCACATCTCATCTCCTGTCATTCTCTGTTTTTCCCATGCACTGTCACATCTCATCTCCTCGTGTCATTCTCTGTTTTTTCCTTGCACTGTCACATCTCATCTCCTCGTGTCATTCTCTGTTTTTCCCATGCACTGTCACATCTCATCTCCTGTCATTCTGTTTTTCCCATGCACTGTCACATCTCATCTCCTGTCATTCTCTGTTTTTCCCATGCACTGTCACATCTCATCTCCTCGTGTCATTCTCTGTTTTTCCCATGCACTGTCACATCTCATCTCCTGTCATTCTCTGTTTTTCCCACGCACTGTCACATCTCATCTCCTCGTCATTCTCTGTTTTTTCCTTGCACTGTCACATCTCATCTCCTGTCATTCTCTGTTTTTCCCATTCACTGTCACATCTCATCTCCTGTCATTCTCTGTTTTTCCCATACACTGTCACATCTCATCTCCTGTCATTCTCTGTTTTTCCCATACACTGTCACATCTCATCTCCTGTCATTCTCTGTTTTTCCCACGCACTGTCACATCTCATCTCCTGTCATTCTCTGTTTTTCCCATGCACTGTCACATCTCATCTCCTGTCATTCTCTGTTTTTCCCATGCACTGTCACATCTCATCTCCTGTCATTCTCTGTTTTTCCCATGCACTGTTACATCTCCTCGTCATTCTCTGTTTTTCCCATGCACTGTCACATCTCATCTCCTGTCATTCTCTGTTTTTCCCATGCACTGTCACATCTCATCTCTCTGTCATTCTCTGTTTTTCCCATTCACTGTCACATCTCATCTCCTGTCATTCTCTGTTTTTCCCATTCACTGTCACATCTCATCTCCTGTCATTCTCTGTTTTTCCCATTCACTGTCACATCTCATCTCCTGTCATTCTCTGTTTTTCCCATGCACTGTCACATCTCATCTCCTCGTCATTCTCTGTTTTTCCCATGCACTGTCACATCTCATCTCCTGTCATTCTCTGTTTTTCCCATTCA
The DNA here is from genome assembly GCA_017654935.2 of Phymorhynchus buccinoides. Classification (NCBI taxonomy): domain Eukaryota; kingdom Metazoa; phylum Mollusca; class Gastropoda; order Neogastropoda; family Raphitomidae; genus Phymorhynchus; species Phymorhynchus buccinoides. The sequence continues at coordinate 14,178,075 of CM065712.1, read as the reverse complement.
CTGTCACATCTCATCTCCTGTCATTCTCTGTTTTTCCCACGCACTGTCACATCTCATCTCCTGTCATTCTCTGTTTTTCCCATTCACTGTCACATCTCATCTCCTGTCATTCTCTGTTTTTCCCATACACTGTCACATCTCATCTCCTCTGTCATTCTCTGTTTTTCCCATACACTGTCACATCTCATCTCTCCTGTCATTCTCTGTTTTTCCCATGCACTGTCACATCTCATCTCCTGTCATTCTCTGTTTTTTCCATGCACTGTCACATCTCATCTCCTCGTCATTCTCTGTTTTTCCCATGCACTGTCACATCTCATCTCCTCGTGTCATTCTCTGTTTTTCCCATACACTGTCACATCTCATCTCCTGTCATTCTCTGTTTTTCCCATGCACTGTCACATCTCATCTCCTGTCATTCTGTTTTTCCCATGCACTGTCACATCTCATCTCCTGTCATTCTCTGTTTTTCCCATTCACTGTCACATCTCATCTCCTGTCATTCTCTGTTTTTCCCATACACTGTCACATCTCATCTCCTCCTGTCATTCTCTGTTTTTCCCATTCACTGTCACATCTCATCTCCTGTCATTCTCTGTTTTTCCTTGCACTGTCACATCTCATCTCCTGTCATTCTCTGTTTTTCCCATGCACTGTCACATCTCATCTCCTGTCATTCTCTGTTTTTCCTTGCACTGTCACATCTCATCTCCTGTCATTCTGTTTTTCCCATGCACTGTCACATCTCATCTCCTGTCATTTGTTTTTCCCATGCACTGTCACATCTCATCTCCTGTCATTCTCTGTTTTTCCTTGCACTTAGGTGAGTAGTGTTTAGGAATCTTAGCTCTCGAGAGACGTAACAATGAGTGCATGAATTTCGATTTAAGCATACTTCCATTATGCCTTGTTTTCTCATGCCCTATCATGGAACGTTTGTGTTTATTTGTATGTAAAACCCCTTCAGCTTTTGGCTTTAATCTGATTAAAAAATTTGCATTCGCATTCTCAATATCTTTCTTCTGTCTGTCCTTCTCTCTGTTGCATGTGATTAACTCAATTGAGTCACATACAAAATGACCCAGTGTCTCCCTCAGAACGCATTATTTTAGGTCATTTTTTTAAAAAAAAATCGCCAAAAATCAAATGCACATCATTCAATTTGAAACATGCAGCATGTTCCGAGTAACACATGAATCGGTATTTTTGTGAAGACTTCTTACTTTGAGCGAGTGAGCCCCCTAAAGTGCAGCAGAATCTTCAGCGTGATGAAGTTGGCTGCCTAAGGCGAAGAAGAAGAAGAGTCGCGTATATTTCACATCTTAGTCCTCGTGTCATTCTCTCTGGTTTTTTCTCTCTCAGGGTGTGTGGGTGTGGCGCCAGCAGCCCCTGTTCACGGGGGGACGCGCGAGGGTTACTCGCAGCTACACCTGCGACTGCTCCTACACCCCTTGGGAGAGGGTGGAACTGTGGGCGTCAGTATTTTTTTTGGTGTTTTTTCTCCCACTATCTCTGTCTTTGTCATTCTGTCTCTCTCTTTCTCTTTATATCTTCTCTTGTTTCTGTCTGGTTCGCGAGGGTTACTCGCGTTACACCTGCGACTGCTCCTACTACGCCCCTTGGACTTTGGAGGGTGGAACTGTGGGCGTGGTCAGTTTTTTTGTGTGTTTTTTCTCCCACTGTCTCTGTCTTTGTCAGTCTGTCTCTCTCTTTCTCTCTCTATCTTTCTTGTGTCTGTCTGTCCTTTTCTCTCTGTGTCGCGAGGGTTACTCGCGTTACACCTGCGACTGCTCCTACTACGCCCCTTGGACTTTGGAGAGGGTGGAACTGTGGGCGTGGTCAGTTTTTTTTGGTGTTTTTTCTCCCACTGTCTCTGTCTTTGTCAGTCTGTCTCTCTCTTTCTCTTTATATCTTTCTTGTGTCTGTCTGTCCTTTTCTCTCTGTGTCGCGAGGGTTACTCGCGTTACACCTGCGACTGCTCCTACTACGCCCCTTGGACTTTGGAGAGGGTGGAACTGTGAGCGTGGTCAGTTTTTGTGGGGGGTTTTCTCCCACTGTTTTTTTTCTTGCTTTGTGTCTGTCTGTCTCTCTCTTTGTCGCACTCGCGTTCTCTGCTCTACACCCCTTTGAGAGGGTGAATTTCTCTCCTACTGTCTCTATCTTTGTCAGTCTCTCTCTCTTCTCTCTCTATCTGTCTTGTGTGTGTCTGTCCTTCTCTCTGTGTCGCGAGGGTTACTCGCGTTACACCTGCGACTGCTCCTACTACACCCCTTGGAGAGGGTGGAACTGTGAGCGTGGTCAGTTGTTGTTTTTCTTCCACTGTCTCTCTCTCTTTGTCAGTCTCTCTCTCTCTCTCTATATCTTTCTTGTGTCTGTCTGTCCTTTTCTCTCTGTGTCGCGAGGGTTACTCGCGTTACACCTGCGACTGCTCCTACTACACCCCTTGGAGAGGGTGGAACTGTGGGCGTGGTCAGTTTTTTTGTGTGTTTTTTCTCCCACTGTCTCTGTCTTTGTCAGTCTGTCTCTCTCTTTCTCTTTATATCTTTCTTGTGTCTGTCTGTCCTTTTCTCTCTGTGTCGCGAGGGTTACTCGCGTTACACCTGCGACTGTTCCTACTACACCCCTTGGAGAGGATGGAACTGTGGGCGTGGTCAGTTGTTGTTTTTCTTCCACTGTCTCTCTCTTTGTCAGTCTTTCTCTCTGTACCTTTTTCTCTCGTGCCTGTCTCTGTCTCCTTTAGGAAGGAGGGTGGCAGAGTGTTTAAGATGCTCGCCTGCCCAAACATTTCTCAATGCATGAGTGACCCGGGTTCGAATCCAGACCGCGCCATTTCTTTTGAACGTCGATAGCTATCAATTTGGTCATACAAGGCAGCGGGAATTTCTTCCTGCTCTTATTATCGACTGCCATGGAATTTCTAAGTGCAACGGGTCAGACCAGCTTTAAGTCCTCATCCGAAAGGACTCGACGTTCAAAAGAAATGGCGCGGTCTGGATTCGAACCCGGGTCACTCATGCATTGTTCGCCCCCTTTCTTTATACCCCCTCACCCTGCCCCTCCCCACACAAAAAATGGGTGGCGCTGCACTTGCGGTGATGCGCTCTCCGGATGACAGCCTCCCAAATTTCACAGAGATAAGAGTCTGTGACTGGACTATGCCAAATACAGACCTGCCACTTGCTCCGATTTCAGAGGAGCAGCTCAGATATGTTGAGCATTGCTCCTAGCTCCTC
>CM065712.1:14131222-14174342 GCA_017654935.2 Phymorhynchus buccinoides | reverse complement strand
TGTCAACTCTTCAACTTACATCAGTAATCCCCCCCCCCATGGGAATACTGGGGGAGTCTTTCGTACAAATAGTTCCCCAATCTTCTGTGCTTGTAACTTCCTCTAATCTTTCACGATCTTTGACTCTGCCTTTTCCCTTTGCCCCTGCATTAATTACCTGCACAATGACCCTGCATCCCCTCATGCTGCGCTGCACGATGACCCTGCATCCCCCGCATTAATTACCTGCACAATGACCCTGCGCCCCCTCATGCTGCGCCGCACGGTGACCCTGCGCCCCCCCGCATTAATTACCTGCACAATGACCCTGCGCCCCCTCATGCTGCGCCGCACGATGACCCTGCTAACCCCGCATTAATTACCTGCACAATGACCCTGCGCCCCCGCATTAATTACCTGCACCCCCACGGTGACCCTGTGCCCCCGCATTAATTACCTGCACGGTGACCCTGCGCTCCCGCATTAATTACCTGCAACGTTGACCCTGCGACGCCCCGCATTAATTACCTGCACAATGACCCTGCGCCCCCCGCATTAATTACCTGCACAATGACCCTGCGCCCCCCGCATTAATTACCTGCACAGTGACCCTGCGCCCCCGCATTAATTACCTGCACGATGACCCTGCTACCCCCGCATTAATTACCTGCACAGTGACCCTGCGACCCCCGCATTAATTACCTGCACGATGACCCTGCGCCCCCGCATTAATTACCTGCACATGACCCTGTGCCCCCGCATTAATTACCTGCACAGTGACCCTGCGCCCCCGCATTAATTACCTGCACAGTGACCCTGCGCCCCCGCATTAATTACCTGCACGATGACCCTGCACCCCCGCATTAATTACCTGCACAGTGACCCTGCGCCCCCGCATTAATTACCTGCACGATGACCCTGCGCCCCCGCATTAACTCATTCAAGTCGTTCCGGCCATATATGTCTGGAATTAATAGATAGCTGTCAATTTTATGCATTTGCTTCAAGGGAAGTAATCTGTGTGCACACCATACCTTGGTCACTTCTAAACTCGCTTCGCTCCCTTAGACCACACTTTTGCCTCTGACTTTGCTTTTGTAGTGGTTTGTTGTGGGGAAACCAATCGTGTGTAGAGTTTTTCTATATAAAGTCTATATATAAAAAAAAGTCTGATCTACCACTTCCCTATGTCCGAACCTGAAGTAAAAACCCGTAATCTTCTTTCATTTTCTCTTTTTGTCTATTACGCCTGTTTTGTTTGTGTGCATGGCTGGATTGATTTGTGAGGTTTTTTTAATAATTCAAAATCGTTGCGATGCGAATGAGTTAATTACCTGCACGATGACCCTGCGCCCCCTCATGCTGCGCCGCACGGTGACCACGTGCACCTGGGTGTTGGCGAAGTCCACGTCGATTTTGGGCGTGTTGACCTCCTCGCGCTGGAAGCCCACGTCAAACACCAGCTTCACCCCGCCTGCGCCGTCATCAAACAACGTAATGATAATAATGATCATAATAATAATAGTGAAGCATTGATATTATTTAACAGACCTGCTTACCCTGAAATCTCCACAGAGATGTAGTCTGGGGTCTCCACACTCTTCATCTGCATCAGGATGCCATGCTTCATTTTGGAGCTGAAACCATGGGTCTGTCTCTGTCTCTCTGCCTCTCTGTGCCTCTCCCTGTCTCTGTCTCTCTCTCCCTGTCTCTCTCTCTCTCTCTCTCTCTGTCTCTCTCTCTCTCTCTCTCTGTCTCTCTCTCTCTCCCTGTCTCTCTCTCTCTCTCTCTGCCTCTCCCTGTCTGTCTCTCTCTCTCTGTGCCTCTCCCTGTCTGTCTCCCTCTCTCTCTCTGCCTCTCCCTGTCTCTCTCTCTCCCTCTGTCTCTCTCTCTCCCTGTCTCTCTCTCCCTGTCTCTCTCTCTGTCTCCCTCTCTCCCTGTCTGTCTCTCTCTCTCTGTCTGTCTCTCTCTCCCTCTCTCTCTCTGTCTGTCTCTCTCTCCCTGTCTCTGTCTGCCTCTCTCTCTCTCCCCGTCTCCCTCTCTCTCTGCCTCTCCCTGTCCCTGTCTGTCTCTCTCTCTCTCTCCCTCTCTCTGCCTCTCTCTCTCCCTGTCTCTCTTTCCCTCTCCCTTTCTCTCTCTCTCTCCCTGTCCCTGTCTCTCTCCTTCTCTCTCTCCCTGTCTCTCTCTCTCTCTCTTTCCCCTCTCTCTGCCTCTCCCTGTCCCTGTCTCTCTCTCTCTCCCTCTCCCTGTCTCTCTCCCTCTCTCTCTCCCTCTCCCTGTCTCTCCCTCTCTCTGCCCTCTCCCTGTCCCTGTCTCTCTCTCTCCCTGTCTCTCTCTCTCTCCCTCTCCCTGTCCCTGTCCCTGTCCCTGTCTCTCTCTCTCTCTCTCTGCCTCTCCCTGTCTCTCTCTCTCCCTCTCCCTGTCTCTCTCTCTCTCCCTGTCCCTCTCTCTCTCTCTCTCTCTCTCTGCCTCTCCCTGTCTCTCTCTCCCTCTCCCTCTCTCCTCTCTCTGTCTCTCCTCTCTCTCTCTCTCCCTCTCCCTGTCTCTCTGTCTCTCTCTCCCTCTCTCTGTCTCTCTCTCCCTCTCCCTGTCTCTCTCTCTCTCCCTCTCCCTGTCTCTCTCTCCCTCTCCCTCTCTCCTTGTCTTACCTTACTTGTCCTCCCATATTAGTAGCTTAAGCAAACGAGTATCTCAAAAAGTTTTCCAGCTCTCGAAGATAAAGCATTTTCTTAATATTGATGCACGTAAGCATTTCTTCCACGCATGCATCCAGTCTCACATAGATTATGCATCAACTCTCTTTGATTCAAGTAGTGCTAACACCCTAAAGCCGTTGATAAGTGTTCATAAACGAGCTCTAAAAACATGTCTAAAGAAAAAATCGTCTTCATTAACATTTCAAGATTACGTCTCACTAAATATTCTTCCTTTCACAGATAAGCTTCGTTATAATAAAGCAGTCATGATGTACAGAATTATAAACGGTTTTGCACCTGTAACCTTAATCAAAAGATTTCCACTCAACCAGTCTAGATATACAAACAGTATTCTTGTCCCCAAGCCCAGAACTGATCTTTTTAAAAACCAGTTTTTACCACGTACTCAGGTGGGACTCTATGGAACTCTTTGCCATCTAATTTAAAACAAATAGCTGGCATGAATTCTTTCAAAAAGGCATATCAAAATATTCTATTTCAAAATCTTAAAGAACAAATGTAATTTTGTTTTGTGTTTTTTCTTCCTCTCCTATGTTTTACTATTATTACTCATGTGTTATGTGTGTTGTGACATGCTTCAGTATACCCTCCCTTCCCCCTTATTCTCCCTCCTTACCCCCCCCCCCCCCTCACCTGTAATTACTCCAAGCGTTTCTTTCTTTTTGTGTAACCCATTTGCCTTTTCACTTTTGCATGCGTTAGTTAACTTTGTTATTGAATGTTCTATTTGCCCCAGGGCTGGGTGGAAAAAAAAGCATTGTATTGCTTATCTCATGTTTCCCTGGTTAAATAAAATTTCGTTTTCGTTTTCTCTCTCTCCCTGTCTCTCTCTCTCTCCCTGTCTCTCTCTCTCCCTGTCTCTCTCTCTCTCCATGTCTCTCTATCTCTCTCTCGCTCTCTCTCTCCCTCTCTCTCTCCCTCTCTCTCTCTCTCTGTGTCTCTCTCTCTCTCTCTCTCTCCCTGTCTCTCTCTCTCACCCTGTCTCTCTCTCTCTCTCTCCTGTCCCTGTCTCTCTCTCTCTCTCCATGTCTCTCTATCTCTCTCTCGCTCTCTCTCCATCTCTCTCTCCCTCTGTCTCTCTCCCTGTCTCTCTCTCTATTGTGTCTCTCTCTCTCCCTCCCTCTCTCACCGTTGTGTTGTTCATCTCCACAGAGATGTAGTCTGGGGTCTCCACACTCTTCATCTGCATCAGGATGCCCTGCTTGACTTTGGAGCTGAACCCATGGGTCTGTCTCTCTCTCTCTCTCTCCCTGTCTCTCTCTCTCTCCATCACTCCCTCTCACCGTTGTTGTTCATCTCCACAGAGATGTAGTCTGGGGTCTCCACACTCTTCATCTGCATCAGGATGCCCTGCTTGACTTTGGTGCTGAACCCGATGGTGGCGTACTGGAAGTCCGTGGCGGACAGACCCTGGGTCTCATCAAAGGCGTAGCGCACCATGTAGTTCTGCTTCATGTTCACGCCAACCTCTGTGAGACAGGAGAGAGAGAGACAACAACGACATACAGTATTTACACGGCACTGAATCTTGATAAAAATCAAATCAAAGCGCACACACACACGTTAGCATTCATAACACATTCAAACAAAAATGCAATACAAAGCGAACACACACGCATGACATAAATGGTATCCAGCAGAAACAGACCTAAAGGCAAGAGAGAGAAGAGAAAGAGAGTGGAGCCTCAATGACGGGGGGGAACAAGTGGGTTTTGAGGTTAGATTTGAAAGAAGAGAGGGTCGCGTGAGAAAGACAGGGAAGATACATGAATGGGTGGCGGACAGACCCTGCGTTGTCTCGTCTAAGGCACCATGTAGTTCTGCTTCATGTTCACGCCAACCTCTGCCAGAAAGTACATACTATGAGAAAATAGAAAAGACATACAGTTGGTATTTGCAGACCTGCCACATTCTGAGAATAAAAAAAGAGGAGCGAGAATCTAGGGGCTGGCACTGGCCCCCCAGTAAAATCCATTGCCACTTCGAAATGTGCGGCCTTCTCTTTTGTTCTTCAAACATGCAGTCGTTTTTGTCAGTTTGAGATCCATTTTAGAGTAAGAAATATTGACCATTGTCAATTTGAGATCCATTTTAGAGAAAGAAATATTGACCAATCTACAATATTTGTTGGTCATTTAGCCTGAGATAGGCCTATGCTTCGTGTAGCCCCTCACTGTCTCATGCTGACCCTTAGATGTCCATTAGCTGGTGCTTTGAATGCATGCTCTTTGTTGTGAAATTGAGTGGAAAATGTATACAAGACAGATTTTAAAATATAGGAGCTGGGGAGGTTGCAAGAGGAGCTAGGAGCAATGCTCAACATATCTGAGCTGCTCCTCTGAAATCGGAGCAAGTGGCAGGTCTGTATTTGGCATAGTCCAGTCACAGACTCTTATCTCTGTGAAATTTGGGAGGCTGTCATCCGGAGAGCGCATCACCGCAAGTGCAGCGCCACCCATTTTTTGTGGGGGGAGGGGCAGGGTGAGGGGGTATAAAGAAAGGGGGCGAACAATGCATGAGTGACCCGGGTTCGAATCCAGACCGCGCCATTTCTTTTGAACGTCGAGTCCTTTCGGATGAGGACTTAAAGCTGGTCTGACCCGTGCACTTAGAAATTCCATGGCAGTCGATAATAAGAGCAGGAAGAAATCCCGCTGCCTTGTATGACCAAATTGATAGCTATCGACGTTCAAAAGAAATGGCGCGGTCTGGATTCGAACCCGGGTCACTCATGCATTGAGAAATGTTTGGGCAGGCGAGCATCTTAAACACTCTGCCACCCTCCTTCCTAAAGGAGACAGAGACAGGCACGAGAGAAAAAGGTACAGAGAGAAAGACTGACAAAGAGAGAGACAGTGGAAGAAAAACAACAACTGACCACGCCCACAGTTCCATCCTATCCAAGGGGTGTAGTAGGAACAGTCGCAGGTGTAACGCGAGTAACCCTCGCGACACAGAGGACAGACAGACACAAGAAAAAGATATAGAGAGAGAGACTGACAAAGAGAGAGAGACTGACAAAGAGAGACCAGACAGTTCCATCCTCTCCAAGGGGTGTAGTAGGAACAGTCGCAGGTGTAACAACAACTGACCACGCCCACAGAAAGAGAGAGAGACTGACAAAGAGAGAGAGACAGTGGAAGAAAAACAACAACTGACCACGCCCACAGTTCCATCCTCTCCAAGGGGTGTAGTAGGAACAGTCGCAGGTGTAACGCGAGTAACCCTCGCGACACAGAGAGAAGGACAGACACAAGAAAGATAGAGAGAGAAAGAGAGAGAGACTGACAAAGAGAGAGAGACAGTGGAAGACAACAACTGACCAACAGTTCCATCCTCTCCAAGGGGTGTAGGAGAGTCGCAGGTGTAACGCGAGTAACCCTCGCGAAGAGAGAGAGAGACTGAAAAAGAGAGAGAGACAGTGGAAGAAAAACCCCCACAAAAACTGACCACGCCCACAGTTCCACCCTCTCCTCCAAGGGGTGTAGTAGGAGCAGTCGCAGGTGTAACGCGAGTAACCCTCGCGACACAGAAGGAGACACACACAAGAAAGATAGAGAAGGACAGACAGAGGACACAAGAAAGATATGACCACGCCCACAGAGAAATTCAGCGTAGTAGGAGCAGTCGCAGGTGTAACGCGAGTAACCCTCGCGACACAGAGAGAAAAGGACAGACAGACACAAGAAAGATATAAAGAGAAAGAGAGAGAGAGACTGACAAAGAGAGAGAGACAGTGGAAGAAAAACAACCACCACTGACCACGCTCACAGTTCCACCCTCTCCAAAGTCCAAGGGGTGTAGGAGCAGTCGCAGGTGTAACGCGAGTAACCCTCGCGACACAGAGAAAGGACAGACAGACACAAGAAAGATATAAAGAGAAAGAGAGAGACAGACTGACAAAGACAGAGACAGTGGGAGAAAAAACACACAAAAAAACTGACCACGCCCACAGTTCCACCCTCTCCAAGGGGTGTAGGAGCAGTCGCAGGTGTAACGCGAGTAACCCTCGCGACACGTCCCCCCGTTGAAACATGGGCTGCTGGCGCACTTGCCCACACACCCTGAGAGAGAAAAAACCAGAGAGAATGACACGAGGAGATAAGATGTGAAATATACGCGACTCTTCTTCTTCTTCTTCGCCTTAGGCAGCCAACTTCATCACGCTGAAGATTCTGCTGCACTTTAGGGGGGCTCACTCGCTCAAAGTAAGAAGTCTTCACAAAAATACCGATTCATGTGTTACTCGGAACATGCTGCATGTTTCAAATTGAATGATGTGCATTTGATTTTTGGAGATTTAAAAAAAAAAAAAATGACCTAAAATAATGCGTTCTGAGGGAGACACTGGGTCATTTTGTATGTGACTCAATTGAGTTAATCACATGCAACAGAGAGAAGGACAGACAGAAGAAAGATATTGAGAATGCGAATGCAAATTTTTTAATCAGATTAAAGCCAAAAGCTGAAGGGGTTTTACATACAAATAAACATAAACGTTCCATGATAGGGCATGAGAAAACAAGGCATAATGGAAGTATGCTCAAATCGAAATTCGTGCACTCATTGTTACGTCTCTCGAGAGCTAAGATTCCTAAACACTACTCACCTAAGTGCAAGGAAAAAACAGAGAATGACGAGGAGATGAGATGTGACAGTGCATGGGAAAAACAAATGACAGGAGATGAGATGTGACAGTGCAAGGAAAAACAGAGAATGACGAGGAGATGAGATGTGACAGTGTATGGGAAAAAACAGAGAATGAGACGAGGAGATGAGATGTGACAGTGTATGGGAAAAACAGAGAATGACACGAACAGATGAGATGTGACAGTGTATGGGAAAAAACAGAGAATGGAGGAGATGAGATGTGACAGTGTATGGGAAAAAACAGAGAATGACACGAGGAGATGAGATGTGACAGTGTATGGGAAAAACAGAGAATGACACGAGGAGATGAGATGTGACAGTGCATGGGAAAAACAGAGAATGACGAGGAGATGAGATGTGACAGTGCATGGGAAAAACAGAGAATGACACAGAGAATGAGGAGATGAGATGTGACAGTGTATGGGAAAAAAACAGAGAATGACACGAGGAGATGAGATGTGACAGTGTATGGGAAAAACAGAGAATGACACGAGGAGATGAGATGTGACAGTGCATGGGAAAAACAGAGAATGACACGAGGAGATGAGATGTGACAGTGTATGGGAAAAAACAGAGAATGACACGAGGAGATGAGATGTGACAGTGTATGGGAAAAACAGAGAATGACAGGAGATGAGATGTGACAGTGTATGGGAAAAACAGAGAATGACAGGAGATGAGATGTGACAGTGTATGGGAAAAACAGAGAATGACATGTGACGAGAATGACAGGAGATGAGATGTGACAGTGCATGGGAAAAACAGAGAATGACACGAGGAGATGAGATGTGACAGTGTATGGGAAAAACAGAGAATGACACGAGGAGATGAGATGTGACAGTGCATGGGAAAAACAGAGAATGACACGAGGAGATGAGATGTGACAGTGTATGGGAAAAACAGAGAATGACACGAGGAGATGAGATGTGACAGTGCATGGGAAAAACAGAGAATGACACGAGGAGATGAGATGTGACAGTGCATGGGAAAAACAGAGAATGACGAGGAGATGAGATGTGACAGTGCATGGGAAAAACAGAGAATGACGAGGAGATGAGATGTGACAGTGCATGGGAAAAACAGAGAATGACACGAGGAGATGAGATGTGACAGTGTATGGGAAAAACAGAGAATGACACGAGGAGATGAGATGTGACAGTGCATGGGAAAAACAGAGAATGACACGAGGAGATGAGATGTGACAGTGCAAGGGAAAAACAGAGAATGACACGAGGAGATGAGATGTGACAGTGCATGGGAAAAACAGAGAATGAGACGAGGAGATGAGATGTGACAGTGCATGGGAAAAACAGAGAATGACACGAGGAGATGAGATGTGACAGTGCATGGGAAAAACAGAGAATGACACGAGGAGATGAGATGTGACAGTGCATGGGAAAAACAGAGAATGACACGAGGAGATGAGATGTGACAGTGCATGGGAAAAACAGAGAATGACACGAGGAGATGAGATGTGACAGTGCATGGGAAAAACAGAGAATGAGACGAGGAGATGAGATGTGACAGTGCATGGGAAAAACAGAGAATGACAGGAGGAGATGAGATGTGACAGTGCATGGGAAAAACAGAGAATGAGACGAGGAGATGAGATGTGACAGTGCATGGGAAAAACAGAGAATGACGAGGAGATGAGATGTGACAGTGCATGGGAAAAACAGAGAATGACACGAGGAGATGAGATGTGACAGTGCATGGGAAAAACAGAGAATGACAGGAGATGAGATGTGACAGTGCATGGGAAAAACAGAGAATGACACGAGGAGATGAGATGTGACAGTGCATGGGAAAAACAGAGAATGACAGGAGATGAGATGTGACAGTGCATGGGAAAAACAGAGAATGACAGGAGATGAGATGTGACAGTGCATGGGAAAAAACATGAGAATGACAGGAGATGAGATGTGACAGTGCATGGGAAAAACAGAGAATGACAGGAGATGAGATGTGACAGTGCATGGGAAAAACAGAGAATGACAGGAGATGAGATGTGACAGTGCATGGGAAAAACAGAGAATGACAGGAGATGAGATGTGACAGTGCATGGGAAAAACAGAGAATGACAGGAGATGAGATGTGACAGTGCATGGGAAAAACAGAGAATGACAGGAGATGAGATGTGACAGTGCATGGGAAAAACAGAGAATGACAGGAGGAGATGAGATGTGACAGTGCATGGGAAAAACAGAGAATGACAGGAGGAGATGAGAGGAGAATGAGATGTGACAGTGCATGGGAAAAACAGAGAATGACAGGAGATGAGATGTGACAGTTATGGGAAAAACAGAGAATGACAGGAGATGAGATGTGACAGTGCATGGGAAAAACAGAGAATGACAGGAGATGAGATGTGACAGTGCGTGGGAAAAACAGAGAATGACAGGAGATGAGATGTGACAGTGTATGGGAAAAACAGAGAATGACAGGAGATGAGATGTGACAGTGCATGGGAAAAACAGAGAATGACAGGAGATGAGATGTGACAGAGATGAATGACAGGAGATGAGATGTGACAGTGTATGGGAAAAACAGAGAATGACAGGAGATGAGATGTGACAGTGCATGGGAAAAACAGAGAATGACAGGAGATGAGATGTGACAGTGCATGGGAAAAACAGAGAATGACAGGAGATGAGATGTGACAGTGCATGGGAAAAACAGAGAATTTTGAGATGTGATGCATGGGAAAAACAGAATGACAGGAGATGAGATGTGACAGTGCATGGGAAAAACAGAGAATGAGGAGGAGATGAGATGTGACAGTGCATGGGAAAAACAGAGAATGACAGGAGATGAGATGTGACAGTGCATGGGAAAAACAGAGAATGACAGGAGATGAGATGTGACAGTGCATCAGAGAATGACACGAGGAGATGAGATGTGACAGTGTATGGGAAAAACAGAGAATGACACGAAGATGAGATGTGACAGTGCATGGGAAAAACAGAGAATGACGAGGAGATGAGATGTGACAGTGTATGGGAAAAACAGAGAATGACACGAGGAGATGAGATGTGACATTGTATGGGCTGAATGACACGAGGAGCTGAGATGTGACAGTGCATGGGAAAAACAAGAATGACAGAGATGAGATGTGACACTGCATGGGAAAAACAGAGAATGACAGGAGATGAGATGTGACAGTGTATGGGAAAAACAGAGAATGAGGAGATGAGATGTGACAGTGCATGGGAAAAACAGAGAATGACAGGAGATGAGATGTGACTATGGGAAAAACAGAGAATAAGGAGATGAGATGTGACAGTGTATGGGAAAAAAAAACAGAGAATGACAGATGAGATGAGATGTGACAGTGCATGGGAAAAACAGAGAATGACAGGAGATGAGATGTGACAGTGCATGGGAAAAACAGAGAATGACAGGAGGAGATGAGATGTGACAGTGTATGGGAAAAACAGAGAATGACAGGAGATGAGATGTGACAGTGCATGGGAAAAACAGAGAATGACAGGAGATGAGATGTGACAGTGCATGGGAAAAACAGAGAATGAGGAGGAGATGTCTGACATATGCATGGGACAGAGAATGACACTAGGAGATGAGAACAGTGCATGGGAAAAACAGAGAATGATGAAGATGAGATTTGACAGTGCATGGGAAAAACAGAGAATGAGGAGGAGATGAGATGACAGTGCATGGGAAAAACAGAGAATGACAGGAGACAATGTGACAGTGCATGGGAAAAACAGAGAATGACAGGAGATGAATGTGACAGTGCATGGGAAAAACAGAGAATGACACGAGGAGATGAGATGTGACAGTTATGGGAAAAACAGAGAATGACAAGGAGATGAGATGTGACAGTGCATGGGAAAAACAGAGAATGACAACGAGGAGATGAGATGTGACATTGTATGGGAAAAACAGAGAATGACACGAGGAGATGAGATGTGACATTGCATGGGAAAAACAGAGAATGACACGAGGAGATGAGATGTGACAGTGCATGGGAAAAACAGAGAATGACAGGAGGAGATGAGATGTGACAGTGCATGGGAAAAACAGAGAAATCATGAGATGTGACAGTGTATGGGAAAAACAGAGAATGACAGGAGGAGATGAGATGTGACAGTGTATGGGAAAAACAGAGAATGACAGGAGGAGATGAGATGTGACAGTGTATGGGTCCTAAATGACACGAGGAGATGAGATGTGACGAAAAAACAGAGAATGAGATGAGATGTGACAGTGCATGGGAAAAACAGAGAATGACAGGAGATGAGATGTGACAGTGCATGGGAAAAACAGAGAATGACAGGAGATGAGATGTGACAGTGTATGGGAAAAACAGAGAATGACAGGAGATGAGATGTGACAGTGCATGGGAAAAACAGAGAATGACAGGAGATGAGATGTGACAGTGCATGGGAAAAACAGAGAATGAGGAGGAGATGAGATGTGACAGTGCATGGGAAAAACATGACAGGAGATGAGATGTGACAGTGCATGGGAAAAACAGAGAATGACAGGAGATGAGATGTGACAGTGCATGGGAAAAACAGAGAATGACACGAGGAGATGAGATGTGACATTGTATGGGAAAAACAGAGAATGACACGAGGAGATGAGATGTGACATTGCATGGGAAAAACAGAGAATGGTTATGGGAAAAACATAGAATATACGAGGAGATTAGATGTGACACTTTGGGCATTCACGAGGAGATGAATGTACAGTGCATTGCTGACACAGGAGATGAGATGTCTTGTTGTATGCGAAAAACAGAAATGACACGAGGAGATGAGATGTGACATTGTATGGGAAAAACAGAGAATCACGAGGAGATGAGATGTGACAGTGCATGGGAAAAACAGACACAATTGGAATTTCATAAATTGAGATTTAAAACTCCATAAAGATTCCCCTTCTATTAATAGCACAGCTGATTTGTCCAGTCAAGTTTCCGAGATAGATCAGTTTGCAGTAGACGCGGAATTTTCCGCGCATGCAGCCCATTGACTTGCCGTCGTTATAATCCACCAGGGCCCCGTGTAGTGGAAACCATTGTTGGTGAAAGAAAGACAGTGCCCATTATTGATATTTTGCACTTTTGACTATTTTTGGCAAACATTAGCACACATAAACAAATTTCGTAACATAACACCAAAACCAAGTTATGAAGAGTTAGGCATCAATATTTTCAGCAACACCATGCACTAAACGACGTAAAATATCAGATTCCATACCTTCGCGTTTGTCTCCTATTGACGAAAACACTAACACATCGAAAGAAGGAAAATTTCACATTCCGATCTTTACCCCCCTCTACAACCAAAGCTGAATGTAAATATTGATTGGTTGAGAGAATCAAATCAAAGCACACTGAAAATAGGTTATGACACACACTGGAAAGCAGGCGTGCAACACACTTGAAAACATGACATACAGCCATATTCGGCTCATTCACAGCAGCATAAATATTGATAGATATTTTAGTTCACTTTGCAACTCATAATAAGTAATCCTTGCAAGTTGGCTTCTTGTTTTATGCACAAAAACTGACCACTGCCCTGTGCCTGTACAATTCACAATGCAGTGCAGGCGTGCACACACAACTCCATACATACAGTATTTATAGTCCGCGCATGCAGCGCACGTAATATTGAGGGCCCCTGTAGTGAAATCAAATTGACGAAACACGGCATGCATAACTGCACACACACACACAAACAGACCTGCGTGCACACACTACACAAGTAGTCTGGACATATGAGTAGATTGGGTGCGAAAGTATTTCATACAGCACTAAATATTGATCCTAAAATCAAATACTACTAAAAAAAAAGAGTAGAAGTCTGCACACACAAACAACACATACAGTATTTATAAGGCGCTAAATATTGATATAAATCAACTGAAGCACACACACACACACGTTCAACATTCATAACGCATTCAAACAAAGACGCTATGCAAAAGACGATCAAGAAGATAAGACACCCACCCACACACGCTAGAGAAATAGACCTAAAGGCAAGAGAGAGGAGGAAAAGAGAGAATGAGCTTCAATGACGGGGGGGAACAGGTGGGTTTTGAGAATTGATTTGAAAGCAGAGAGGGTCGGTTGCTGGCAGAAGGAAACACACACACACACATGCATGAAATCCTCGCATACACCCCATAGTTTTACTCCACATGTGTAAAGAAAAAGAGTCAGCATGTGTAAATGCACAGATGCAAACAATTAAACACGCACATACAAAACAAAATGACAAGCATACATAATCAAGCATGCGCACATTCACACACACACACAAAAGCACACACACCACACATAAGTAATTCTTACTCATTTGGTTTTGTTTTCATCTAAAACAATATCCTCTTGGGCCATCAAAAATGCTGACATTTGCTGAAAAGCAGAACATTCCCATGCCTGGAGACTTGCGGAGGGGGTGGGGGTCGTCCAGCCTCCCCGTACAGAGGCACGAGGCATCCATCCACCCCCCCCCCCCCTCTCCACCCCCACCCCTCTCCACCCCCACCCCCCCAAAAAAAGTCCATGCACTCACTGACATACAAAGCCGTCTTCAGAGGGGGGTGGAGTCATCCATCTTCCCTACTGGCCACTGCAATGACTGCCTTTTGCAAGAGTGAATGCCCTTGGTAGATGCTTGGGTACTGACCAGCAAGGGCTCAACTCTCGCCAATAACCCTAGTTGAGGCCACTGCAACGACTGCCCTTTGCTAGACTGTATGCCCTTTTGGGTACTGATCAGCAAGGGCTCAACTCTCGCCAATAACCCTAAGTTATTGACCACTGCCACAACTGCCTTTTGCAAGAGCGAATGCCCTTTTGGGTACTAACCAGCAAGGGCGTAGTTGCTGCAGTGGCCAATGTGGAGGGCGCGAAGCATCCACCCACTCTATCACTGCCCCTTTTGCAAGAGTGAATGCCCTTTTGGGTACTGACCAGCAAAGGGCTTCACTCTTGCTGTCAAGGGCGTTAATAACCCTAGTTGTTGCAGTGGCCAATATGGAGGGCGCAAAGCATCCACCCACTCACTCACTGCCCCCCTCCCTCCCCTATTGGCTACTGCAACAACTGCCTTTTGCAAGAGATAATTCCCTTTTGGGTACTGACCAGCAAAGGGAGGATTAACTCTCGCAGTCAAGGGCATTAATTAAACAACCCTAGTTGCTGCAGTGGCCAATATGGAGGGCGCGAAGCATCCACCAACTCACTCACAGCCCCTTTTGCAAGAGTGAATGCCCTTTTGGGTACTGACCAGCAAGGGATTAACTCTCACTGTCAAGGGCGTTGATAACCCAAGTTGTTGCAGTGGCCAATATGGAGGGCGCAAAGCATCCACCCACTCACTCACTACCCCCCCCCCCCCCCCCCCCTATTGGCTACTGCAACAACTGCCTTTTGCAAGAGATAATGCCCTTTTGGGTACTGACCAGCAAAGGGATTAACTCTCGCCGTCAAGGGCATTAACTAAATAACCCTAGTTGTTGCAGTGGCCAATATGGAGGGCTCAAAGCATCCACCAACTCACTCACTGCCCCTTTTGCAAGAGTGAATGCTCGATTGGGTACTGACCAGCAAAGGGATTAACTCTCACTGTCAATGGCGTTGATAACCCTAGTTGTTGCAGTGGCCGATATGGAGGTCGTGAACTATCCACCCACACTCACTGCCCCTTTTGCAAGAGTGAATGCCCTTTTGGGTACTGACCAACAAGGGCTTAACTCTCGCTGTCAAGGGCGTCAATAACCCTAGCTGTTGCAGCGGCCAATATGGAGGGCGCGAAGCATCCACCCACTCACTCACTGCCCCGAAAACAAACAAAAAAAGTCCCCCCACTCACCGACGTATAAGGCCGTCTTGAGGTCCAGCAGGCGGATGAGGTCGGCGTCTTCGTTGCGGCTGACCTCGGTGAAGTCGTCGATCCTCATCCAGGCCTGCTTGCGGTTCTTCTCGATGTGCACCGTGTGCCAGCGGTCGTCGTTGAGCGGAGCCGGCGACTTGAACGGCAGCACGTTCACACCATTGCCCACGTCGTAGCGGAACTGAATCGTGTCCGACTCTGAAAGATAAAAAAAAAATTTTAAATAATTAATTTGGAACAGGACAGCACTAAATCAATGTTGCACAGACCTGCCAACCCCCTATCAGACCAAAGAGGAATATTTGTATCAGGAAAGAGGTATTTTGGGGAGCTAAGAGGAATTTTGATGCGGCATCTTACCTTTGGCGCATATACATTATATACATATTTAGTACGGGCAGTTCTGCAAAAATGCGGGCGTCGGCCCGCGTTTAGACATGATTATTGCGGGAAGGAACAGATTTGGGGGGGGGATTGTACCAATCCTGCGCCCTAGAATCAGCTCTGTACCAATACCAATCCAAAATTTAAAAAAACAAAAAACAAACCCCGATGGTGTCTATTTCCATTACTCACGGAAGAGTTGCACTTCGATGAAGTCTGTGTCCCCGGTGTAGTGGATCAATACACCATAGGTGCGGAGCTAGCTGCGACACGCTCTCCAGGTGGGAGCAACCCCAAATTTCACACTCATCTCTACGACTACAAAACTAATACCAATCCAAAATTTATTATAAAAAAAATAAAATATAAAAAAAAACACAGAAAATGATCGCATCTATTTCAATGAGCAACTTAGGACATGCGTTTTACTGCCAGGGCGCAATCAAACCAGTAGGGGCTTAGCGCGTGATATTCTTAGTTGGACTCATCTCCCTCTCTCTCTCTCACTACGCCCAACTAAGAATATCAGGGCTATGAAGTACTAAAATTCTAAAGGACCCTCTAAAAGAATGTGCAGGTGTCCAGGGATGCACTAAAAAAATAAAAAATTCGCAATGCCACTGGGACCCTCTATCCCGCCTCTAGGACCCTCTATACTGTAAGTGAAGGAGTCCCTGGGACCCCTTGTTTTGCGGGACGATTGGGAGCCCTGAAGCCCCTACTGGTTTGATTGTCCCCTGGCGGTCAAATCGGCGTCCTAAGCTGACCATTACTCACTGAAGAGTTGGCATTGCACTTCGATGAAGTCTGTGTCCCCGGTGCAGTGGATCAATACGCCATCGGTGCAGAGCTAGCTGCGACGCGCTCTCCAGGTGGGAGCAACCCCAAATTTCACAGACACTCAGCTCCACGACTACAAAACTAATACTAATCCAAAATGTAAAAAAACAAAAAAACGCCAGAAAACGATGGCGTCTATTTCCATTACTCACGAAAGAGTTGCACTTCGATGAAGTCGGTGTCCCCGGTGCAGTGGATCAATACACCATAGGTGCAGAGCTAGCTGCGATGTGCTCTCCAGGTGGAAGCAACACCAAACTTCACAGACACTCAGCTCTACGACTACAAAACTAATACTAATCCAAAATTTAAAAACAAAAAAAACAACGCCAGAAAACGATGGCGTCTATTTCCATTACTCACGGAAGAGTTGCACTTCGATGAAGTCGGTGTCCCCGGTGCAGTGGATCAATACACCATCGGTGCAACCCCAAATTTCACACAGACTCATCTCTACGACTACAAAACTAAAACTAATCCAAAATGTATTTATTAAAAAAAATAAAACAACGCCAGAAAACGATGGCATCTATTTCCATTACTCACGGAAGAGTTGCACTTCGATGAAGTCGGTGTCCCCGGTGCAATGGATCATGACGCCGTCCGTGGCCGTGGTCTTGAACTGGAACCAGATGTCGCCGGCATTGTGCGCTTCAAAGGTAGGGAACTCCAGCACCCCGTCCGGCATGTTGAATGTCACCGTGTTGTCAAACAGGTCTGATCAAAATCAAATAAAAAAACTCATGTTGCCTGTTGAATACTCTCTAACCCACTAATCTAAAATGTTATCTGTTTACAGTGCTGTTTTTAAGTATTTAATTATTCAAACCATTATTGTTTGAAAGCTTGCATAAACATCTATGTGTATGCAAAGTTTGAACAATGTACGCCTTCTATTTCCCGAGAAAATGCCAACGTTAAAGTTTGGAAATTAGACCACGGAAGCAACACACACACACACAGAACACGAGTGAGCCAATCAATGCTGTCTTCAGTTCAGGGTTTCTCATTTTTTCCCTCAGAATTATTAGTCTCTTTATTACTGTCGAAGAGTTGTGCGCTTCAAAGGTAGGGAACTCTAGCACCCCGTCCGCAATGTTGAATGTCACCGTGTTGTCAAACAGGTCTGATCAAAATCAAATAAAAAAACTCATGTTCTGTTGAATACTCTCTAACCCACTAATCTAAAATGTTATCTGTTTACAGTGTTGTTTTAAATATTTAATTATTCAAATCATTATTGTTTGAAAGCTTGCATAAACATCTATGTGTATGCAAAGTTTGAACAATGTACGCCTTCTATTTCCCGAGAAAATGCCAACGTTAAAGTTTGGAAATTAGACCACGGAAGCAACACACACACACAAAACACGAGTGAGCCAATCAATGCGTCTTCAGTTCAGGGTTTCTCATTTTTTCCCTCAGAATTACTAGTCTCTCTTTATTACTGTCGAAGAGTTGTGCGCTTCAAAGGTAGGGAACTCTAGCCCGTCCGGCAAGTTGAATGTCACCGTGTTGTCAAACAGGTCTGATCAAAATCAAATAAAAAAACTCATGTTGCCTGTTGAATACTCTCTAACCCACTAATCTAAAATGTTATCTGTTTACAGTGTTGTTTTAAGTATTTAATTATTCAAATCATTATTGTTTGAAAGCTTGCATAAACATCTATGTGTATGCAAAGTTTGAACAATGTACGCCTTCTATTTCCCGAGAAAATGTCAATGTTAAAGCTTGGAAATTAGACCACGGAAGCAACACACACACACACACACAGAACACGAGTGAGCCAATCAATGCGTCTTCAGTTCAGGGTTTCTCATTTTTTCCCTCAGAATTATTAGTCTCTTTATTACTGTCGAAGCGTTGTGCGCTTCAAAGGTAGGGAACTCTAGCACCACGTCCGGCATGTTGAACGTCACCGTGTTGTCAAACAGATCTGATCAAAATCAAATCAACATCAATGCTGTCTTCAGTTCAGGGTTCCTCATCTTTTTCCTCAGAAGTATTAGTCTCCTTATTACTACTAGTGTAGAGTGGCACAGTGGTAGCGCGTTCGCTTCGTGTCAAGTAAACCCGAGTTCGAACCTGGGTACAGGGGATTTTTCCTCTCACTTTGCACTAGGCCTTACGGTCTGAACGTGGAGTCTTTCGGATGAGACGATAAACTGAGGCCCCGTGTGCCCATGCACTTAGCATACGTTAAACCCAGTGGCAACGAAAAAGTTATTTGGTCAAAATTTACCCACCCCCATCAGTCACACAAAAATCGCATGAAAAAAAAAATTGGGTGGCGCACCTCTGGCTGCAACAAGCTCTACAGGTGGGAGCAACCCGAATTTCACAGAGACGCCTCTATACCACTAATACCATCAAAGTGATGTACCGAGGATCGAAAAGTGATAGGACAAACTGTCCTGAGACAAGAGAAATCAATAGGACAATGTCCTGGCTCTTGCAAAAATCAATAAGACAAAGCGTGCCAGTGTTAAAAATTTAATCATACAGACATTTGTCCTGACAGGGGAGAACACAATAGGACATTTTCAATTTTAATAGGTCAATGTCCTATGACCGGGGCCTCGGGACATCACAGCATCACTGTTAACAAAAACTTATTGGAACATTTTGTTAGGCTCGCGCACGGTCGATTTTTAATTTGTTTTTTTATTTTATTTCTAACATTAATGAAACAGAAGTACCAAATACAAGTTAACTCTCTATAGCGTACATGCCATGCACAAACGTTCCACACTAGGCAGGTTTGCATCATTACATAAAAATTATTTAAAAAAATAATGCTTAACCGCACAGTTTTGAAAATTTGCGGTATTGTTTATAATAATAAAAGCTAGCATATGTAATTCCAAAGTAATTTTTTTTTATTATTAGCAGATTTTAAAAAAGCATGACAAAGAAGACGAACGAGGGGTAGTGACTCGTTTTCATTTTGCGGTACTAAAATAGACTGGAAGAAAATTTCATTGGGAAAACTATTAAGGGACCGTAGAGGAACACTTCTATACCGGTTTGGGTCGCATGGCTTCGCGGAGTTGTGAATGGTTAAACGCTATGTACGCTATAGCGTACATTAGTATTGAACGGTTGTAAAGGGAAGCAATCGGCCAGAAAAGAGTGAGTTAAACGAAGGCTGGGACAGTGTCAAAGAGAAGTAACTTCATAAAACGTGATTTGGATTGAGAAAACATGGATTCACTGCCTCTCACATTCAGACAAGTTCTAGAAATCGTTGTTCCGAGAATACTCGGCATCAGGCCCTGACTGGCGTTCTCCATTTCTGAGTATACTCGGAATTCGTCCAGCTTTATTTCCTCTTCTTTTTAGTTGTTGGGCATAACCCGTAAAGCACTGGTTCTTTACTCAAATGTCCAACAATATCAAAGTAGCACTCACACTTGATATGCAAACGAAGTTAGCAAAAGTCGAGTTGAAAAGTGACACTGAAATCGACACAGTTTTACCGGTTGTTTTTGGAGATAACGTTGAGTTTGGAGGTAAAGCTACTTTGCATAATTTTGCTCAGTTTATCGACTTTGTCTTTGGGGCCCCTTGAAAAACCCCAAATACCCCCTTGAAAAAACCCTTGGAAACTCCTTGAATTTTGTTCTACTTCAAGAAAACCAACTACAGGAAGTTTTCCTTTTTTCCACGGACCATCTCTGAGTGGAACTCCCTCCCACCTGAGGCAGTATCATCGGCCTCGGTGGAGAGCTTCAAGTCCCGGATCTAAACCGCCCCTCCCCTCCCCCCCTCCCACCCTCTTTGCCCCTGCCCCACTCATTTCCCTCCAGTATTCCCCAATCCTACTTCCAACTTGTCCCATCTTTCCCCCAGCCATTCAAGCCGATCATCTGGGCGGCCAAGGAAATTATGACTGTGTATAAATATCTTACCTACATGACCGAAGTCCCCAGTTTTCATACACAACAGAACCATCAAAACGATGATGGCGGTTGTCTACTGCAAGAAGAAGAGAAGAGAAAAGAAGAAGAAGAGCAAGAACCCCTGTGTCGATTTCAGTACGCCTGTGGCGAAAAGCTACTGGGAAAGACTAGAGATGAGATTCTCAGAGAACCAAAAAGGAGGAAAAAAGAGACAGGAGTCCGGGGGCCGGCACAGGCCCTCGGTGGGGACCCTGATGGGCTTTGCCACCTGAAGCTGAAGAAATGTTGCGTTTGAGCCTGTAAAAATCAGTCTCTGGGACAGCAAAATTATTAAAAATGTAATCTTGATCCTACAAAAATTTGTGGAATTATGAAGAGAGAGAGAGAGAGAGAGAGAGAGAGAGAAGAGAGAGAGAGAGAGAGAGGAGGGAGGGAGGGAGGGAGGGAGGGAGGAGAGGGAGGGAGGGAGGGAGGGAGAGGAGGAGAGAGATAGAGAGAGAGAGAGAGAGAGAGAGAGAGAGAGAGAGAGAGAGAGAGAGAGCGAGAGAGAGAGAGAGAGAGAGAGAGAGAGAGAGAGACAGAATGAACCGATTGAGAAACAAAAATATTTATCAAACTCTTTTTCACCGCATTTTCACGGCTCAACACAAAACTTAACCCCTCGCCAATTTTCTCAACAGATTTACACTGATCTCAAAACAATAACTTCTGGGGCCATCAAAAGGGAGGGAAACATCTCATCTCTGAAGAGTGAAACCAAATTCCAGACCTGTTTACCCCTATTTTTGCAAAGTTGTAATTTCTGAAACAAAAAAAACGTAATTTTGAAGAAAAAACCTGTAATCCAACGCGTAACCAATGTACGTCGATTATCGTACTGACCTGAGTGTGCAATACTAAATGTCCGTCGAGCAGTAGACACAGAACACATGCTCGTCACCTAGTGATGAACAGACGTATTCCTGGAATATTTAGGTCACTTTCCCGGAATTTCTGTGCCATTTAAGTGACTTTTTGATGTCTTTTCTTTTGATTTTTTTCGACTTTCAAGAAGATACAGAAGCTTCGGAATGCACTTCGCTTGGACGCCATTTTGAAACAGAAAAGGAAATGGCGCAAAATGACTTTTCACTGCATCGCTTCAAAAGCTTCGCTTACCGACGCAACTGTAGTGGGTTTTTTTTTATATTTAGGATTTTATTTTCCCGTTGTTTTTTTCGTAGCCGTAATTTGACTTTGTTTCACGTAAAAATTATGGCAAAATCATCAAGGTAAACAGGTATGAAATTCCTTACCATCACCGAAGCACTCCAGTTTGCCGAGTTTTATGCTTGGCGATCTTGTGGTCGTTGACCTGCCCCGTGTCTCCAAAGTGGAGCTCCATGACTGGTAGGTACTCCTTGTGAACCAGGAAACCTGCAACGCATTGGCACTATATAGTTACTATATTGTGTTGTGATGTGTGCAGACCTGTTTACCCCCTAACACAAGTCTTGTAGTAGTCTGCATAGCTGAAATGAGTAGCAAAATGTGTAGTTTTATTCATTAAACCATCAAACAATGTTCACTGAAAATGAGTAGTTAGAGCATTATTTTCGAATTTTGAAGAGTAGTAGAGGTCCAAATTGAGTAGAATACTACTCGAAAAGAGTAGAGTAAACAAGGTCTGTGTGCGCACACCGTAATTCGTGGACTTAAGCCGCAACCTTTTTTTTACCCCCCACCTCCTGCGGCTAGCACAGTACCGCAAGTCCTAAAAGGGCCTAAAAGTGAAAGTAAACTCAACTCAGTGCCGCATCCTTGATTCAGACCTTTGCTCAGGGTTGATGACAAAAAAAACCCACCTTGATTTCAGGTATATTTTTCACAAAACGACGATCCTTTTCGCGGTCCCGACACTTTCGTTTGGCGGGGGCAAGCAACACACCCGCGATCAACTCTACACTCAACCGGAAGCGGACTTTTTTTTTAAAGTAGGGGGTGCGGCTTATATTACGAAACAGCTTGTAGTCCGTGAGTTACGGTAATATCTTCTGGTTGGCAAACAGATTCTAAGATTCTGTGACGAAACACGAAGTTTTGAATCCATCAAAACGGAAATGGCACGGCGCCTTTTCTGTTTGAAAGAGATGGAACCCCCCACCCCTCCTCACTCCATAGCTGACCCAGGCATTTTTCTTCTCAAATTTACTTGGTGCCATCCCTATTTTGTGGACGGCAATGGCAGAATTCGCTACATGCTCCGAAAGCTTGTGCCGCCTGGTGCGTCGATGGTGCCGGTGACGTTTCAATGTTTTATGGATTCAAGTAGTAGACATTTAGTTTGAGCGATTAACTCAAAATAATGCTTGCCTTTGTCGTTACAGTCGCTTGGTAGGTATTCCTTGTGCACCAAATAACCTGCAACCGCATTGGTACTACACAGTACATTGTGTTGTGCTGCGTGCATAATATCTTCTGGTCGGTGAAGAATCGTCATACATAAAATGATGTGTCCAGTTTTCAGTTTTCACTGGTCTCCCCCCCCCCCACCCCCCCCCCCTCCCCCATTCAGCCGACATACATTAATTTCGAGGAGGCATGATTAAATAAACATGGGTGTATGCGGTGACCAAAGACTTTGCCTGAACTTTCCATCATCATAACCCTGGCTAAAACGGTCAATTTTAAGAGCAAAAAGAGCATGAGAAGAGCCCTATCATTAAATTGCGCGTGTGTGTGGTGCGTGCGTGTGCGTGTGCGTGTGTGTGTGCGTGTGCGTGTGCGTGTGCGTGTGCCGTGTGTGTGATTGATAGTGTTCAAAATGCTTCCTCTGTTGGGATGATCCCTGGAGTCTTTTTTAGCCAGGGTATGACAACACAAACACAGAGAGGAGAGAGAGAGAGAGAGAGATAGATGAGAGAGAGGGAGAGGAGAGAGAGAGAGAGAGAGATGAGAGAGAGAGAGAGAGAGAGAGAGACTCAGAGAGAGAGAGAGCGACTCAGAGAGAGAGAGAGAGAGAGACAGAAAGATGAGAGAGAGAGAGACAGAGAGAGAGAAGAGACTGGAGAGAGGGACAGAGAGAGAGAGAGAGAGAGAGAGAGAGAGAGAGAGAGACAGAGAGACAGGACAGAGACAGAGAGAGAGAGAGAGAGAGAGAGAGAGCGAGAAAAGACTCAGAGAGAGAGGAGAGAGAGAGAGAGAGGAGACGAGAGAGAGAGAGAGAGAGAGAGAGAGAGAGAGGAGAGGAGATTGAGAGGACTCAGAGAGAGAGAGAGAGAGAGAGAGAGAGAGATGACGTAGGGGAATTTCTTAGCTTCAGGCAGACCCACAATGCACCCCTATACTACAACCTACTTACCCATGTCGGCGGTTTGGACGGAGAGCCCTGCGTCACAGTGGCAGGTCTGGCTTCCCCCCAAGCAGCCTTTCTCCTCCAGCCCGCAGGCGCACTTCCCAGACCCCGGGGCGGCCCCGCCCCAGTAGTACATGGGCTGGTAGGTCCGCCCCACCCACCAGCCGTAGGTGCGCGCCGAGGTGGTGGGGTCTACGTTGTCACCGCTCTCTGCAACAAATTGCGTGTAGAGTGTAGGGTGGCACACAGTAGTAGCGCGTTCGCTTCGTGTTAAGTAAACCCGAGTTCGAAACCTGGGTACAGGGGATTTTTTTTCTTCTCACTTTGCACTAGGCCTTGCGGTCTGAACGTGGAGTCTTTCGGATGAGACGATAAAACCGAGGTCCCGTGTGCCCATGCACTTAGCACACGTTAAACGCAGTGGCAACGGAAAAGTTGTCATTTGGTCAAAATCTTACCCCCCTCCCTTCCTTCCTCATCAGTCACACAAAAATCCGCATACAAAATTTTTTTTTTAAATGGGTGGCGCGCCTCTAGCTGTGACACACTCTCCAGGTGGGAGCAACCCGAATTTCACAGAGACGCCTCTGTGTACCTAACCTAACCTAACAATAAAGACCCTTTTTATATATATATAACATTAAAAAAGCAGACAAAAAACAAGCTTTGATAAAAAATGTCCCCAACTGTTGACTTTTTCCAGGGGTTTCTTTATTCTGAATGATATATGTATATATAAACATTATAATTTGCTTTGATAAAACTTTTTCTGTGTCCAATGTCTGTATTTTGTGAACCTCAGAAACAAACTCAATTAACATTAACTTTGATGAATTGTTCCGTTCTGAAAATAATTAAAAATAAAACAACAATGTGCTGTTTTACTTTTTCTCCCAATGGGGGAGGTACAGTGCCTTATGCAAAGACAGCTGTTTTCGATCTTGAGAAGATCTCATCAGCTTGCATGATCGGCCTACAATTTGACTGTCCAGTGGATGTCAACTTGAGCAAGAAGCCATTCTACAAGAGTATGGGTCTTCTTTGGCCTAAATCGAAAATCACAATAAAAGCAAACCAGTACAAAGCTAAACAGAATAGCAAAAATCTAATGAAATCTTATGTAAAACGAAGAGAAAATACTGTTCTGAAATTTTAATTTCAAAAACCTAATAGACATGACTAGAGAGGGGCCTACTACTGAGATGTATCCATTTTTTTTGAAATCTGCTCAGTGTTTCTTTTTTGCTATTGTTAATCTATGATCTTACTTTACTTTCATTGCAACGAGGCTATTCTGAAACGTGTTTTTTCTCTCATAAAAAAAAAGGACGACACAAACCTGTCAGGCTTTTTGTTCTTTTTGTAGCTTTCCTCAGTGGTCATTTCTTTCTTTATTCATTTTTCGAGATATCCAAACACTATTTGATCAAATTTTACTATAATACGATACAAGGGTTGTTCAGGCCACGGGAAATTGTCAGAGACAAAAAAACTCTGAAAACTCTGGAAAAACTCTGAAAAGCCCCCCTCCCCCCAACACCCCCCCCCCCCCCCCCCCCATTTTACAGCGTTTTAAAATAGAATATATAAAAATTGACGTATTTTTTCGCTGAAATCTTTTTAAAAAAAATTTTTTTATCGCGGAAATCCGCAAATGCGTGAAAAATCCCATGACATGTTTGTTTTATATCAAATGTTACTCATATATGGGTGCTTCTATAATCCTGGACAAGCAGGGTTCCCGGGGCACCTTCCCCTACAGTAGTACAGGGTTGGTAGCTAGCTTACTATGGGCATGCAGTTGTGCTTTTCGCGGTTGTGATGAAAGGAGCTTATTTACTTTGGAGTAAAACAATTCGAGTACAGTCAAGCAGAGGTTCCAGGTGTTGGAAACATGAAACGGAAAAAAAAGACTTAAAAGGACTTATAAGGACCTCAAAAGATTGCACAAGGACTTTCGCAACCTGATTGTATGGACATTGTTCATGATAGAAGAAGCCCAATGCCAAGAGAGCATTTGCACGCGCCGGGCGACCTTGAATTTCACTGAGTGAATTTAGAGAGTTGAATTAGATAGGTCAGCGCAACACGGGCAGAACGAGCTAGGGCAAATTAGTAGTCTAGTATAGAGAAAAAACACTCGTGGCAAAACTGTATTGTTGACCAAAGAGCACAATTCCAATACGCATGAGAGGTGAATCCTAGTCTTGGGCGGAAAGACTCACACAGCTGCAATGAATTATATGCTCCATATCTGCGACACCGACCCATGGCATACGCAGTTTCTTGGTGAGAATTCTTAGAGTAGCAGTTTCTTCATCACTTTTGTTGTGGCTCAACACAAACTAGATAAACCACTTTGTCGGTCGGTCGGTCCAAATTTGTCGCACACATTGACAAAATTGTCGCACTTCAAAATCGAGGCTACACTTCAAATTAATTCAGGCCTCTCTTTAAAATGATGTCTTTTAAAAGCGTACAAAATAATAAACAAAGTAATACAGACACTACAACAGACACGAACGACGAGTATGCGGTGCTCTTTTCGATGAGGATAAGTAGGATACATAGTTTAAATGTTTTCCAAAAGATATAAAAAAGTTACGCAATGTGCAGAAGAAACATCGTTTACAGATAAAAAATTATTGAAAGCAGGGGAGGTAAATCATATTGGAGTGGTAAAAATAGACCGAGTGCAACAAAAACTATTGCGAATTTCGCGCTACATGTTTCGTGATAAAACAGGACTCTTAACAGGACCTTTACAAAAAATAAAAGGAACCTTTGATGAATTTATAAAAGGATCTACTTGCTGAAAACAGCACTGAAAGGCCTGTTGACCAAACCCCATTACAAGACTAAATTTAAGTTAAAGAACTTACCCCTTTCACCGGCCCAACTCGCATTTAGCACCACATTGATTTGACACCTGTGTCACTAAAAGGACACAAATTGGGGTATATAATCAAAGACCCTGTTGTCTTAGTTTGGAAAGTAAGGATAACTTATGTTATATATGTCACAGGAGAATCCCAATACTGCAGATGGATTTTGTTCAATACCCAGGTAAACTTAATGGAAATATTTGGCTTAAATATGGCTGGCGGTGAAAGGGTTTTTTAAAAGGCCTGTTGACCCCAAAACAATTCACAAGGACTTAAAAAGTGCCTGGGAACCCTGTCAAGCCACTCACGCAGGGGAAAGAGCAGCTTGGAGTTGTTGCACTTGTAGTCGTATGAATTGCCTGCAGGTGTCAGCACGCTCCGATGGATGTCCTCCAGGGGCCAGCATGTTGTCCGTGGCGTAATGTATGCGTCGGACGTAACGACCCCGGGTCCTGGAACCCGTTGACCGTCTATGAGTTCCTGACTGTCAGTGGCCGATTAGCGTCATGATCGTGTCGTCTTATGTCTGCAGGAGATAATAATAATAATGATGATAATAGATACTGATGCTCCTTAACAATGAGTTATTGTACCATCCAAACACAAAAATTTTATTATTTATTTTTTTATTGATGCTGATATAATGTATCATACAATCCCAGAATCCAAGAACCCATTTGGCTAGGCCAGTTTGTGTGCATAATCCTTTGTCTGCGAGAGATAATGATAACGATGATGATAATAATACTGATGATGATGACGATGATGAGAAGGCATGCATCGAACTTACGATCCCAGAAGCCTTTGTCTGCGAGAGATACTAATAATGACGATGATAACAATCCCTGATGATGATGATGATAATGCAGTGCGTCGAACGTAACAATCCCAGAAATCTTTGTCTTCGAGAGATAATGAAATAATGATGATGAACATACAATCCCCAGAATCCTTTGGTCTGCGAGAGATAATAATAATGATGACGATTAGCAAAGACTGATGATGATGCTTATCAGGCATGCGTCGAACAGTACAATCCCAGAATCCATTTTCTGCGAGAGGATAATAATAATGATGACGATAGCAATACTGATGATGGGGGGGGGGGACGGATGATAAGGCATGCGTCGAACGTACAATCCCAGAATCCATTGTCTGCGAGAGCTAATGATAATGATTGATGATACAAATACTGATGATGATTATGACGATGATAGGCCATGCGTCGAACGTACGATCCCAGAATCCTTTGTCTGCGAGAGATAATGAAAACGATGGAGATGAGAATATCGATGATGATGATGATGATGATAAGGCATGCGTTGAACGTACGTTCCCAGAATCCTTTGTCTGCGAGAGATAATGAAAACGATGACGATGAGAATACTGATGATGATGATGATAAGGCATGCGTCGAACGTACGATCCCAGAATCCTAGAACCCATTGGCTGATATGAACTGGACGATTTGTGTGATGATCTATGATCTATAATCGTTATTATGATCTCTTTGTCTGCAAGAGATAGTAATAACGATGTTGTTGTGAGTTGCTCGTTTTTTTTGATGTACCCTGGCTAAATTACTCCAGGGATCATCCCAAACAAACAGCCGAATGCACTTGCAACAAATGCACCAGCTAGAGATGAGAACATTAACGTGTGTGATCGTTTTTGGACTACCCCACCACTGGGCGACACTTCTCCGACTTCGGAGGAAACGATGATGATGATAATACTGATGATGATAATGTATGCGTCGCACGTACAATCTCAAAATCCTAGAACCCATTGGCTGACATGAACTCTGTCAGTTTGTGTGATAATCTTTGTCTGTAAGAGAAGACATAAATAATAATGATGATGATGATGACTGATGATGAATGACGATGATGATGATAATGTATGCGTCGAACGTAGGACCCCGAATCCTGAAATCCATTGTCGTGGCCGAGTTACGTGATGATCTTTGTCTTTGTCTGCGAGAGATAATAATGACGCTGACAATAACAATACTGATGATGATGATGATAACATGCGTGGAAGTTACGTTCCCAGAAGCCTTGGTCTTCGAGAGATAATGATAAACGGATGCCGATAACACTATGATGATGACTATAAGGCATGCGTCGAACGTAAAATCCCAGAACCTTTGTCTGCGAGAGATAATGAATAACGATGAGGATAATACTACTGATGATGATGATGAAAATGGTATGCGTCGCACTTACACACCTTCGGGTCCTGACACCCGTTTTGACTCGGGATGAAGTCCTGACTGTTGGGAGCCGACTGGCCTCTGGAGTGATTGATCTTATCTGATGAGTATTGATGATTTGAGGAGTATGAGGCGAGTGAGGAGGAGGGAGGAGGAGGAGAGGACTGGAGGAGGAGCAGCGAGGAGAGGAGGAGGCGAGATTGGCATATGGCTTGGTTGTGCAGTGACGATAGTGTCATCATCACAGCAACTAATAAGGTGATGAAACTACCTGATGATGATGATGATGATGATGGTAACGTTCCTGATGGTGATGATGACGACTGATGATGATTGATGATGACCATGACTTCTGGCGACAATGATGATGAAGAAGGTGATAACATTGACAATGATGATGAAGACAAAAATCTCCTGGCTGTCATGGTCAATTTGGAGTGACGATCGTTTCTTCTTGCTTTACCTGCGCGGGTGAGATCATAATAAGTGAAAAGGATGACCCGACGATGATGCTGACACAACGATGCTGCTGCTTGCTGCTGTTGACTGTAAAACTGAAGGGAAGTTAGCTAACCGCCATTTCTTTACCTCTGTCGCAGGAGACTTCAAAGGGAGGTAAGGGTCCGGAGCCGTCGGGGTCGATAACGGCGGTTTCCAATCCCTCCACGTTGCTGTACAGCTTGTGCATCTCGCAGGATACGTGATGCGCCGCTGAAAACCACACACAACACAATAATATAGTGGAACCTCCCTTTCACATAGCTAGCTGCCAACTTTTCCCAAACCAAATCCTTTTATACTCCCCCCTCCCAGAGCGCTAGCCCTCCCTGAAGCTGCAAAACTTTTTATTTTTTGAAAAAAAATTTATTGTTTTTTTTTTACATTTCACATATTTCATGGACACAAACAAAAAACCAAAGCATGCACACTGCCATATAATAGAAGTATTGGTGGGAATGACATTTTAACAGCAAGGGCTGCTACAATAATAACCGCAACACCAATAGCAATGTTCAGACCTGCCTACTTGGAATTTTCCCAAACAGTAGCCCAGCCATCAATTTTCAGTAACATGGCAAATTTGTATTCCGTAGCATCCACAAACGACGGCAATCGATTTGTTCTCTTCCTGAGCCGAAACGTACTGTTTATGTTTCGCCGATTGAACGTGTTGACGGCAATTACCGCCATCTACCACAGATAAGTCCTGCATGGCAGATGTTGCACTGCAGTGACTGAGTGAGCATGGTTCGCACCGAGTCGACTTCTGACGATGCAAGGTCACTCCTCCGTGTAAGCTATTTTGAAGACTTGTGCGGCAGGCCGATGTTTTTTATTAGGACAAGATGGTGTGCCAGATGATTTTCTTTTTCTGGTTTGGGTTCGGTTTTTTTGTTTTGAAACATCTCCCGAATCGCTACTGCTGCTGGAGTCCGCCATTTTTTCTCTCCAGAGAAAGTAATAAGAACGCATGCGGTCACTTTGATAAAAATGGAAGTGACTAGGTTATCGCGCATGACATTGCGTCTGCTCTTAGAAACAGACAAAAACCGGGAACGGCATAAGCAAAGATAAAATGCGGCGGCAATTTTGTTTTTTTCGAGCAAATGTTAAGTTGCCGTAGCTCCAAAGCCCCAAACCTTTATTTTTCGTAGCTGGCTATTGCCAAATCGAGCAGTAGGCCAGATCTGCAATGGTAGCACTAATAACAACCATCAGTACTGTTATTAATCATCTTCTTTATAATCGTACCACCATCATTACCCCCATCAATTGTCTTGAGCAAAGAAATTTATAAACATTCTTTCTGGAATTATAGTATCTAGTCAATCTGCAAGTATATACATGACTTTTTTTCTTTTAAATTGAAAACTAGCCCTCAAGTAGGCTCACTGAAGTCATTATTAAGTAAAGATTACCACAGCAAAATGCAAAAGCACAGTATTTGTCCCTTGGACACTTCTGAAGACAAATTTTTTGTATTCGTCTGAAAAGACGGTCCTTTTCCATTCTTCGTCTTCTCTTTGCCCTCGGCATACGTGGCAGGTTACGTCAATTGCGGCGTGAGACAGTCCTAAATTCCCTGCACAAAACACAGGTTGCAGGGGAGTACCCCGCTCCGACATGCCAGTAGAACTCAGCTCTGCGAAGCTTCCTGAACCAACCAGTTTTTCTCGTTTTCGGGTTTCATTCACACTCGTTTTCTAAGGTCATCTAAGCTGGAAATTTCGAAATCCGGGAGTTTTCACGTTGAAGTCTGGGAGACCCGAAGGGTGCAAGAATCCACGAAGCTCCCGATTTACCGGAGTGGTTGGCAGGTAGTTTAAAAACTCATTCACCTGCCGATGCTTCCTTCACAACCGTTCGACACAATGTACGCTATGCGTACTCATATAGTAAAAGCCAAGTGTTCCGTGTTGTTGTGTGGTGTGTTGTGTGTGTGTGTGTGTGTGTGTGTGTGTGTCCTGTGTGTCCTTCTGTCTGTCTGAAACACAAACTGGGCCTTATAACTCCGCACGTTTTTCGACTGAATGGCTTCAAATTTGCGGTGAGCCCTACGGGGCGATGGCAGGAACCGGCGGCCGTGTCATTTTCCACGGATTGGCAAATGCGCGAAACGCGTATCTGTCAGCCTCTCAGGCGCCAGTATCTCCGGCATTTCTGGCGGATTGCCTTCAATTTGGCAGGTAGATGACCCGGGACTAATCTATCGGAATGAATCATTCGAACGAGCGCGATATACGCCACTCTTCATATCAGGCCGCGTTCCGTCGGTACACCTCCCTCCCGGTACTAGGCGTTACCAGTTCTGGATTTGCCAGTACTGCAGCGCTTGCGCTAGTAGGGTTTAACATTCACCAGTCCAACCAGCGAAGCCATTGCACCCAAACTGTATAAAAAAGTGTTCCTCTACTACGTCCCTTAATATTTTTAACCAATTAAAATCACTTCTATCTATTTTTAAGACTGCAGTGATGCAAAATGAGTCACGACCCCTCTCTTCGCTTGTCGTGCTTTTTTTAAAAATCTGCTAATATAAAAATTTTACTTTGGAATTATAACCTTGCTAGCTTTTATTATTATAACATACCGCAAATTTTCAAACTGTGGCGGTTAAGCATTATTTTTGAAGTAATTGTTACGTAGGATTCAAACCTCCTGAAACTTTGCGTCGAACATGTCCTCCTATATTGTATCTTATGTTGGAGAGGCATAAGCCTCGAAAAATCAATCCAATAGGTTAATTATTGTGAAGGGGTTGTTAATATGGGAGGTAATTTTAATACAGTGGAACCTCCCTTACAAACTTCCCATTATATTGACTCCCTCCCACATAATACCTACTTCTCTTTTCTGTCCGTGATTTTGCCCTTCTTTGGCAAGTATTAAAATTACTCCCCTTATAAGAACCCTCCCTTATTACCCCATTATGGATGATTTTTGAAGTCTTATAAGGGTAGTTTCACTGTACTTACAAGAAGGAGCAGGTCAAAGAGAATTATTCTAGATCTTAAGTGGGAGGGAGTCTTTGTTCTTATAAGGAGTTCCACTATACATACAATAATACCTTTTTTCTGTGACTAAAGCTCTCTAGGAAACAGCAGAACGTCTTGTAAGGAACTTCAGGGAACCGCGAAAACATAACTAGTAAGATCGCATCCCACCCATGCCCACGCATTGTCATAATCTGCAATTCAACTCGGTGTGATGACATGAGAATGCAACTGGAATACCAAAACAGGCAAGGCATGGGGTCCAGAGCCCCTGTTGGGGCAGAGGGGGTCAGCGCACCGCCTGAAGCTGAAGAAAAAGCAATCATACTCAATTTTTTTTTTTGGGGGAAAAGCTTATGTCCAGGCTTGTACATTGAATTCACACTTTTTTCCCCTTGAAATTTGCGCTGAACATTAAAAATTGTTGTGGTCAAAATTTAAAACCATGCGGCTGCCTCCTATCTGAGGCAAAGGTTGCAACCATGTATATTATGCCAAATCTGTTTACCTTATAATGAAAAACCCGGAATTTCCCAACCAAAAAACCCGTATTTGAGAACCAAACCGAAGTTTCACATATCTGTACACGACTCGGCGATAAAGCGGTTTCTTGTTCTTCCTCCTTTCCGCGAACATCGTCGTCGATTTTCCATATTGGATAGATTTCTTGGCTCTCAATTGCAGAAAAGTTTTCATTAGTAAATTCATCACTATTCTTAGTCAGTTTTAGTAAAACAAGCTGAAAAATGCAATACCTGGAAACTGTTCACGATGGGACTGATAAATACTCGGCCCTGCGGATCGTGCAGATTCCAGTTCAACTCGCACCATCAGCGATCACTTTTGACTTCATTTTCCGTTGAAAACTTCAAATTCTCAACATCATCAATTTTCCAGTGATAATATAATCTAAATGGACTCATTTCACGCCCTAATTCAATCTCTACCATTAAAAAACTGCCTGGAAGCTCTTCGAATCGACAGTAAAGTCCTGGCCGCCTTTGCCTCAGTCCCGAGAATAGATCGCGCCAAACTAAAACATTATTTCACCCCTTTAAACCCAATGAAATGTCAGCATTTCATGCATGTTATGTCAAGCACAACCCCTTTTCACTGATGACGTGACGTGTTAGTGCACGTTTCGGTCAAGCCCTTTATGCGTCTTTTCCTACGAACGGAAACAACTAAGGGACGGTTTTTTCGAATCCCTCACCGATTTACCATTTTCCCGAGATTTTAGCAAAATTTCCGGAATAATTCCGGCTAAAACCGGATGGTAACAGTCACTGTTATGCCTCACCACGTTCACCTTTTGGACTCTCAACAAGATACAACACAGCCAACACACACACAGGGGTGCCAACTACACAAAATGAAAAAACGCCACAAAACAAAAAAACAGCATCAAATTCAGCATCTCTGAGTTTTTAGAGCCCCAAAGGGGCCCCCCCCCAAAAAAATGGGGAATTGTCAGACAAAAACACTCATGAAAGCCCCAATTGAATTATTTATAACAAAACGAAGGATTTAGTATCAATTTCCACAAAAAAATTCGCGTGAAATCCGCGATTTTGGCGTGAGTGGCCCCGTGTTCCAATCCCAAGGCCTCGCCCTTTCTTCTATTCAACGGGAAAATGGACTGAACCATCGAGCCTTCTGGTGAGTGACTTTAAAAACGCTATCTGACCCATGCACTTTACCACTGAAATCCATTCCCACGTAGTGAAAGTCGGTAAGAAAATAGCAGTGAACTGAGAAAAATCCTACTGCCCGTGCATGACCAAATTGATAGCTAGTTTTCCCACGGCTGCTCCCCCCCCCCCCTCACCATGTCCTCCCCCCCCCCCAAAAAAACACAACACCAAAATAGCTTGGGTGATGCGCTCTCCAGGGAAGCAGCCCGATTTAACAGAGGATAAGTCTCTGTGATAGAATATACCAAATACCCCCAAAAGGGGCCATACTCACAATGTGGCCATCTCTCCCTTGTAGCCGGTCTGGGAGCAGTCAACAGTCGAAGGTGTTCCAAGACGGGGTGCACTTGCATCATGATTGCACGGTTAGGAGGCACCTGCACCCAAGTTTGGACAGAACCAATCATGACCACAAAATATAAACGAAAAGAAAAAAAAGGTATGATGGAATTACCGTATTTTGTACGGACTATACAATAAGGGCGGCACCACCATCTCCCGCTAAATTTTACACAAAATTCTGATTATGTTTTTCCACTGTTTTAACTGTTTTATTAGTCACATCATACCATTTTTCAAGGTTTCCAAGGACCCTGTACGAATCCTGAACACACCCATGTATTTGAGAGTGCCCCAACAAAAAAAAAGCTAGGTGATGGCATCGTTAAGTACCGTATTTTTCGGCTCATTAGGCGAATATGGCTAATTTTTCCAAGAAAAATCTGAACAAATCCAAGTAAAAGGCGCCCATCCGTTTTAAGGTAGATACACACCTCGCCCAACGAAAGTCGAAGTTTGAAGCCTGTACACCTCCTGTAAAGCGATTACCGACCGCCATTATTGTTGTCCGGTCAAACGAGAGTTGGCTCCCTTCTCAATAATCGAAACTTCCGTTTTTGCTACTTCTCGGTTGTTGCGTTTGGCCATTTCTTCGTGACTCACTGGTAGAATTATGGCATTTTAAGCCTCTACAACGATGCATTTTACATTCCAATTCAGGTTTGTGGCATCTGTTGGTGGTATATCAGACGATAATATGGCTTTTTGAAGCATTTTAACGTGGTATCGTCGTATCGGTGACTCGTTGGCCATTTCGATGTGTGACTCACAGTAGACTGACCTG
The DNA here is from genome assembly GCA_017654935.2 of Phymorhynchus buccinoides. Taxonomy (NCBI): domain Eukaryota; kingdom Metazoa; phylum Mollusca; class Gastropoda; order Neogastropoda; family Raphitomidae; genus Phymorhynchus; species Phymorhynchus buccinoides. Next base: position 14,139,248 of record CM065712.1, on the reverse strand, counting down.
AGTACAGCAATCGTTGGCCTCTCTTCTCACTATTTCGTTCACTTATAGTGCCGCCCTCGTTTATTAGGCCTCTAGGTCAGATATGGATAAAAAAGAATATCGCCTTTATATATACGAAAATACGGTACTCAAACAAACGTGGCCTCCTGACATCATTTTGTTTTCGCTGTTTCGCCTACAGCTCCTTACTGCCCTGAGTTTCATCAGCCAAGCCCTGCAAATTTGTGTTTGCATCCCTTGTCGATCTGCCTCGTTCCTCACATTATATTGTGTGATAACAATGATTCATAGTTGAACGCTGAACACATCACTAAATACTTTGAAAACATCGAAATCATAGCTGACTGAAATACGCATTGCCATTTGGACATAACTGGCCCACCACATAGAGAGCTTACCAAAATTCAGTCAAGGGAATGTACTCAACGCTACCACTGCTTTTGTTTTCCAATGGTGTGTGCGCGCGTGTTGTAGCTACCACGCGAACTCGACAAATCTCTCTCTGCAGTGTTTTTTGTTTTTTTTTAATTTGTTGAATAAAAAAGCGCATTTACGCCTTACGCGTACAGGCTCTCCATCGTCCCGCAAAACACGGGTCCCAGGACTCCTTCACTTTACAGTATAAGGGTCCTCAGGGCTCCTATCGTGGTCCCTCAAAACGGGGTCCCAGGGACTCCTTCACTTTACAGTTAGAGGTCCTTAGAGGTGGGATAGAGGGTCCAATGACATTTGCGAATGCTAAAAGGATTTTTTTCTAGTGCATCCCTGGGACCACCCTGCACATTCTTTTAGATGTCCTTTAAATTTTGGCTTCTAGACCCATACTCAAAATGGGGTCCCTCGAGCCCTGGCGTAGTCTCACATCCCTGGCAACCCCTGTCTCTGATGCGCAGGTTGCGATTTGACGCCCACGGTTTTGTCCCCTAGGCTGTCGAGATCTCCTCCAAATCGAACCACTCCGCCCCGCCACCTGGATGGTTGGCGCATGCCACCCCCGGAACCCGTAACAGCTTCTTCTCCCTCACTGAAGGGACAAAACGAAACCATTGAAATTTATGATTACTCCTTTGACCGCCATGTGTCGGCCTATTGGCACCAAATGATTTAAACACCCATGTCCACAAAAGGCATCCCATGAGGGTCTGGTATCCAGTGACCTTATGTTTTCTCAGTTTTGGGGTAAGGACAGGCCCTATGTTGATGCATCAAATTGCCTGAACTTCAGGCATCAGGCACACCCACAGCACCCCTAACATGGAGGTCTTATAACGGAGGTTCATAATTACCAGCATTGGTATTCGTGGGGGCAAAGTGGTTTTCAAGGAAAATGGCGCGGGGGATCCCATGGCGCGAAGAAAATTCAATCCAATTCATAAATGAGAGTGAAATTTTCACTTTTTCAAAAATAATTTTTGCTCAAACGCTCTTTTTTCTCTGTATTTCCGCGTTCCAGTAAGGTCTACCTGCCTGCGTTACAGAGAGAAAGCTTTCCTGAATAAGTGGATTTTTTTGTTGGGACTTGAATGAAGGAGAGACCCCCCCTCCCTCCCTCGCCGTGGGTATAACCGTGGGGGTCTTTGCATGAATAGTTACCCAACCTTCTGAAGTCTGTGGCTTTTAACTTCCTCTAATCTGTCACTCTCTGTTTGACTCTGGCTTTTCCTTTGCTATACTGTCATCTACTATCCCGTTCGGCCTTACCCGGTCTCATTCTCCTGCCTTTTTCACAAACACTTTGTCAAAAACTTCCTCCTCCAGCCGGAAGTCTGGACTTGCTGGGCCTAACTATTTCTAGTTAGGCGGCTAAACGGCAGCATGACTCACTACGCAAAAATTGCAGGAAACTGAGTGAGCGTCGCATAAGAGCAGACGCAGATGAAAGGAGTGGCATGGTTACGGGTATTGCGGTGCTGCTTGTGTGTACGGCTCATCGCGCGCGTGATGTGTGTGTGTGTGAGGCAACGAGAATGTTTGCGTGAATCATCGTGTTATATCTTACTTTGTATGATTGATATTTTGTTTGCCTTTATTTTCATGTTATTAATGTACAGCGCACTGAGCTCATTGGAAAGAGCGTATATTAAATTCACATTATTATTATATTTGCCCCACATGGCCAAGGCTGACGAGTGCGTAAGCGTTATTTTGACGATTATTATTAGAAGTATGTTCAGGAAGATAATTCCAAACGCTTGGTGCAACAAGGAGAGCTGACCGATGTATACCCTTGCCCGGGTGATGTCCGAGTCTCTCGGTTGGGACATACCTTGAACGTTGCGGTCCTACGGTGCAGTGACCTTCTTGTCCCGTCACCTCGATGGACCAGCGGTGGACCAAAGGCCGTCCCGCACAAAAGCGTCGCTGGTGCGCGTCAGCGTCGTCTTGCGACACACAACCACAACAACAACACACCATTACTCATTGCGGACAGATTCTGAGCAGACTCAGTCAAGGCCTAATTCTTGGAAGTATTCTCGGAACAACGATTTCATAGTATCTAAAAACTTTCTTATTTTTGTTTTGGTCTGTCGCCATCTTTTGGGCCGTACAGTGGCGTTGCTCCCACGCCGCTCATTCTGAGTCCCAACTCGTAGCCAAGTGGTTAATCCTTTCACCGCCAGGTCCGCACTTTAGTACCACAAAGGTTAAAACACCCTGTTCACGAAAGAGCATCCAATCCGACTTGTTATCCAAAGACCCTATATTCTATTTTCGGGAAAAGTAGGATATGCCACAGAAGGAATCCTCAATACTGCAGATGGATTAGTTTTCTGCTACCCAGGTAAAATTTAATGGGGAATTCTTGCCTGAAATATGGCTGGTGGTGAAAGCTTAATCCTTTCACGCGCAAGGTCGCATTTGTACCACAACAGTTTACACCATGGCACTAAAAAGCATCAATCCGACTTGTTATCCAAAGACCCTATCTTCTTAATTTTGGGGGTGAGGATAGACCCTTATTTTACATAGCCCAGAAAACCCACTATACTGCAGATAATTTTGTTCTCGCCCAGGCAAATTTAATGGGAATTCTTGCCTGAAATATGGCTGGCGGTGAAAGGGTCAAAGGGTTATTGAGAAGCACTCTCTGTTTTCTTTCTGAACACGTCCGGCGATCAGCTGTCCAAGTCGAACCGATCTTGTATAAAATCAGACCGTCCTGGTTGATGGTCACCTGAACACAATATATTCATCAAACAACGACGTACATGAGAAGCCCATTTTTGGATTTATTTGTGTTTTTCGTTAGACACAAGACGCACGCATACACACACCATTTTTCATATGAGAGAAAGAGAGAGAGAGAGAGAGAGAAGAGGAGACGAGTAATAGGAGAGAGAGAGAGGGAGAAGGGATAGAGAGAGACGAAGAGAGACAGAGAGAGAGAGAGAAGGAGAAGAAGAAGAGAGGGAGAGGGGAAGAGGAGAGGGGGAGGCTAGAGAGAAAGAGAGCGAGAGCGAGAGAGCGATACGAGACGAGAGTAAGAGGATGAGAGAGATAGAGGAGAGAGAGTTTGTCTATACGAGTACTCAGGTATGTGCGTGCGAACTTATTCATGCTTTTTGTTTGTTTTGTTTGGGTTTTTTAGTATGTGTGTGCTTTTGTTCAGGTTTATTTCCTTCTTTAATTGTTGTGTTATTGATGGTAAAAAAGCAACCTTATTGCTTATTCAATGTTCCTCTCAGAATAAAATGTTGACTGATTTTTGGACACACAAACACAAACACAACCACACACACATGTGTAAATTCTCTACGCAAAGTTTTTGACTTTTGACACACAGGCAACTAAACCTTTTGTCAATCGGGCCTTATTGTGATAGTACACATATGCAAACCATTCTCTCATCTCTCTCTCTCGTCACACGCACACCGCAAGCCTCAAAGACACAACATGCACTAACTTAATTATGGCATATCCCACGGCACTACGTTCAAAGCCTCCATTACAGTCTTGTGTCTCCTACACTTGGGATGGTACACACAAAGCAGCCGTCCCTCACACGCACTGGAACCAATTTATTGTCAGATTAACTACAAAAGCCTCTACTGACATTGGCAAAAAAAAAGTAAAAACAAAACGGTGAAATTCAATAGATAATGGAGGAAATTACAAAAAAAAACCTTAAAAATGTGACAAACAGAACTTATAAAACAGAAAAACCTCCTTCTCTCTCTCTTCTGCAACTCTCTTTCACTCACCTTATCACCTTCTAAGCCATACCACGCGCATAACACACTTACCTATGATCCGTTCATCCTGGCCATGGTTTGGTAGTACCAGGAGGCCGGTCCTCGTCGTGGGCCTGAACTCCATCTGGGCCTGGATGCCGTACTATTAGCAAACACCACCCCCCAGAACACGCCACCACACACACTCACTGTACACTTGTGTAAGTCATCGTCATCCTGGACTCAACACTCATAGACCAGCAAGACGTCTCATGTGACCTCAACTCCCCTCTCCCCCCCGCCTACCTCAACTCTCCTCTCACACAACACCACACACCGTGAGTCCCGTGTCATGCCTAAAGCCATGGGGTGGGTCACCATGAGGCGTCCCATCGTGGACCTGAACTCCATCTGGCCTCGTATGCCTGTGGTGACAACCGCCTCCCACCCCCCACCCCCCGGTCAACCTCACACACACACTCACCAGTCACCTTGAGTCCAGTGTCATTCCTGGGCATAGGATAGGAATATCAGAACGCCGTTCTCATATGGGACACATGACTCCATCTGCGCCTGGATTAACTTAGCTATTAGCACACCACCACCCCCCACACACGTCACTTAAGTCATCGTCATCCTTGCTGCATAACCGTACATCCAGCAAGACATGTCTTTTTCCATGTGACCGCACTTGCCATCTCCCCCCGCCTATCCTCAACTTTCCTCTCTCTCACACATGCATACACACACACACACGCCACACACACACACACTACACACACTCACCGTGAGTCCCGGTGTCATCGAGCCAAGGGTGGTACACCAGAGGCCTCCCTCATCGTGGACCTGACCTCCATCTGGGCCTGGATTCCCGTGTGGGGACACCACGACTGAAAGGTGGACTCCAGGTTGGGGTAATGTGACCGGCATCGCCGCTGTGCCCGCCACGAAACACACCCATTACCTACCGACTTTACGGACTTATGGTCCGCAACCCCCAAAACTTTTCATTCACCCCAAATTCATCGACCTTTTGTTACTCTATTTTCTTACTATATTAATATCAGGCATCAAATGTCTGAAGTCCAATTGCTCTAGAAACCGCGTAAAAGGGGCTTCAAGGCCCCGACTTAAGAGGGACAACACTGAAATCTTCTTTCCCACCTGTCACACAAAGGCTGAAAATAGTGATAAATCCTTTAAAATGCTATTTAAAATGCCTCAATAAAAGGCCAAACCTTCTGACAAGAAGAAACCAATCTCTGTCAGAATCTAAAACTCTACAATTCTGATGATGGAAGTTCAGATTAAACGTCGCGTATCGGCTTTCGCCATGTACTCGGGCTGAACCAACCAACCAGGGTATAACCCAAACCTTTTTGTTCCTGAATCACTGTTCTAGCCAAAGGCCGGAAGCGATCAGAATTCTTTTTTTTATGCCTATCAGTCACCTTATAAGGCGGGCAGGGGTCTCAGTCTGGGGAAAAAGTATCGCCCGTATGTCCGTAAAAATACGTATTTCATCCTGCAAGGGTGTGAAATAAAAGTGTAAGTAAAGTATGTGCCGAACCCCCATGCATTTCTCGGAGTTATTGTATTTTTCCGTTTTTTGCTTTCTACCATACCTAAAGCTGTATTTTAGGAACATTTTTAGCTAATAACCTTTTTGGAATCTAACCCTAAGTTCCTAACCCGAGCCTAACCCTACCCCCCACTATGTACTGTCAGTACACCCGCGATTTTGTCACGACTTTGTGATTTCGTTGCGTTTTTTTTCCTGTCTTATACTGTGGGGTAGGGTTAGGGTTAGGGCTAAGGGTTAGGTTTAGGGTATAGTATTCCGAAAAAGTAATTTAGCTCAAAATGTTTCCTAAATACGCGCTTTATGTATGGTAAGCAAAGGCAATAACGAGAAAAATACAATTAACCGAGATAGTAGGGGGTGGCACATCTTGACCTTTACCAATAAAACATTCTCTCCATCCTGAAATGGCACGTTCAATGCCAGTTTCTCCCAGGGGACCACCCATTTGGGGGTCTATGAAGTACTAATTCTAAAGGACCCTGCTAAAGAATGTGCAGGGAGTCCCCGAGGGATTGTGCTACAAAAAAAATTATTTTCAGAGCATTTGCAATGCCACTGGGACCCTCTCTTCCCCCCTCTAGGACCCTCTATATACTGTAAGTGACTGAGTCCTCAGGGCCCTTTTTTGTGGACGTTGGGAACCCTGCAATGCTCTCTGGATCTTCTCTTTCCTGAAGTGATGACAACATTAACCCTTTCACAGTAGTTCCCAGGCTTTCCAGCTGTCCCCCAAGTAAGACCTTGTAAGAACCTGTAGCGTAATAGGATAGGCCATTATAAGGATAAATAGGGATCCTTATAGGATAGGTTCCATCTTTTTAGCCAACGATCTTGAAAGGAACACTTTCCACATTGTGCAAATGTCTAAGAAGATACAAACATGCTGACACAGTATACGTGTTTTCTCGCAAAAACGACCCAGAATAAACGAACGGATTTCAGTCAATTTCTCTTTGTTATGTATTCATGCAATACAACTCAATGTTCAAATGTTCCACAACACACACACACACACAGAATCAACATACCTACCGTAGCTCCGCCCTTCCCCATAGACTCAGATTTGTCTGTTCTTTTGTTGCTGGTCTTTGTTCCCTCAACCATTCCCCACACCCACACATAACAACCACACGACATACACAAACAAAGACACAGACCCAGTACAACCTACACACACAGACACAGACCACAACACTCGAAGCTTTGATTTAAAAATCAGAAAAAACGAAAAAACACAAAAAAACAGATTTTCCGTTTCACTTTAAGAAAAATTAAACTAAATCCGTGTAAAACGACTTGTGCTGGTCGGTGCATCCCCTCAATCACCGCAGACAGATCAATACCCCACAGAAAGGGGGCCCTACTGCGCCGTAACACCTTGATAGCCGGGTGATCATGGTTGTTGCTGCAAGTCTGTGCATCCCTCAATCCACACATAACACAGACGAAAGACAGACACACACACACACTCAGACAGACAGACAGATCAACATACCCAACAGTGAGAGTTTCCATTCCCATACACCTTGATGTTGGTGGTTTGTTTTTGCTGTTCCCGGTGCTGGTCCCCGCTCATCACACAACGCAAATTTTGGATGAACATTTCCACACCAACCAAAAACGGAATTTCCGTTTCACTTTAATAAAAATAAACTGAAATACCGTGTAAACGGACGTAGTTGCACCTGCACATATGCAAACACCACACACACACAGACATAACAGACGAAGACGACATACAGACAGACACACACACACACAGACAGATCAACAGACTCCACAAGAGGTGCCCACTTCTCCGTACACCCTGATGTCGGGGTTGTTGTTGCTGGTCTGGGCGTCCTCAATCACAGACATACGACAGACTACAGACAGACACACACAATAACACACACAGACAGACGATCAACAATACCCCACAGAAGGTGCCCATTCGCCGTACAATCCTGGTGTCTGGGTTGTTGTTGCTGGTCTTTTGCATCCCTGAATCACAGACAGACAACAGATCAGCAGACATACCACATACACACACACGACAGATCAACATACCCCACAAAGGTGCCCACTTGGTTCCGCCTACCACCTGATGTTCGGGGTTGGTTGTTGCTTGGTCTGTGCATCCCTCAATCACAGACAGACAGACAGACACACACACACACACCTACATAACAGTCAACATACCCCACCTAGGTGCCCACTTCGCCGTACACCCTATGTCGGGGTTTTTGTTGCTGGTCTTTGGCATCCCCATCACAGACATACAGACAAA
>CM065712.1:14123397-14128397 GCA_017654935.2 Phymorhynchus buccinoides | reverse complement strand
GACGTGGTACGGTGATTTTTCAGTTTGGGAGTCTACTATACCAGTTTTGTTCCTTTAAGAACGGGGAGTTTATTGCAACTGAGAACGAGGAGAGCATGTGCGCTTTTCCTGTCCGTCTGTCTGTCTGTACTGTCTGTCTGTCTGGCCCATCGCCATCGAGTATCATATTTATGGTTGCATGTATCGTTCTATTCACGATTGGGCAGTGATCTTCTGCCTGTATGTTAATGAATGAATGAATGAATGATTGTGTTTGTGGTGTTAGTGTGTGTGTGTGGTGTGTGTGTGTGTGTGTGTATGTGTCTGTTGTGTGTGTGTTGTTGTGTGTGGGTGTGTGGTGTGTGGTGTGTGTGTATGATGTGTGTGTGTGTGGTTGTGGTTGTAGTGTGTGTGTGGTTGTAGTGTGTGTGTGTGTGTGTGTGTGTGTGTGTGTGTGTGTGTGTTGTGTGTGTGTGTGTTTGGTTTGTGTGTGTGTTGTAGTGTGTGTGTGTGTGTGTGTGTGTGTGTGTGTGTTGTGTGTGTGTTTGTAGTATGTTATGTATGTGTGTGTGTGTGTGTGTGTGTGTTGGTGTGTGTGTGTTGTAGTGTGTGTTGTGTGTTGTGTGTTTGTTTGTGTGTTTGTGGGTGTGTGTTGGTGTGTGTGTGTTGTGTGTGTGTGTGTGTGTGTGTGGTGTTGTGTTGTGTGTGGTGTGGTGTGTTGTGAGTGTGTGTGGCGTGTTGGTGTGTGTGTGTGTGTGTGTGTGTGTGTGTGTGTGTGTGTGTGTGTGTGTTGTGTGTGTGTGTGTATCTGGTGTGTGGTGTGTGTATGTGTGTGTTGTGTGTATGTGTGTGTGTGCGTGTGTGTGTGTGTGTCTGTATGTGTGTGTTGTTGTTGCTGGTGTGTGTGTGTTGTAGTGTGTGTAGTTGTTGTTGGTGTGTGTGTGTTTCAGTGTGTGTGTGTGTGTGTGTGTGTGCGCGCGCGAAGCGCGCGTGGGTGTGTGTTGGAGAAATCAACCTTTAATGCTTTATTGTTTCTGTTCCACGCAACAATATATAGAGACACACCCCACCCCCACCCCCATACGCTGTAGCGAAAAAAAAAAACCCCCCGGTTTTTTTGGGGGGGTTTCTCTTTCAAAGGTTCGCTCAACCCTATTCTTGAAGTCTCCCCATATAATGGAAAATTCCAACATAAAAAGGAAGAAGAAGTCAAAGGAGATTGGGGATTTTCCGTCATAAGCACCGGTGAAAGGGGTAGGGGTTATTACTAATGATGTTACTATTATGGTAGCGCTGGCTTCAACCCAATGATGATGAAATAGTTGTGACAATAAGCATTTCTCAGTACTAAAGAGGTAGGAGAGCCAACGCGGCTACAAAGCTAGGCATATGTTCCCCCCGTCTCTATGTGTCCCTGTCTCTATCGTGTCCCTGTCTCTATGTGTCACCCATTTCGTCTCTATGTGTCCCCGTCCGTGTTTCCCCGTCTCTATGTGTCACCCCTTGTAGCATCTATGTGTCCCCGTCCGTGTGTCTCCGTCTCTATGTGTCACCCATTTCGTCTCTATGTGTCCCCGTCCGTGTGTCCCCGTCTCTATGTGTCACAAATGTTGTCTCTATGTGTCCCCGTCCGTGTGTCTCCGTCTCTATGTGTCACCCATTTCGTCTCTATGTGTCCCCCGTCCGTGTGTCCCCGTCTCTATATGTCACCCATGGTTGTCTCTATGTGTCCCCGTCCGTGTGTCTCCGTCTCTATGTGTCCACCCATTTCGTCTCTATGTGTCCCCGTCCGTGTGTCCCCGTCTCTATGTGTCACCCATGTTGTCTCTATGTGTCCCCGTCCGTGTGTCCCCGTCTCTATGTGTCACCCATTCTTGTCTCTATGTGTCCCCCGTCCGTATGTGTCCCCGTCTCTATGTGTCACCGATGTCTGTCTCTATGTGTCCCCGTCTAGTATGTGTCCCCGTCTCTATGTGTCCCCCATGTGTCGTCTCTATGTGTCCTCCATGTCTGCATGCCCCCGTCTCTATGTGCCACCACAGGAGACGGTGGCACAATGAGGGTGACACATAGAGACGGGGGCACAATGAGGGTGACACATAGAGACGGGGGGTGTTGGCACAATGAGGGGTGACACATAGAGACGGGGGCACAATGAGGGTGACACATAGAGACGGGTGGCACCATGAGGGTGACACATAGAGTCGGGGGCACAATGAGGGTGACACATAGAGACGGGGCACAATGAGGTGACACATAGAGACGGGGCACAATGAGGGTGACACACAGAGACCATGGGTCAAATGAGGGTGACACATAGAGACAGGTCACAATGAGGGTGACACATAGAGATGTTGGCACAATGAGGGTGACACATAGAGACGTTGGCACAATGAGGGTGACACATAGAGACGTTTGTCACAATGATGGTGACACATAGAGACGTTGGCACAATGAGGGTGACACATAGAGACGTTGGCACAATGAGGGTGACAAATAGAGACGGGGGCACAATGAGGGTGACACATAGAGACGGGGGCACAATGAGGGTGACACATAGAGACGGTGGCACAATGAGGGTGACACATAGAGACGTTGGCGCAATGAGGGTGCACATAGAGACGTTGGCACAATGAGGGTGACACATAGAGACGGTGGCACAATGAGGGTGACACATAGAGACAGGGGGCACAATGAGGGTGACACATAGAGACGGGTGGCACAATGAGGGTGACACATAGAGACGTTGGCACAATGAGGGTGACAAATAGAGAAGGGGACACAATGAGGGGGTGACACATAGAGACGGGGGCACAATGATCGGGGACACATAGAGGACGGGGGGCACAATGAGGGTGACACATAGAGACGGGGGGCACAATGAGGGTGACACATAGGAGGACGGGGGGGGCACAATGAGGGTGACACATATAGACGGGGGCACAATGAGGGTGACACATAGACGGGGGCACAATGAGGGTGACACATAGAGACGGGGGCACAGTGAGGGTGACACATATAGACGGGGGCACAGTGAGGTGACACATAGAGACGGGGGCACAGTGAGGGTGACACATATAGACGGGGGCACAGTGAGGGTGACAGATAGAGACGGGGGCACAATGAGAGTGACACATAGAGACGGGGGACACAATGAGGGTGACACATAGATTGGGGGCACAGTGAGGGTGACACACTATAGACGGGTGGCACAATGAGGAGTGACACATAGAGACGGGGACACAATGAGGGTGACACATAGACGGGGGCACAATGAGGGTGACACATAGAGACGGGGGCACAATGAGGGGACACATAGAGACGGGGGAACAATGAGGGTGACACATAGAGACGGGGGCACAATGATCGGGGTGACACATAGAGACGGGGGCACAATGATCGGGGGTGACACATAGAGGCGGGGGCACAATGAGGGTGACACATAGAGACGGGGGCACAATGAGGGTGACACATAGAGACGGGGGCACAATGAGGGTGACACATAGAGACGTTGGCACAATGAGGGTGACACATAGAGACGTGGACACAATGAGGGTGACACATAGAGACGTGGACACAATGAGGGTGACACATAGAGACGGGTGGCACAATGAGGGTTGACACATAGAGACGTTGGCACAATGAGAGTGACACATAGAGACGGGGGCACAATTATTATCGGGGGTGGACACATAGAGACGGGGGCACAATGGGGGTGACACATAGAGACGGGGGGGGGGGGGGGCACCATGAAGGTGACACATATAGACGGGGGGGGTGCACAATGGGGGTGACACATAGAGACGGGGGGCACAATGAGGGTGACACATAGAGACGGGGGGGGGGGGGGCACAATGAGGGTGACACATATAGACGGGGGCACAATGAGGGTGACACATAGAGACGGGGGCACAATGAGGGTGACACATATAGACGGGGGCACAATGAGGGTGACACATAGAGACGGGGGCACATGAGGGTGACACATATAGATGGGGGCACAATGAGGGTGACACATAGAGACGGGGAGCACAATGAGGGTGACACAAATAGACGGGGGCACAATGAGGGTGACACATAGACGGGGGCACAATGAGGGTGACACATAGAGACGGGGACACAATGAGGGTGACACATAGAGACGGGGGCACAATGAGGGTGACACATAGAGACGGGGGCACAATGAGGGTGACACATAGACGGGGGCACAATGAGAGTAACACATAGACGGGGGCACAATGAGGGTGACAGATAGAGACGGGGGCACAATGAGGGTGACAGATAGAGACGGGGGCCCAATGAGGGTGACAACATATAGATGTGAGCACATTGAAGGTGATACATAGAGACGGGGCCACATTGAGGGTGACACACAGCGACGGGGGCACATTGAGGGTGACACACAGCGACGGGAGCACATTGAAAGGTGACACACAGAGACGGGGGCACATTGAGGGTGACACACAGAGACGGGGCCACATTGAGGGTCACACACACACACACACACACACACACACACACACACACACACACACACACACACACACACACACACACACACCCAGACTGGGGGCACATTGAGGGTGACACATACAGAGAGACAAGGGGGCACATTGAAGGTGACACACAGAGACGGGGGCACATTGAGGGTGACACACAGAGAGACGGGGACACATTGAGGGTGACACACACACACAAACACACACACAGGGAGACCGGGGCACATTGAGTGTGGCACATAGCGAGACGGGGGCACATTGAAGGTGACACACAGAGACGTGGGGCACAATGAGGGTGACACACAAAGATGGGGACACATCCAGTTGATCCAGGCAGGGCAATACAAGGCGACCTCTGCATGCCTATTATACCTAATACACCTGTGCCTGCCGAGTTCCCACCCTTGGACGTTCCATTCCACCCGGACGACGAAATCGCGCACGTGCGTAGAAGCGTGTGCGCACCCCTATTCATAAACGCACCGGCGCGCGCGCGCACACGCACACACACAAACCACACGC
>CM065712.1:14080897-14113397 GCA_017654935.2 Phymorhynchus buccinoides | reverse complement strand
GACCTTGACCTTGAAGTTTGACCTTGAAAACCGAAATTTCCTTCTTTGGGCTATGTAATTTCCCCCCAGCTTTATTTCGTGAACTAATGAACAGAATCGCTTCCAATTTTGTGTGGTGGTGTACCATGGTGCAAGGAGGTTTGTATGAAAGTTCAGCTGTATCTCGTGAACTACTGAACAGAATCGCTTCAAATTTTGGGCTATGTATTTTATGCGTTCTGTAAGGGTGGAAAGTGGTGTGTTTATTGGGGGGGGGGGGGGGGGGGGGGGGGTGAGGACATCACTCGGTGCAAGGAAGTTTGTAAAAAAGTTCAGCTGTATCTCGTGAACTACTGAACAGAATCGCTTCAAATTTTGGGCTATGTATTTTATGCGTTCTGTAAGGGTGGTGTGTTTATTGGGGGGGGGGGGGGGGGGGGGGGGACAGGACATAACTCTGGCCGGGTTTGCATTGTCACAATGCGTTGCTGCCGCTCGGCGATGCCCTTGTTATGTCTATTTTTATGTATTCTACCAGTATCCACAACATAAAAGACAATTTGGAATGATGAGTTCTTTGTTTATTTGTTTTCTAAATTAAGCTAGTCAAGAGAAACAATTATATGTGGCCCATCTCCATTATGCCCTTCTCTATGTGTCCCCAACCCTACATGATTGTCACCATCTCTATATGTGTCCCCCGTCTCTATGTGTCTCCATTTTTATATGTCCCCATTTCTATGTGACCCATCTCTATATGCTGTTCTCTATGTGCCCCCCCCCCCCCCCCCCCATGTATCCACTGTTTCTGTGTTGTCTCCATCTCTATGTGCTCCGTCTCTGTATGACCCATCGGCCCTTATCTATGTTTCCCCGTCCCTATGTGTCCCCATCTCTATGTGTTCCCATTGGTGCCCCCCGGCATCTCATCAATGTGTCCCCGAGTCTATATATTCCTGTTCGTGTCCTCATCACTATAGTGTTCCGGTCACTGTGTCCCTGTCTCTATGTATCCCATCTCTATGTGTCCACATCCCGCGCGCGGTTTGTGACTGTGTGCTTTTCTATTAGTGTGTGTGTTTGCGCAATAACGTAGCTCATGAACTTTGATTTCCCTTGCAATTTTGTTTCTTTTCTTATAATATTGTAATATTGTTTCAAATTTTGTGGTTATGAACAGGGCTTTGTTTAAATAATATTATTTTATGTATATTTTATTTGATTGTAGTGAGTCTTATGTGTATAATGACTTATTTGTGTTTTATTGTCTATGTAAAGCGCTTTGAGCTCCCTGCAAAGGGAGTAAAGCGCTATATAAATGTTCAGTATTGTTATTATTATTAACTCCCCTCCACTGTGAGACAAACAAAACGTCATTCTATTAAAAAAAAAAAAGTACCAATACACGCATTGCTAGATGATAGGTATCGTAATCAACTTTGGTGGAAGGGAATTAATTAGAAAGAGAGTTTTCATCCTTTGTTCAATTTCGTTATCTCTTCTTTTGGCCTATTTCATTCTGAGAGTTTTTGTATTTTGCGTTTCTGGTGTGGGACCACAGATCAGCTGTATCAGGGGAAGACTACCGGAAAGACCAAACACAGTTACAACCCTTTGTTTATGAGACGGCAGACTTGCTGCAAACATAGATCTATCTATCCACACGTTCTCTAACATTGATTTCTGTTGGCAGACGCCAGGCTTTGTATTGATCTTCATAGCGCTACAAACATGTCGAATCCACCAAAAGAACGGAAGATTTTATTCATGGGTTTCAGATCCGTCGGTGAGTCAATAAATGAACAACATGATGTCTGATGATCCATGATGATCCAAATCTGAAATCAGACATGTGTCTCGATCACTCGGATCAGTCGCTGTCTCAGTCAGTCTGACTGAGTGGCTCATCATGTCTGTGGCCGGTCAGTGTTACAAGTCCTGTTGTGATGGTGCATGGAATTGGAGTTTTTTTAGCCATTAGGCTGATTTAAGCCTTTCTCAGTTTCTGATGGCCCCAGTGGATTTTTTTTTTTTAGAGAAAAAAAGAAACTCAACTGAGTCAGTGAGTGTAGAATTCCTAATTTGAAGTATTTCCCATGCTGTTTTTAACTTAAAAAATTAAGGCTTAGATTACAAAAAAATGCAGAGGCTAGGGTTACGGGTCCGTAACCCACATTCTCCAGACTGCGTTTACGGGACGCAAAAATTCAAATTGTGCGCAAGTGTCTATGGTAATATTTATCGTAAAAGGTCTTTTTGGTAAAGGTCAAGATGTGCCCCCCCCCCCCCCCCTACATTTCTCGGTTAATTGTATTTTTCCGTTATTGCCTTTCTTACCAAACATAAAGCTGTATTTTAGGAACATTTTCACCAAATTTATCTTTTTGGAATACTAACCCTATCCCTAACCATAGCCCTAACCCTAACCCTACCCCCCAACCCTATAAGATGGAAAAACGCAACGAACCACAACTGTGACAAATCGTGCGTGGTGTACTGCAGTACATAGTGGGGGGTAGGGTTAGGTTTAGGGCTAGGGTTAGGGATAGGGTTAGTATTCCAAAAAGGTTATTAGCTCAAAATGTTCCTAAAATACAGCTTTATGTTTATGTGTAAGAAAGGCAAAAACGGAAAAATAGAATTAACCGAGAAATGCAGGGGGGGTGGCACATCTTTACCTTTACCGTCTTTTCATCTGAGATCTCAAAATATTGGCTATCTCAAAATAAATTTTCAGTCCCTTCGATTTTCACTGTAGTAGTTATAGTATTAGTACTAGTACTAGTAGTAGTGAGGGCTGTATGAGCCTTGTTACTTGTACTAACTGCTTGTTTTGAAAAGTGATCTGGATCTGGTAGTGGTACTATGCGTCGAAGGAGCCTATTATATAAGTATAAAGGCTATGTACTCGATGGAACTGGGACCCCGATTCCCAACCGGGAGTCCGTGGTGAGAGGGTCGACTATACTGGCTCACTCACTATGCGATGATTCCGATGTAAGGTGGCAGTTTGCATTCAACATCTCGCTGGGTGGCAGCCGGCGGGAAGGGAGACGCAGGATCTCCCTCACCATTGGGAGTTGAAAGACTCATGGACTGGAAGGATCGACGGGCAGCAACTTGGGCCATCTCGAGTGGGTACAAGAGGGGTCTGCTACCTACTTGTTCACTGGGATGATCTCACAATGCAAAAGCCTCCTATCGCCTCAACAGATGCTCGCATCTACGCGCATAAACTTGATGATGCTAACGCCAGCATCACGCACCAATTCCACTACTCGGATCCCGTCCGAAATGTTCCCGCAGCCGACAGCGTACCCGCATTTCCAGGGTACGCAACGTGTTCCAGGAATCATCCACGATGACGTCTGCCACGTCACGAACTCCGATCTCACTTTCCACAGTCTCCATCATCATCATCATCTCAACAGGAAGATACCATCCATAAGGGTCCACGACCAATTGGACGTAAATCTCATCTTCATTCAGGAACTGGGAGAGCGCACTGAGAATTGAAATAAAAATAAAGAAAAATGTCTGTTTTACTGTCTGGTGGTGTTGACAGCTTTTTAAGAGTTGACCATAGTAGGCCTTTTCGCAGTATCCGGGCTGGACCAATCCGGCTACCGTAGCGCTCACCGGGGACGAACCCCGACCGGTGTAGCATTCTCAAAATGGATTTGTTCTCAACATGTCTGCGCATGTGCAAAATCGTTTGTTTGTTTTTCCCCTGGGCACGGCAAGTCATCGTTAATTATCCAGTTCGTGGAGAATTTGTAGACAACTACGAGCCAACCATTGACGTACCATCAAATTTTATCTTTTGTGTATTCAACCTAAATTGACCCTAACCCTAAGCCTATCCCTAACATGTTGAGAACAAATCCATTTTGAGAACGCCACACCGGCACAGCTCCTGCCCTTCATTTACCACTACTTCATGGACGCAACCTTGCCTCGGATACAAATTTTGACCACCAAAAATTTTTGTATTCAAAGTTCAAGGGGAAAAAAGTGTTGAATTCTCACTTTACAAGCCTGGAGTGGAATAAGCTCCAAATTGAGTATGATTTTGCTTTCTCTTCAGCTTCAGGGGGGCGTTGCCCACCGACCCCACAGCCCTGTTCCCTGCCAGGGCCCCTGGACCCCTGCTTTGCCTGTTTTTCGATTTTCTCCTGTTACATCCATGCTACTTGACATAATATCAAATATGAGTAATTCCCTATTTTTAATCTTTAGTTGGAGCAGGCCGGGCGAACTGATGAAGTTGCGCTGGCACTGTGGCAGGGCCTGCTGCGATGGCTTCGTCGGTGTTTGAATAAAATTGATTTTTTTGTATTTTTTGTTTGTTTGTTTTTCCCCTGGGCAGGCAAGTCATCGTTAATTATCCAGTTCGTGGAGAACCACTTTGTAGACAACTACGAGCCAACCATTGAAGACAGTAAGTACGGTAGTTGCTTTAAAAAAAAAATTAATTCAATCAATCAACCTAATGAGCCAAATAATTGATCAATCAATCACCCAGTGAATTAGCCAATGTTTGTCTTACGGGAATTTTTTGAATCCGGGAAAATGATTTACTGAACCGTGAGTAAACAGCAGAGTTACATTTGTATTGTTAAAAATTCAGGACTTTGCTGGTGTTGCACTGCCTCCGGGCATTGCTTCCAGGATCGGTCCCACCATCTTTATATATTTACAATATTACTAATGTCCCATATGTATCTGTTCAAGACTGAAGGATATTAAGCAGAATTTTAATTTATTAAATCCAGGAAAATTTAGAATTCCAATTTTTTGCCCCAGGAAGCGAGTGGGTGCATTCTGTACAAACGAAATATTGATCTTGAAGGTTGTGCACTTCTTCTTCTTCTTCCGATTGGGGATGTTTATCCTGCCCCATGCCCAAAGTCTTCGTTTAGACTGTTATTGGCGCACAGGATGCATGCTTTGTGAGTTCGTGTTATCCATTCCACCGGCACCCACGGCCTACTCGTACCGAATAGTGGAATGGGCTGCTTTAACGTGTTCAGCAAGATCTTTGTACATGCGTTCGCACACGGGACCTCGGTTTTAGGTCTCATCCGAAGGACCAGGAAATAGGAGTAAAGTATCTTTCCCAAGGATACAACACCGTGACCAGCCGGGTTCGAACCCACCACACCCGCAAACCCGTTGGATTACGAGCGGCGACTCTAACCAACCGGCCACGGCGCCGGTGTTCATTATACCAGGGCTCCCAGGGACCCCCACTAAAGCACTAAAATTCTCAAAAGAGCTGTTCATATTATCAAAGACTGTATAGGGGAAGACAAGCATCCGGTCTCTTTTCCCTATATGAGTAGTGAGGACAGAAACACTGGTTATGTTTCTTTTAAACATGATACATTTACACGTCGATAGGCCAGTTGAATTCTCCGTTCAAATTCCAGTCTGAGTTTTTGGATAGCCGCCGCTGTGAATGGTGTATAACTAGTATTAACTACCCCACTAACGATAACTCTATCAGCCCGGTTCGCTGTAACTCTTAAGTAGTGACAGTCCATCTTACCCTTTTAGAATCTTTGATATTATTGACAGCGATAATTATAGTAATAATTAATGTTTCAGCATTCACCAAAGATATGAAGACCGGAGGGCAGGACTTCCGCCTGCAATTGGTGGACACTGCCGGACAGGTCAGTGGGCATTGTTTATTTAATTAATTAATTAAATGTGTGTGCCAGTCAAATTCTAGCCCAGCTAGTCCAGAATAGCTGCTGCTCCTCTCTGCTATCTTGTCTGGCAGTCATTCTTTAGTCAGAAACGACAGACTGAGACTGGCATGTAATGCATGCCGTGTTTTTCGGACTACAAAGCGCACCTTTGTGCACCTTCGTGCAACCCCCCAAATTTTACCCAAATTTCAGGTTTTGTTACTCTATTTTCTGACTATTTCATCAGTCACATTATAAGGCGCAGGGGTCTGAGTCTTGGAAAAAAAAGTATCGCCTTATAGTCCGAAAAATACGGTACATTATATACTCAGTCCTGCCTGAGTGACTATCTCAGTATCTGGCAGTCGTACTTTAGTCAGAAACGACAGACCGAGATTGGCATGTAATGCATACATACACTCAGTCCTGTCTGAGTGACTATCTTATACATTATACAGACAAACCTCTATTTTAAGACTTCCAAAATGTCCGGAAAAATCGGTCGTAAATTGGAGGGGTCGTATGACGGAGGTTTTCACTGGCAGCCGTAGAAAGAAAAAGTTCAGCACAGTTCATACTCTCTTCTTCATGCACACATACAATGACATATTAAAACTGGATTTGGGTCTTTCCAACTCCATGGGATTGTGCAATCGATGTATTACAGTTTCACTTCAAATCAATTCAATTCAATTCAATACAACTTTATTCATCCTTGTGTGGAAATTAAATTGTGCGATCACAGGCTCGATAAACAATACTAAAAACATTCAGATTACATAAATTGAAACACCACAGTTAAGACAATAAAATGCATATAACATCATCAAGGAATTAAATAAAAGAGGGAGAGAATTTGATTAGAATTATGTGAAAAACATGAATGTACACTCATATAAAAACTACTAAAATAGATGAACCAATTAAGATTAATATTAAGATTACAAGGCCATGCACTTCGCCGACTTCTGTTAATCACCTCCACTCTCGTCCAAAGTCAGTGGTTTTCTTTTTCAAAGTCAGTGGTTTTCGTGCTTTTCCTACGCTTTCCGCCATCTTTTCTACAACAAGGGAAGCGACTCCACTTTCAGGCCCTTGACCGTGGTTGTTTCCCTTTGCTCGAAGTCTATGCAGATGACAACGGTCGTAAAAACCAACAAAATGGCGGTCGTAAGTCACGTTTTAGAGGAAGTCGTTTAAGAGAGGTCGTTTACATAGTAAAATGCATCCGTGCCAACAAATCCGGTCTCAAATGAGAGGTGGTCGCTTAACAGAGGGTCGTAAAATAGGGGTTTGTCTGTAGTCATTGTTGGAAACGACAGACCGAGATTGGCATACATTAGTACTGTATTTTTCAGATCAATAGGCGCTGCTGTGTGTAAGGCGAACAGGGCAATTTTCAAGAAAAATCTTAAAAATTAAAGCAAAAGGCGCCCTCGTTTATAATGCAAAAGAAAGTCAAACTTTGAAGCCCGTAAACGCTTACCGCCCGCCGTTACTGGTGTCATTAACGAGAGTTGTCTCCCCTTTCAAATAATCGAACTTCCATTTGAGCTGCTTCCTGTTGTTGTGTTTGGACAATACTTCGCGAAAACTGGTAGAATTATGGCATTTTAAGCTCTACAACGATGCTTTTTACATCCAATTAAGGGGTTGTGGCATCTGTTTGGACAGTATCTCAGACGATAATAGGGATTTTGAGGCAATTTAACGAGAGTATTTCGTCGTAACGGCGACTCGTGACCACTTTCGATGTCTAGACTCACAGTAGACTGCACTGAACACGGCAATCGTTGCCTCTCTTCTCACGATTTTGTTCACTAATAGGGCGCCCTCGTTTATTAGGAGCATAGGTCGAAATTGGAGAAAACAAATGTCGCCTTATAACCCAAAAATGACGGTAGTATTATCTTGTAAGGGAAGACAACTCGCTAAAATCTTGAGAGAGTTAAACATGTGTGGTTGTCTCAAGGACAAATGTTCTCTTTCATTCAACGACAGTCCTTTTATAGTTTATTGAACAGCAACTTTAATATTCATGCCTTGATTTGCATATTTTCTGTTTCAGGATGAGTACTCTCTCATACCTCAGTCGTACGTCATGAACATCAATGGCTACGTCATTGTGTATTCCGTCAACTCAGAAAAGAGGTGGGTACAGTTGGACCTCCCTTATAAGACCTCCCATTATAAGACTCCCTCCCATATAAGACCTACTTCTCTGAGACATTGCGCTTCTTTGTTAGTATTAATATTACCTCCCTTATAAGACCCCTCCCTTATAAGACCTCATTTTGGATGATTTTTGAAGGTCTTCAGGGCTCCCCATCGTCCCGCAAAACTAGGGGTCCCAGGGACTCCTTCACTTACAGCATAGAGGGTCCTAGAGGCGGGATAGAGGGTCCCAATGACATTGCGAATGCTTAAAAAAATGTTTATCCCTGGGACTACCTGCACATTCTTTTAGAGGGTCCCTTAGAATTCTAGTACTTCATAGACCCCCGAATTGGGGGTCCCTAGGAGCCCTGGGTCTTATAAGGGAGGTTCCGCTGTATTAACATGCATATGGATGTATAAAATCAACGATGCATTATGAAATCAGTTTTGTGTTTTATAAATAGACATGCGCGAAAGTTGTTCAGGCATGCCCCTGAGATGAGGTTTGAAAAAGCGGTAAAGGTAAAGATGTGCCACCCCCCCCTGCATTTCTCGGTTAATTGCAATTTTCCGTTTTTGCCTTTCTTACCATACATAAAGCTGTATTTTAGGAACATTTTGAGCTAATTATCTTTTTGGAATACTAACCCTAACCCTAACCCTAACCCTAAACCTAACCCTACCCCCTACTATGTACTGCAGTACACCGCGATTTGTCACAGTTGTGGTTCGTTGCGTTTTTCTGTCTTATAGGGTGGGGGGTACGGTTAGGGTTAGGGATAGGGTTAGTATTCCAAAAAAGGTTATTAGCTAAAAATGTTCCTAAAATACAGCTTTATGTGTGGTAAGAAAGGCAATAACGGAAAAATACAATTAACCGAGAAATGTAGGGGGAGTGGCACATCTTGACTTTTACCGAAAAACCTGACAGAAAGAGTCTTCAGGATTGGCTATCTTGAGAGTAGAGATTATTTTGAATCCATTAAGCCCTATAACGTCTAACTTGTATCTTGCTTGAGTGTTTTCAGTAAAATGTCTCTCCTGATATCACGAGAACTGTAGTGTTTAAAATGCTGTTTCTTTAATGAGAGAAGGGGGGGGGGGGGGGGGGGGGATTGAAGAATTAAGGAACTGTCTGATTGTGAGAGAAGGATTGATGAGTGTGTGTGTGTGTGTGTCAAAGTCAAAATTTTTATTTCCAGATGGACATCGAATAAGCATTGCATTATGCTTATTTACATCAGGCCATCCATAACAATCCATGTGTGTGTGTGTGTGTGTGTGTGTGTGTGTTGTGTGTGTGTGTAAATGTTCCGTTTTGTGAGACTTCATATCATTTTGTTTGCACCTTTCTTCACTAAAAACCCTGGTAGAATTATGGTCTACAACAATGATTTTTTTTTCCATCCGATGAAAGGTTATGCAACATGCACTGTTGCCAACCATTCCTATTTTCATGCATTTGTCCTGTTTTACCAGCCAAGATTTAGATTTTCCTAATTTGAAAGAAAAATTCTTATTTCTAAAAAAAAATGTAAGCAAAAAGCACCCCCCCCCCCCCCCCAAAAAAAAAACACTAAAAAAAACCCCACAACAACAACAACACCCCAACCCAAGTCCCATCTATATGGATCTTTCATCCACCCCATAGTTTTTTCAACATTGTTTCAATCAATACCTGCCGTGGTGTGCCTCTGGCTGCGACACGCTCTCCAGGTGGGAGCAACCTGAATTTCACAGACGCTGCTTTCCTGTCATTAAGATATATAAGAATTTGCTTCTTTAAATTAAGCAAAACTAAGTAAAAATAAAACCTCAGCGTTAGGGAGCTACGCATTCTAATGCCCCAAATCTCAAATTATGTATGTGTGTGTGTGTATACTGTATGTCCTTTGTTTCATTTAATGTCTATCCACTTTAACTCATTCGCATCGCAACGATTTTGAATTATTAAAAAAACTCACAGATCACTCCAGCCATACACACAAACAATACATACATAAACAAAAGGAGAAATGAAAGAAGATTACGGGTTGTTGCTGTTTTGGACATAGGGAAGTGGTAGACCAGACTTTTTTATATACAGACTTTATATAGAAAAACTCTCTACACCGATAGGTTTCCCCACAAACCAACCACTACAAAAGCGAAGTTAGAGGCAAAATTGTGGTCTAAGGGAGCGAAGCGAGTTTAGAAGTGACCAAGGTATTGTGTGCACACAGATTTACTTCCCTTGAAGCAAATGCATCAAATTGACAGCTATGTATTAATTCCGGACATATATGGCCGAGTTAAGTGTGCGCGTGTGCGCATGAATGTGTGTGTGCGCGCATGCATGCGCGCATACATACACGCAACAACTGTGTGTGCATGTATATAGCATACGCATACTACGCAATCTACGCATGCTGTGTGTGTGTGTGTGCAGTTTCAAAGTGGCCCAGGTGATCTACAATAAACTCAAGGACATGAAAGGAGACATGGGGTGAGTCCTCAAAGACGGAGTCTTTCATACAAATAGCACCCCCACCTTCTGGAAGGTCTGTGCTGGCAACTTCCTCTCTTCTTCTTCTTCTTCTTCTTCCAATGACTGGACAGGGCCCTATCGCGGGCGTTTGAAGTCCAACTAACTGGTCACATTAGGCAGGCGGCATAGCGTCAGTGAAATTTTCCCTTTACTGTTATCTACTGTCTTTCTGCCTTTTGGGTCAGTTTTTCTGCCTTAAAAAACCAACAAATTCATATAAAACGTTTCTCTGTCCGAACACAGAAGATGCAGGGCCTAACTATTTGGTAGTTAGACGCATACGTAACGGCAGCAGATTGTCTTGAGTGATCAACGAAGAAGCATTTTCCGTTTTTAAAGACGAGGTCTGGTTGGTTGTTTTCACGTTATTTTGAGATGTAGTTTGACTGGCCTGTGTGAAGAGCAACACCCTCAAACCTCTACCCCCCCCCCCTCCCATCTCCACCCCCCAGTACTAGTAGAAGACAAAACCACAATGATTATGCAGTTCCAAAGGATTCCCTCCAGAACGGACTACCGCAACAACTCCTTTTTTCCCGAGAACCGTCCGCGACTGGAACTCCCTGCCACCAGAAACCGTCCAGTCCCCCCACGCTCAGCTCCTTCACCTCGAAGGTGCTGAAGCTTCCCACTTAAAAAACTCTCTTCTTTATTTTCATGTGGGGCCGGGTGTTCTCAGACTAGCCAGGGGTGCCCGGCCGTGCATACCCCAGTTCCCCCCGTGGGGATACCGGGGGGTCTTTTGTATAATAATAATAATAATAATAGTGAATAATTTATATAGCGCATTCCTCCACCAATGTGGAGCTCTATGCGCTTAACAACAACAAAAATTAAGAAGCAACAAATTCAACAACAACACGAAATAATCGCTCACGCACATGCAAAAAGGCATACACATACACACCCCACCCACACATACACGCACGTACCGGCACATACACACACACACACACACACACACACACACACACACACACACACACACACACACACACACACACACTGTTACACACCGGGGGGTCTTTTGTATAATAATAGTTCCCCCACCTTCTGCGCTTGTAGCTTCCTCTCATCTGTCACTCTCTTTGACTCTGCCTTTTCCCTTTGCTTTCTGTCATCTACTATCTTTCTGCCTTACCGGTCCATTCTCCTGCCCTTTTTTCACGAAACGCTTTCAAAAACATTTCCTCCTCCAGCCGATGTCGGACTTGCTGGGGCCTAACTGTTTATTAATTATGCGCATAACGGCAGCATGACGCATCTGGGGTTTGCATAAAGTACAAGATACAATTTGGCTTGTGGTGAACTTAGAAGAGATGCTTATAGTGTGTGTGCGTGTGCGTGTGCGCATGCTTGTGCGCATGCTTGTGCGCATGCTTGTGTATGTATGCGTTTGTGTATACATGTGTTTGTGTGTGTGTTGTGTGTGTGTTGCATGTGTGAGCATGCATGCGTATGTGTGTGTGTGCATGTGTGTGTGTATGTGTGTGTGTGTGTGCGCGCGCATGTGTGTCAAGTCAACTTTATTATCTCAGACAGAAATTAATTGTGTGTGTGAGTGTGCATGTGTGTGTGTGTGTGCGCGCATGTACATGTGTGTGCGCGTGTGTGAGAGAGTGTGTGTATGCTTGTGCGGATGTCCGCATGCATGTGTGTGTGTCCGCGTGTGTGTGCGCTCATGCGTTTGTGTGTGTGTATATGTGTGTGTTTATGTGTGTGCGTGCTTACTTTCAGACCGCCTGTAGTGCTGGTTGCCAACAA
Source organism: Phymorhynchus buccinoides (assembly GCA_017654935.2). Taxonomy (NCBI): domain Eukaryota; kingdom Metazoa; phylum Mollusca; class Gastropoda; order Neogastropoda; family Raphitomidae; genus Phymorhynchus; species Phymorhynchus buccinoides. Next base: position 14,101,274 of record CM065712.1, on the reverse strand, counting down.
GAAGGATCTACGCATGGAAAGGTAACGGTCTCTATACACGTGAAAATGTTCCCCACTTTCCCCATGGCAACAAGACCGTGGTGCGCCACTCGTAAGGCTACTTGCACGTGGGTGCAACTTTTCCTGGTATACAAGGATTTCCTTTTTCTTTCTTTTTTACCAGAAAAGGAATTTCCTTTTTTTTTTTAATTTGTCAAACGAGATCTTTGTGTCTACTGTATTTTTCAAACAACCTTAAAATAACCGTTTGTGCATTGGAACCCCCCTTATAAGACCTCCCATTATAAGACTCCCTCCCACACAAGACCTACTTCTCTGAGACATTGCCCTTCTTTGTAAGTATTAAATTACCTCCCTTATAAGCCCCCTCCCTTATAAGACCTCATTTTGGATGATTTTTGAAGGTCTTATAAGGGAGGTTCCACTGTACAAGGATTTCCTTTTTTTTAAATTTTTTACCAGAAAAGGAATTTCGTTTTTTTTGGTATTTGTCAAACGAGATCTTTGTGTGTCTACTGTATTTTTCAAACACCTTAAAATAACCGTTCGTATAAATTGGGCGTTTTTAGGCGTCCATCAGTGTGAGTGTTTCAAGTTGGTGGTTGCGAAAGTGTACTGTAGATTATGTCATTCATTATTTGGGCGTGATTGAGAAATTGACTGAGGGATCAGGGTAGGGGGGTGTTGGTCAGTGTTTGATGTATACCTTTTGTTCATTGTGTTTATTTTAGTGATTTCTGTAAAGCGCTTAGAGATTAAAGATTAGGCGCTATAAAAGTTGTCTTAATAAATAAATTGTGGAAAACGCAAACTAAAATACCTTCATAAATCAAGTTTTTCTTCAGCTGCAAGGGGACATTACCCCTAGATCCCGGCATTTCAGGGTTTTTTCATTTTGTGTAGTTGCACCCGTGCCTGCATATTGCTGTGTCGCCATGGGGAAAGAATGAAACGTGTTCACTTGTATTGAGTCCATAAGCAACTACAGTGAACATTGCTTAAGTCATAATTGGAGGGACTGAAGTTTCATTTTGAGATTGATAGCCATTATTTTGAGTTAACCCTTTCACCGCCAATGTCGCATTTTAGCACCACACTAAAAGGCATCAAATCAGGACCTGTTATCCAAAGACCCTATCATATAATAATTTAGCAAGTGTCCGTGTGTGTGTGTCTGTGTGTCTCAAACACCAAACGGGCCTTATAACTCCGCCGTTTTTTTCGACCGAATCGCTTCAAATTTGCTGTGAGCCTTAACGGGGCGATGGCAACGGCAACCGAGGCGGCCGTGTCATTTGCGCGGTTTTGCAAATGCGCGAAACGCGCATCCGCCGCCCTTTCGGCGCCCGTGTCTCCGGTATTTCTGGATGGATTGCCTTCACATTTGGCAGGTACATGACCGGGGACGGTGACTATCGCTGTGTCAAACCGGAAGCGAATCGATTACTTAGGCGCATAACAGCAGCATGATGCAAAACGGGCCTTATAACTCCGCCGGTTTTCAACCGAATCGTGTCAAATTTGCTTTCAGGCTTGCTGTTGACGAGGCAAAGCCTGGCAGCAAATTTGAAGAACATCGGGAGAGCGCGTCACTCTCAGAGCAGCGCCAACGGGAGACGGGGCCTTATAACTCTGCCGTTTCTTGACGGAATCGCTTCAAATTTGCTGTACTCAGCGTTACCAGTACTTGGCGTTACTGTTACTAGGCGTTGCCATTACTAGGGAGAGCGCATCACTCTCAGAGCAGCGCCAATGCAAAACGGGGCCTTATAACGCCGCCTTTTCTTATCCGAATCGTTTCAAATTTGCTGTACTCAGCGTTACCAGTACTTGGCGTTACCGTTACTAGACGTTACCGTTACTAGGGAGAGCGTGTCACTCTCAGAGCAGCGTCAATGGGAAACGGGGCCTTATAACTCCACCGTTTCTTAACCGAATCGCTTCAAATTTGCTGTACTCAGCGTTAACAGTACTTGGCGTTACCGTTACTAGGCGTTACTGTTACTGGGAGTTACTGGTACTCAGCGTTGCGCTAGTTTTCTTAATTTTGGGAGTTAAGGATAGGCCTAATGTTGTACATGTCACAGAGGAATTTGCAATATTGCAGATATTTTATTTTCTCTACCCAGTTAAGTTTAATGGTATTTTGGGGATGAAAAATGGCTGGAGGCGAAAGGCTTAAAAAAGACATTTTAGCATAAATATGTGAACCAGCACCACGAAGGGGACATTAAGTGTCAAACTGACCATTCTGAGAAAATTATGCATTTGAACACTTCAGACATTTCTCTTTTTAATGATACAAGAACCATTCTTGTATCTTTTTCCATTCCCAAGTTATCAGCATTTAAAGTTAGTAGGGTGAGTGTCAGCCATTTTGAGAAAACGCAGTCTAAAGTCTAGCCTAGCTGGAGAAAATGCACTGACCTACTCATTTAAAAAAACCCTTATAAGACCATTTATAGACCATTTTAAAGATTGTCCTTTATAAATATGATAGATAAGATGTTACTTTTTGTTAGAGAACACGAAAATACTGATAACTCAAAATTGACAACAAATGAAATTTTTTACTTTCCAGGCCTGTTGTGAGAAAGTAGCTGAGCGACTTAATGTTCTTTTCGTGGTGCTGGGTCACATATTGTTAAACCAGGACCAGAAAGTTATTGTGAGTTACCCCGTGCTTTTGAGTTATCCATTTTTGAGTTAGCAGGAATCCACTGCATGTGCGTGTAAATATACTGATTTCCACAAGAACCGCAAAGTACCCAACTGATATCTCTCTCTCCCATGTTGCCTTGTGAACAAACATCATCCCAAATATTATGTGTGTGGGTTTTTTTGGGGGGAGGACACTGTGATAGAGGCGGGGACACATGGAGACAAGGACACATAGAGACACATAGAGATGGGGGCATATACTAGAGACGGGAACACATAGACGGGGGACATATATAGGCCGGGATACATAGAGATACACATAGAGATGGGGACATAAAGATGGAGACAGAGAGAGATGGTGACATAGATGGAGACACAGAGATGGGGACACATAGAGACGGGGACACATAGAGATGGGGACACATAGATGGAGACACATAGAGATGGGGACACATAGAGACGGGGACACATAGAGATGGGGACACATAGAGACGGAGACACAGAGAGATGGGGACACATAGAGATGGGGACACATAGAGATGGGGACACATAGAGATGGGGACACATAGAGATGGGGACACAGAGATGGGGACACATAGAGACAGGGACACATAGAGATGGGGACACAGAGATGGGGACACATAGAGATGGGAACACATAGAGATGGGGACACATAGAGATGGGACACACAGAGACGGGGACACATAGAGACGGGGACACATAGAGATGGGGACACATAGAGACGGGGACACATAGAGACGGGACACATAGAGACGGGGACACATAGAGACAGGGACACATAGAGATGGGGACACATAGAGACGGGGAACACATAGAGACAGGGGACACATAGAGATGGGGACACATAGAGATGGGGACACAGAGATGGGAACACATAGAGACAGGGACATATAGAGATGGGGACACAGAGACGGGGACACATAGAGATGGGGACACATAGAGATGGGGACACATAGAGACGGGGACACATAGAGATGGGGACACATGGAGACGGGGACACATAGAGACAGGGACACATAGAGATGGGGACACATAGAGATGGGGACACATAGAGATGGGGACACATAAGACATGGGACACATAGAGATGGGGACACATAAAGATGAGGACACATAGAGATGGGGACACATAGAGACGGGGACACATAAAGACGGGGGTGACACATAGAAACGGGGGTGACACATAGAGACGGGGACACATAGAGACAGGGACACATAGAGATGGGGACACATAGAGATGGGGACACAGAGATGGGGACACATAGAGACGGGGACACATAGAGACAGGGGACACATAGAGACGGGGACACATAGAGACAGAGACACATAGAGATGTGGGACACATAGAGACGGGGACACATAGAGATGGGGACACAGAGATGGGGACACATAGAGACGGGGACACATAGAGAGATGGGGACACATAGAGACGGGGACACATAGAGACAGGGACCACATAGAGACAGGGGGACACATAGAGACAGGGGACACATAGAGATGGGGACACATAGAGATGGGGACACATAGAGATGGGGACACATAGAGACGGGGACACATAGAGATGGGGACACATAGAGATGGGGACACATAGAGACGGGGACACATAGAGACGGGGACACATAGAGACGGGGACACATAGAGACGGGGACACATAGAGAAGGGGACAGATAGAGATGGGGGACACATAGAGACAGGGACACATAGAGATGGGGACACATAGAGACGGGGACACATAGAAACGGGGACACATAGTGACGGGGACACATAGAGACGGGGACACATAGAGACGGGGACAGATAGAGATGGGGACACATAGAGACAGGGACACATAGAGATGGGGACACATAGAGACAGGGACACATAGAGACGGGGACACATAGAGATGGGGACACATAGAGACAGGGACACATAGAGACAAAATTGGGACACATAGAGATGGGGACACATAGAGACGGGGACACCGAGAGATGGGGACACATAGAGACAGGGACATATAGAGACAGGGACACATAGAGATGGGGACACATAGAGACAGGGACATATAGAGACAGGGACATATAGAGACAGGGACACATAGAGATGGGGACACATAGAGATGGGGACACATAGAGACGGGGACACATAGAGAGGGGACACATAGAGACACGGACACATAGAGATGTGGACACATGGAGATGGGGACACCGAGATGGGGACACATAGAGACAGGGACATATAGAGACAGGGACACAATGACAGGGACACATAAGACAGGGACACATTGATCAGGGACACATGATCGGGGGGGCTCTCGATGTGAAGCGCTCGTGCCAGACCTGTTTACTCTACTCTTTTTTAGTAGTATTCTACTCAATTTGGACCTCTACTACTCTTCAAAATTGAAAATAATGCTAGATTCTGCTCATTTTCAGTGAACATTGTTTGATGGTTTAATGAATAAAACTACTCATTTTTTGCACCAAAACTACTCATTTCAGCTGTCCAGACTACTCAAGACTTGTGTAAACAGGTCTGGCGTGCTGTGTGTTTCGCAGGGTCATATCGTTCGAAGAGGGCAAGAAACTGGCCGACTCCTGGAAGGTCCCTTTCCTGGAGGCCTCCGCTAAAGAGAACTCTGTGAGTCTCCGCTCAGCCTTTCTCTTCTCTGTTTGTTGGATGGCGATTATGATGAAGACAACGGTGATGATGACGACGATGATGATTCATGAGGATGATGACGAAGACAATGACGATGATATGTGATGGTGCAGGGCAAAAACCTACACAGGTCGCTCAGAGTGTTTTGAGCAAAAGCCAAAAATAGTCAACAACCCCCCCCCAAAATATCAATTTTCTATTTAGGGCATATTTATGTCTATTTTTATGTGTTCTACCAGTATCCACAACATGAAAGACAACATTTGGAATGATTTCTTTGTTTATTTGATTGTTTTCTAAATCAAGTCAATAGAAACAAAGAGGCAAAATTGTATCTTCTACGCCCGATTTCTGCAAATGTTCTATTTTGAAAGCCAAACTTCAAATATTTTTCTTTTGCTCAATTATCAAGTATAAATTAATGATGTATTTTTGTACTTACACAGTCTGTCATTCACCAAATATTTTTCATGAAATATTTCAGGAGCACGCTATAAGCGCTAGCTTGTTGATGCTCTCTTTTGCTTTCTGTTATATGTGTTGTTTGGAAATATTAAAGACTTGTTTTAAACTTCAAATAATTATGAAATAAAAACTAGACAAGATAACTCAAATTGGGTTTTCTGTGTATTAACAAGGAATCTTTGCTCCATCATGAAAAATTAAAATCTCAATTTAATTTATGCCAAAATTCCATTATGTCTGGTTTCCCCATGCACTGTCATATATTTTTTTTTATATTAACTTTGTGTTGCAGTCAGTGAGAGAGATCTTCGAGAAAATCGTTCAGGTCATGACGGTGCAAGAGAACGGCCCGGCGCCGAACAAAAGCAGCTGCGTTTTGTCATGAACCAAGGTCAAGGTCAGTATTTTATTCGTTTTTCTTTCTTTCTGTCTGTCTTTCCATCTTTAACCCTCTCTAGGACACAGACGCCAAATGTGCACTTTCACTTTCTCCCTACCCACAATGCAATATACTAAGTTAGTTCTTCCTGTTCCTGACTCTCGCTGGTCCGTTTTTGGTTCTTACAGCAAAGGAAAGCACCCACTAGTCTTTTTGAAGGGATTTTTCGAAGTGACCCCAAATGTTTTTCTTCTTTCCACGTGACGTGCGCAGTATTGACTCGGCGCGATGCTCGGAGCGCCATTACGGATTTTTTTTAATTCCAATTCATGGTTTTGTTGTGTGACAGTGTGTTAGCTTTGGAATAATAATATCATCATTGCTATTCAATATGCATCTTTCAGAAATTAAATGTGAGTTTAGACTTTATTCTGGGTGATTTTTTTGAATGAAAAGATTTGGTGTGACGTTCGGAGTTACTTCCCATCACTTGGTACTCATGATCGATTCTCGGTTCGATTGATCAGAGTGAGAGGGTTAAAAAGGAAAAAAAACCGATCCCAGGGATCGGGTCTTGCTCGTTAGAAAAGCTCTGCCTCGCGTTGGCTCGCACAACAGGGAACAAAGAAGGGCGAACCGTCTCTCTCGCCAGCTGTGATTCAAATGCGGGCGCGCGCTCAGCGCCTCCCCTCTTTCATAGTCCAGCCGCAGGTTTAACCCCTTGCCTGCCGACCATTTTTGTGTTCAAGGAATTCCTGTGTGCCGAGCAAAAAAAGCTCAATTTCACCCTCCAGTGCTAAAATTGTTATAACTCCTACAATATTTAACGTTGAAGCTGCAAACTTTGCAGCATTATTGTCAATAGATTATACTGCATGTACAAATCCGAAATACAGACAAAATAAACAAGACAAAAAATACAAACAAACATGCACACTAGATCTAAAATTGACTGACCTGTCCATCTTGTTGCTTATTTCTTCAACATTACAGGGTAATCTAGAAGCAATCCACACAGATAATTGAAATATAATCCACTAGGTAATCCAGAATACACACTTCAGTGACTGGATCATTTAGCACTTCATCCAACACTTCTAGTGCAGTATATTGTCTAAAACATTCACGTTGTCGAGTACTGCCGCTAGTTAACGTCATCTTGGTTTTGTTCCAAGAACAAAAATCTATCAAATTCGAGTAAAATTCACGCAAATAAAGGCCAAGGTAGACCAAGGTAGATGACTCTGTACATTAAACCCTTCTACTGTGTTCTAGGTCATTTTCTGCAGTTATTTCCCTTACACTGTAGCTGAAATATGGTGATGAACAATGCACGTAGTACCTACGTTTACAGGCACACAACAATCATACCAACAGGACGTAGTAGCTACGGGACAAGCAGGCAAGGGGTTAACAAAGAATATTCTAAAAGGGTAAGATGGACTACTTAAGAGCTACGGCGAACCGGGCTGATAGAGTTATCATGTTAGTGGGGACAGTTTACACTATTCACAGTGGAGGCTATCTAAAAACTCAGACTGGAATTTGAACGGAGAATTCAAATGGCCTAAGAACGTGTAAAATGTGTCCTGTTTAAAAGGGACATAACCAAGTGTTTCTGTCCTCACTACTCATATAGGGAAAAGAGACCGGATGCTTAATATCTTCCCCTATAGAGTCTTTGGGGTTAATGAATGAAACTACACATTTTGCACCATAAACTACTACGCATTTCAGCTATCCAGACTACTCAAGACTTGTGTAGGGGGTAAACAGGTCTGTATAAACTGTTAGTCCCTAAAATACGGTTCCCTCATTTTACAGTTGACATTTCTAATTCAGCGTTTACTTGTTAGGGCTGGTCTGCATGTGCCTGGGGTGTGTAATCGTGAGTGCGTCTTAGACAGCTAATACTGGTAGTAGTATGTAAATTAGGCGAAACAGACAATCGTTTGGTGGAGCTTAGTCTAATTCAGTATTTTTCTTTTTTATAGTGTTAGATTTTGTTTATTTCGTTGTGGCCAGAATGTTTATATTCATGTTACGTAAAGTGTGTCGCTGTGTGCTTAAATTATATAATTTTTATCAGGGATCCTGTGTAATATGAAGAGAGAGAGAACGAGAGAGAGGGAGGGCTGGGGCCGTTGTGTACGCATTGTATTGTGTGCATTCCTTCCTGCTGCTTGTTGACATTTTTCATTAGTTTCTGCGGTGGGTGAGGCGTTATCAGAGAGTGACAGTGCTGGTGAAACGAGGGATGGATGTCTTTGTGAGTGAGAATCATGTTATTTTTGTCACTTTATTTCTTTGCACTGGAATGTTGGTAGCATCCAATTTATGAACTATCTTGTGTGATTCTAATGCATGTTTTTAACCCTTTTCACTGCCAAACCATATTTCCAAACCAAAAAATGTCCATCAACTTTACCTGGTATAGAGAACAATAAATCCATCTGCAAGTATTTGCAGTGTTGGGGATTCTTCTGTGACATATATATAAAAATAGGCTCTATCCTTACTTCCCCAAACTAGACAATAGGGTCTTTGGATAATAGACCCGAATTTTGACGCCTTTTAGTGACATAGGTTAAATTAATATCACGTGGTGCTAAAATGCGACATTTGGCGCTGAAAGGGTGAGTTGTGGGTAGGGGATGTGAAAAGGGTGATGTGAGTTTTAAGGTTGCTTTGGGTGTTAAAGCGGACAATCGAGTCATTACCACTGTATGGATTTTAGCCGCTATATGAATAAAATTATTAGTTATTATTATTATTATTATTATTATTATTCACATACTGCTACCCGTGTTGACGTGTCTAAGACCCACTCGCGATTACACGCCCAAGTCTGAATTGATGACGCAGATTTCAGTGAAATGAAATTAAAACGCAGTGTGTCGCTCTGTGTGTTGCAGGTGTGTAGCTGGGAAGGGGCCCCTGGACCCTACCATCGCTGCTGTTGTCCCCCACCACATTCATCGTGTCCCCTTTGAAGGGTCCATTGTCCCCCACCACCTTCATTGTGTCCCCTTTAAAGGGGATCCATTGTCCCCCACCACATTCATTGTGTCCCCTTTAAAGGGTCCATTGTCCCCCACCACATTGTGTGTCCGATTGTGTCCCCTTTAAAGGGTCCATTGTCCCCCACCACATTGATTGTGTCCCCTTTAAAGGATCCATTGTCCCCCACCACATTGATTGTGTCCCCTTTAAAGGATCCATTGTCCCCCACATTGATTGTGTCCCCTTTAAAGGGTCCATTGTCCCCCACCACCTTCATTGTGTCCCCTTTAAAGGGTGCCATTGTCCGTTATTGTGTCACCCACCCCACATTGATTGTGTCCCCTTTAAAGGATCCATTGTCCCCCACCACATTCATTGTGTCCCCTTTAAAGGGTCCATTGTCCCACCACCACCTTCATTGTGTCCCCTTTAAAGGGTCCATTGTCCCCCACCACTATTCATTGTGTCCCCTTTAAAGGGTCCATTGTCCATCACCACCTTCATTGTGTCCCCTTTAAAGGGTCCATTGTCCCCCACCACCTTCATTGTGTCCCCTTTAAAGGGTCCATTGTCCATCACCACCTTCATTGTGTCCCCTTTAAAGGGTCCATTGTCCCCCACCACATTCATTGTGTCCCCTTTAAAGGGTCCATTGTCCCCCACCACCTTCATTGTGTCCCCTTTAAAGGATCCATTGTCCCCCACCACATTCATTGTGTCCCCTTTAAAGGAGTCCATTGTCCCCCACCACATTCATTGTGTCCCCTTTAAAGGGTCCATTGTCCCTCCATATTCATTGCATCCTCCCCATTGTCCCTCATGTTCATTGTGTAGGTTCTGTGTCCCCCATAGTCGTTGTGTCCCTTTCAGGGGTCATTGTCCCCATGTTCATCATGTTTCCTTAGGGGGCCATTGTCCCCATGTTCATCATGTTTGCTTAGGGGGCCATTGTCCCCATGTTCATCACAACGTTTCCTATAGGGGGCCATTGTCCACACGATGTTCATCATGTTTCCTTAGGGGGCCATTGTCCCCATGTTCATGTGTTTCATTAGGGGGCCATTGTCCAACATGTTCATCACATTTCCTTAGGGGGTCATTGTCCCCATGTTCATCGTTTTTCACTTAGGGGGGTGTTACATTGTCCCGATGTTCATCGTGTTTCCTTGGGGGGGGTCATTGTCCCCATGTTCATCATGTTTCCTTAGGGGGTCGTTGTCCTCATTCTTTATGCCCCTTTGGGGTCAATGTGCCCATGTGCATCGTGTCCCTTTAATGTAGGGTCATTGTCCCCATGTTCATCGTGTCCCCTTAGGGGGTCATTGCTCTGATATAATATTATTATTTAGAAGTGTCAGTGGCTTGAAGGCAGATTTGTTTTTATTTTTATGGGCTGATTGTTGGTTTCCACTGCTCGCTACGTAACATGAATGAATATATGTGTGTGTTAGTTGGTACGTATGTATAGTGTGTGTGTGTGTTCGTGCGCATGCGCGTGCTAGGATGCTTTAATGTGAAAAGTCAGTTAAAGGAACTGGGCAGACTGGTGTAGAACTGATTTTGTTCAACTGAAAAAAAATATGATTTACTCTATTTTTCGGGCCATAATGGGCACTTGTGTGTATTGGGGTCTTCGCAACGAACTGCCTTTGGCAAGAGTGAATGCCCTTGGAGGGTGGGGGGAAGATGGTTCAGTACTGACCAGACAGGGGGGATAACTCTCGCCAATAACCCCTATTTGATGCCACTAAATGGCTGCCTTTCGCAAGAGTGAATGCCCTTGTCAAAGGTACTGACCAGCAAGGAGCAATTACTCTGACGATGTCAAGGGCGTTAATAACCCTAGATTGCAAAAGGCCTGTTAATAAGTATCGAGGGAGGGGGGGGAAACATACTAGACACAAACTAAACAAGTTTAACCAAAGAACAATGAAACAAAAAAAAGAAGAAAGGAAGAAACAACCGGTGCTAAACTTTCGCGGTGTACGAAACTTGCCTTGCCGAAAAACCGTTTCGAGTTGTTGTGAACCGTTTTTTTAACTGCAAACTGAAAGTAAGTTTTTTCTTAGAATAACGCATTCTTTTCGAAAAACAACACACGATTCTCAGCGCAGATTGGGTGTTTGTAAACCAAGAGTAGCTGTTATTCTAGTTTGTGCGTGGTGTTGTGGCTTTGACTTTGACTTGAGTGTTGAGTTGAGTGTGTGTGTGTGTGTCATAAGTCATAAGTTGTCTTTATTGTGTATGTATGCGTGTGTTGTGCGTGTGTTGTGAATATTCTGACAAATAAATATGTGTTTTGCATAGGTGAAACTAGTGATGCGAGTACTGGTTACAAAAAGAAAAAAAACGGTTCGACAAAACCGGTTCGAATAAGGAGAAAACCGGTTTAAAACCGGTTCGGATTTTTGAACCGGTTCTCAACTCTACCTATAAGGCAAATAGGGCAATTTTTTTTTTAAATTTCTTAAAAGAAAAAGAAAGCAAAAGGCACCCTCGTTTATAAGGCACCTCATATGTGCCCGGTATTGAACGCTTGCGCGACCGCCATTACTGCTGTCATAAACCGAGTGAGAGTTGGCTCCCCTTTCAAATCATCAAAGTTCCGTTTGTGCGACTTCCTGTTGTTGTGTTTGCACTTTTTTTCTCACGTGCGAAAACTGGTAGAGTTACGGCATTTTAAGCTCTACACCGATGCTTTTTACATCCACCAATGAAGGGTTGTGGCATCTGTTTGGACGGTATCTCGGACAATAATAGGGATTTTGCATTTGTTTATGGTGCTGCTATGTTGATTATTAATCAAATTCGTTTAACCCTTTCGCCGCCAGCCATTTTTCATCCAATTAAATACCATTAAACTTAACTTGGGTACAGAAAAAAAGTAGATCCCTGCAATATTGTGAATTCTTCTGTGATATGCATAACATTAGGCCTATCCTTACCTCCCAAAATTACAAAAATAGGGTCTTCAGATAACAGGGGGCCTGATTTGATGCTTTTTTTAGTGACATGGGTATTAAACCATTGTGGTGCAAAAATGTGACATTGGCGGTGAAAGGGTTAACACCATAGGGCTTTTGAAGCATTTTATCGCGAGTATTCGTCATATCGGCGACTCGTGACCACTTTCGATGTCTAGACACTGTCGATTGTTTGTGCAAATATTGATTGATTGTGATGCAGTTACTGTTGGAATGGAGTGCGCAGGGTTTTAAAAACACATCCCAAAACATATTTTCCGGACTATAAGGCGATAGCTTTTTTTTCTCCAGACTTAGACCCCTGCGCCTTAGAACGTGACTAATAATAATAGTAAGAAACTATTAATAACAAAATCAAAATTTTGTGTAAAAAATTTTTTGGGGGTGGGGGGTGCGGTGGAAGGGTGGGGGGGGGGGGGTGCGCCTTATCAAATATGGTAAATGAAATTGGAAATGTTTTATGTTTGTTTATTTGTTTCTTTTTTTAATAATAAATTTAAGGGTGACCCACCAGGTCGCGTGTCAAGATCACGGGTTTCACGCGTTTTCCCTCTTATGGCTGGTACCCACGTGTCATCATATCCGGCCACAAGGAGCGCGCCATATTATGGGAGACCGCCATCTTAGTCAGTAACTTTGTTTGAAAAATGCCAGATCGATGCTGTTTACACACAAATCTGACTAAGATGGCGACACTTCCGTTGGAAGGGTCGAGAAAGCGCACGGCACGGTGTTGGGGGGGGGGGGGGGGGAGCCATAGCTGGTAAGAAATCTTGTTTTGACCCAGGTTTGACTCTCACCTCAAATGCCCCCAAATTGAGAAAAGAAACATCGTTTTAAAGGGAGCAGCCTCAGTTTGAAGTTGGGGACATTTGTATGTGGGTCACAGCTACCCAGAAAAAAACCAAGGGGACTGAATCGTGGTGGCGTCAGTGTGTCTTTAAAGGGTACACGTCACCCCCTGTTTAGAATTTTAACGGGTATTTTCACCCCCCCTGTTGCAAATTTTAAGGGGCAAAGGCGAAAACATGGAAGAAGCTCCATCCCCTACTCCTCCCCCCTACCCCCCACTCCCCGCACCCCCTACTCCCCCACCCCATGCGCAATGAGCTTTCAACGATTTGGGGCTTTCTGCGCGATCCAGTAGAACTGATTGTAGATCTGGCCCGGACAGCTTGTGGCAGAAAGGCCTAACATGATTGAAATACGTAACACGTCATTAACTTATGATAAGTTCTACGGTTGTGTTCACGCACGCGTCATCATTTTAACCCTTTCGCCGCCAGCCATTTTTCAGCCAAAAAATACCATTAAACTTAACTGGGTAGAGAAGGAAAAAAATCTGCAATATTGTGAATTCCTCTGTGACATATATAACATTAGGCCTATCCATATCTTCCCAAAATTAAGAAAAACAGGGTCTTCGGATTTTTTTTCAGATAACAGCCCTGATTTGATGCTTTTTTTGTAGTGACATGGGTGTTAAACCATTGTGGTGCTAAAATAAATGCGACATTGGCGGCCGAAAGGGTTAATGAATCATCTCACCCCCTAAATGAGATTTGAACTCATTCGCTTCGCAATGATTTTGAATTTGTTAAAAAAAACCCTCCAGCTCCAGCATACACATAAACAAAACGGGACATAAAAAGAGAAATGAACAAGAAGATATACAGGTTTTGACTTCAGGTTTTAGACATAGGCGAGGGCAGTGGTAGATCAGACTTTTTTTGTATATAATAAGACTTTTTATATATAAAAAAAAAATTCTACAGAAATTAGTTCCCCACTTCAAAACCCCTAGTAAGAGGCAAAAAGTATGGTGTAAGGGGAGCGAAGCGAGTTTAGAAGTGACCAAAAGTGTGGCTGTTTCTGTCTTGAACACATATTTGAGGGGAAGACGGGGTAAAAAGCGCATGGGCGGGTAAGAATGCCCACCCCAATTATCTCATTAAATGAAGCAAATTTCAGTCTCATTTTGCCCATGAGACGAGTGTTAATGTCTCTAGCATCGTCGTCTCATGGGCAAATTTGACTGAAACATTTTCCTTTATTTCATGAGATAATTGGGGTGGGCTTCTTACACGCCCATGCGCTTTTTACCCCGTCTTCCCCATACTCTCCCCTAGTAAACAAATTCATCAAACTGACAGCTTTATATTATATTCCGGCCGTATATGGGTGGAGCGACTTGAATGAGTTAAAGGGTAAATCTCACGCACAGTTTGATATTCTGGGGGGTGGTTTGAGAGCTCTAGTGCATAAAAACGCACATTGTGTGCGTTTTCAGAAGCCCTGCGTTGTTGATGTTTAACATAAGGCGCGTGGGTCTCAGTCCGGGGAAAAAGTATCGCCTTATTATAATCTGAAACGTACGGTACAGCGGAGTACGCTTAACACGAAATTCAGGGGACGAAGATTTTGTGTGTGTGTGTTAACCAGTATTTTGTGTTAAGAATTATAAGTAATAATAAAGGAGGGGGTTGGGGGGGGGGGGGGGGTGTGTGTGTGTGTGCGTACGTGGTTGCGTGGTTGCTTGCGTGTGTCAAACTTACAATTCTTATGTAAAATATTTATATATACACACTTACAAGTTTGATAATTGTTTCTGTCTAAGAACAATTCCTCTCGCTCTCTCTCTCTCATCTTCTCGTCTCCTCTCTCTCATCTCATCATCGTCCATCTCTCTCTCTCTCCTCTACTCTCACTCTCTCTCTCTCTCTCTCTCGCTCCCTCCCCCTCTTTCTCTCTCTGTGCATACTATGTTAACCCTTTCACCGCCAAATGTCGCATTTTTAGCACCACATTGATTTAAACACCTATGTCACTAAAAGGCATCGAATTGGGGGTCTATTATCCAAAGACCCTGTAGTCTTTCGTTTTGGAAGTAAGGATAGACCTTATTTTATATTTGTCACTGAAGAAATCCCCAAATACCGCAGATGGATTTTGTTTCTCTACACAGGTAAATTCAATGGACATTTTTTACTGAAATATGGCTGGCGGTGAAAGGGTTAAAATGAAAAATAGTTGTGGTGTGAAAAACGTTCAGTATCTTTTTGTAATTGTTTTGATGGATGGTCGCATTTCTGCGTTGTTGATGTTATCCTGTATCCAATTTATTATTTGTAACTGACTATTATTATTTTGTGCTTCTTAGTTTATCTACAGTATTGCACATATGGCATAAGGGTTATGTAACTATTGTCAATAAATAATTATCATTTTGTCATCGGCGCGTACTATTGTAACCCCATCCCCGTGACATGGCATCGTATGGCGCCTCGCCTAGTTTCATTCAACCATCCGAACCCCCCCCACCCCCACCCCCCAAAAAGGGTGGTGGTTGTCAGTTCAAACAGCTTATGACCTTTAACCAATATTTAACGTTAATCCAGTTTTGCGTTAAGAGTACTCCATCCACTGTGGGTGGAAGATGATGCATTTTACACTGGTTGTTGAAAGAGGGTGGGGTGGGGCGGGGGCGGGAGAGTTGAGGTGGGGCCAACAGCGTGGGGTGGGGTGGGGGGGTGAGTGTTTGTTATCAATTGATTATTGGATTTCAATCTTCTTCCTGGATGATTTTCATGCACGTTCGTTTTCTTTCTCTTAATTTCTCGAACCCAGCACCACGAAAGGTGTTGTCGGAATTTGTATTTTGTTTGCTGCATCTGATATTTTCCCCCGTTCTACTGGACCAAAGTAAATTCAAGTAAACTATGTGTGATAGCTGATTTTTGTCTTTGCTGTTGTTTTTTTTTCGTTGTTGTTGTTTTTTTCGTTGTTGTTGTTTTTGTCTTTACTAGATCATGCTTCCTGTTTCTTTGGTCACCACCCGCTAACGTGTGTGTACATTACTTTCTATAAAAAGAAGCTGGCCACCACACATAAGAAGAAGAGAGAGAGACAGAGACAGCCGCAGCTGCAGCAAAAGAAGAGAAGAAGAAGAGACAGCTGCAGCTTTTGCCTGCAAAAGAAGCAAGAAGAAGAGACAGCCGCCGCTGCAGCAACAGCCGAAGAAGAAGCAGACAGCCGAGCTGCAGCAAAAGAAGAAGAAGAAGAGACAGCTGCAGCAAAAGAAGAAGAAGAAGAGACAGCCGCAGCTGCAGCAAAACGAGAAAAAGAAGAAGAGACAGCTGCAGCTGCAGCAAAAGGAGAAAAAGAAGAAGAGACAGCCGCAGCTGCAGCAAAAGGAGAAGAAGAAGAGACAGCCGCAGCTGCAGCAAAAGAAGACGAAGAAGAAGAAAGAGGGACAGCCGCAGCTGCAGCAAAAGAAGAAGAAGAGAGCTGCAGCAAAAGGAGAAGAAGAAGAGACAGCCGCAGCTGCAGCAAAACGAGAAGAAGAAGAGACAGCCGCAGCTGCAGCAAAAGAAGAAGAAGAGGCAGCTGCAGCAAAACGAGAAGAAGAAGAGACAGCCGCAGCTGCAGCAAAAGGGAGATGAGAAGAAGAGACTAGCGTCGGCAGCTGCAGTGGGCAAAATAGAGAGTAAGAAGAGAGAAGAAGATGATTCAGCCGCTTGTTATACTGCTAGGCAAAAGAAGTAAGATACAGAGGCGCTATGGCTAGCGAAAATTGTAAAGAAGAAGATAAGAATGACAGGCGGCGCAGGCTGCAGCAATTTAAGTAAGATAGTAAGAAGTTAGACAAGCCGCAGGGGCTGGCAGGCAAGAAGAGAAGTAGGCTAGCTGGTCAGCAAAGCAGAGAAGAGAGAAGTTAGGTTAGCAGCTGTGCGGCTAGCTGCAGCTATTGAAAACGAGAGTAAGAAGGAGAGGCCAGCTTCAGCTGGGGGCGTTAGCAAAAGGAGTAAGAAGTAGGAAGAAGAAGAGGTAATGAATAAGTTAGAGATAAGAGAAGGTATATGAAGAAGATGTTGATAGAGAGAAGAGGAAGGAAAGAAGAGGAGTGAAGAGTTAAGAGGAAAGTAAGAAGAGATAATGAAAAATAGGTAAAGGTAAGAAGAAGGAGATTGAGAGAAGTAAGAGGAATAGAAGAAGAGGAAGTAAGAGAAAGAGAGAAGAAGGTAGAAAGAGGGAGGAGAGAAAGTTAGGATAAGAAGAATTTAGTTAGGAAAGAGGTAAGAAGAATGAGGGAGTGAAGCAGTCGGATAAGAAGAAGAGGTAGGAAGAAGAAGGAATAAAGTCGGCTGGGATAAGTGTTTCTTCGCAAGCAGGCTGTGGCAGGTCAGAAGTGAGAATGCTAAACTAATCTTTTGGGGGTTTTTTGTCAATTTTGATTGTTTGTTGTTCTCCAAATTATCTTATCTTGCATATTTGGTGAATGGTATAATCATCTTTATTAAGTGGTGCTTTATAATTGTTTTTAAAATGCAGTAGGCGTCAATGCGATTTTCTTCAGCTAGGGGCTAGACTTTTAGGGTGATGTCTCAAAATGGCTAGACGCTTGCAGCCTACTGATGACTTTGAACTCTGTAACTGGAAAAAAATGCAAGAACGGTTACTTGTATCTTTAGAAAGAAGATATTGCCTGAAGTTTTCACGTGGCATCATTTCTCAGATTTGTCAATTTGACACTTTTAGTGGTCGCCTGTTCGTGGCTACTGGTCAGCGATGTTGGGCTAGTTGGTTAGCAATTTTGTTTTCTCGTCTGCATTTGATATGCACATTTTTGGTTCTTTCCTGTTCTATGCTCTTGTTTTTTTGTTGTGTGGTGTGGTGTGTGGCGTTCATTTTACTTAGCCCCTTAATTCATATGCACATGTTTGGCTTTTTTTTTTTAAAAAATAGATGCCCCCCATCGTCACGTGTCGGCTATTCGCTTATCTTAATGGCTAGGGTAAGATTTCTTAAGATTTTGCTTACTTAGCCTGTAAGTAGGTAAAAGCATGTGTATAAAACGTTATTTTGAGCGTAGGCGTGACGTAGATGGGCTCTTTAATTGTCATACTTGTGTGCCAAATGTAGAGTAATTTGTCGATTTTTTAGCGACGTATCCCTTGATAACCTTTGTTCCAGCAGATAAGAAAATGTGTGTAGTGATAAAAGGGGGCTTGGGTTCCCACATTGAGAATCGGCGTTAAAGTTCGCGTAAGTGGCCTGATAGTCAAAGTCGAAGTCGAGGTTTATATGTAATTTTGCCAGTTATGGTAGCATTGAATCAGGCAATTAACGTTGCTTTTAGCACAAAAATACATGTGTGTGTGTGTTGTGTGAGTTGAACATTGTGTGTTTGCGTATTAGGGTAGCTTAAGAATAAATATATTAATTAGTGCACACAAGGCGTCTCTGCGAAATTGTCTGGGTTTGCTGACCACCAGTGAGGAGCGGCGTCGGCGTGCCGAGAGCGCGCGCTAGCACACCCTGTTTTTTTTTGTGGCAAATTTGGGCATAGGGGGGCGATTTTATGTGTGACTGATGAGGAATGGAAAATTGTGTAGCGTGTGTGTAATGATTTGGAACACAATGACAACTTTTTCGTTGGCACTGGGTTTAACGGGTGCTAAGTAGGGCTGGGCAGTGGCCAGCTACTGGACCATGGTAAGCCTAGCCCTCAGGTTTAATCGTGCTCATCTCGAAAGAGTCGCAACGTTGCAGCCGCTAACCAGTAATATAGGCCTGAATGTGGAGAATTAGAGGAACGAATCCCGCGTGTAGGCGCTAACCAGTGTTCCAAAAAAAAAAAAAAAAACTCTGTTTATTGTAGTATGAGCCGAATGGGGCGTTACCTCTGTTCTGCATTGGAATTGACCCACACCAACTGGCTACGCTGGCTACCTGTGTGTAGTGTGTGTGTGTCCGCATTTAAAATTATGTGGGGCAAGGATGTAAAAACTGGGCAGGATGTTTTCTGTGTCTTTAATTTTATGTGTACAATTTAGTAATGTGGCATTTGTATGCCCTGTCTTAAAATGTGTACGTTTCAAGATATAGATTACTACTGTATAAATTGTGTTTGTCAAAAAAAAAAAGACTATAGGGGGTGCAGCTAGGATTGACATAATGTGTGTGTAGCGTTTACCTTTAGAATGCTGCTAGCAAGATTAGATATGTGTGTGTAAAAAGAGAGTTGGGCTAGAAGAACGGAGATTAGAGGGAGGGGGGCAGAGCAGAGTATGAGATATGAGGAGACAGGTACACTAGTAGAGTATTAGAGGAGCATATATAGCAGAGAGTAGTATCGGAGTGGTAGCAGTACAGAGGAGAGTAAGAAGAGAGGCGGTAAGAGTATTTTTTGTTTGTTCTTGTTTCCTAATTTCAAAGTTTATGTAATAATTTCTTTATTATCATATTGAATTTCATCGGGTTTTTTTGTTTAGCTTTTTTTTTGGTAGATGTCAGTACAGCTTTTTATATGTTACATCTGTTTACATTTATATATTGGTTCCAGTCCTAGCCCTTAGTGGTGTGTGTGCGTGTGTGTTTGCCTTTAAAACGTGAGCAAGGTTAGGAATGGGTATGTATTCTAATATAGCCTTATAATATGTAGTAGCACTTTATTAAGTTAGTGTTATGATTCATGGTTGGCGTTAGGGTGCCGAGTTGGGAAATGTTTTGAGGTAAGGTTTGTGGGAAATTGATGCTTTATCACTCTTTCAAGGCGCATGAAGTGTATGTGTCAGGGTTCGTGAGTACAGTTTGGGTAGTTTTGGGAAGTATTTGGGACAATTGACTTTATTTTGCAAGGCCCATGAAGCTGTATGTGTCAGTGGTTCGTAGGTGCAGTTGGGTAAAGTTTTGGAAGATTTGGGGTAAAATTGTTCATTTCATTTTCAAGGCCATGAAGAGTTGTGAAAATGAAAAAGCCAAGAGTTTAGTGTCTTTGAGAAGTTTGTGAATTTTGTAGGCTAGCTGTCCTATCTTCATCATAACTGCCCCTGTCCCAATCAATCGGCCCAGAGCGCGATATTTTGAATGCAGCCGTTAGCCCGAGGAAAACCCCAAATCGAACAACATTTTGTATCTTTTTCGATATTTAAGGCGAGCGGGAGATTGATGCTGAGTTTGCTTCCCTTGTTAATAGAGCATCCGTGTTCTTCTTCGGTAGGATTCTTTTCGGTTAAAAAAGCAGTACTGGCGCAAATGCGCGGGCGAATGTTATGGTGGGCCCGACGTGCTAAAAACGGCAGTTAAGAAATTACTATAACTGGCATTACTATTGCAGTTAAGTACCATATACTTGCCGAAGGACGGAAATCGGCTTATACGACTAGTTAACTATTAACTGACATTTCGGAAGTTTTTTTCCGTTTGAGCAGAGGGGATTATTTTGC
>CM065712.1:14053080-14080397 GCA_017654935.2 Phymorhynchus buccinoides | reverse complement strand
AAGAATTAAGGAACTGTCTGATTGTGAGAGAAGGATGATGAGTGTGTGTGTTGGTGTTGTCAAGTTTCAAATTTATTTCCAGATGGAATCGAATAAGCATTGCATTATGCTTATTTACATAAGGCCATCATAAACAATCCTGTGCCGTGTGCTGTCGTGTAGTGTGTGTGTGGTGTTGTGTGTGTTATATGTTCCGTTTTGTGAGACTTCATATCATTTTGTGCACCTTTCTTCATAAAAAAACATGGTTTAGAATTATGGTCTACACAATGATTTTTTTTTCCATCCGATATGAAGGTTATGCAACATGCATGTTGCCAACATTCCTATTTCATGCATTTTGTCCTGTTTACAGCAAGATTTAGATTGTCCTAATTTGAAGAAAAATTCTTATTTTAAAAAAAAAGTAAGCAAAGGCAACCCCCCACCCCACCAAAAAAAAACACTTAAAAAAACCCACAACAACAACAACACCCCAACCAAGTCCCATCTATTATGGATCTTTCATTACACCCCATAGTTTTTTCACATTGTTTCAATCTAATACCTGCCGTGGTGGCCTCTGCGGCGACACGCTCTCCAGGGGGGAGCAAACCTGAATTCACAGACGCTGCTTTTCCTGTCATTAAGATATATAAGAATTTGCTTCTTTAATTCAAAGCAAAAATAAGTAAAAATAAAACCTCAGCGTAGGGAGCTACGCATTCTAAGCCCCAATCTCAAATTATGTATGTGTGGGTGGTATACGGTATGTCCGTTGTTTCATTTAATGTCTATCACTTAAATCCTTCGCATGCAACGATTTGAAATTATTAAAAAACTCACGATCACTCAGCCATACACACAACAATACATACATAAACAAAAGGAGAAATGAACGAAGGATTACGGGTTGTTTGCTGTTTTGGACATAGGAAGGTGGTAGACAGACTTTTTTATATAAGACTTTATATAGAAAAAACTCTCTACACCGATAGGTTCCCTACAAACCAACCACTACAACAAGCGACGTTAGAGCAAAATTGATGGTCTAAGGGATGCGAAGCTGAGTTAGAAGTGACCAACGGTATTGTGGTGCACACAGATTTATTCCTGAAGCAAAGCATCCAAATTTGACAGTTATGTATAATTCCGGACATATAGGGCCGAGGGTAAGCGTGCGCGTCGCTGCCCCTGGGATGTTGTGTGCCGCATGAATGTGTGTGTGCGCGGCATGCTGAGCGCATACATAAACGCAAACAACGTGTGTGGCCTGTATAGAGCATACGCATACTACGCAATCTAAGCATGCTGTTGTGTGTGTGTGTGCAGTTTCAAGCGGCCCAAGGTGATCTACAATAAACTCAAGGACATGAAAGGAGGACATGGGCGTGAAGTCCTCAAAAGACGGAGTCTTTCAACAAATAGCACCCCCACCTTCTGGAAGGTCCGTGCTGGCCAACTTCCTCGCTTCTCTTCTTCTTCTTCTTCCAATGATCTGGACGGGCCCTAGCGCGGGCGTTTGAAGTCCAACTAACTGGTCACATCTAGGCAGGCGGAATAGCGTCAGTGAAATTTTCCCTTTACTGTTATCTACGTGCTTTCTGCCTTTTGGGTCAGTTTTTCGCCTTAAAAACAACAAAGTCATATAAAACGTTTCTCTGTTCCGAAACACAGAAGATGCAGGCCTAACTATTTGCGAGTTTAGACGCATACGTAACGGCAGCAGATGCTTGAGTGATCAACGAAGAAGCATTTTCGTTTTTAAAGACGAGGTCTGCGTTGGGTTGTTTCACGTATTTGAGACGTAGTTGGAATGGCCTGTGTGAGAGCAACACCCTCAAGCTCTACTCCCCCCCTTACCATCTCCACCCCCCGTACTAGTGAAGACAAAAACCACAATGATTATGCAGTTCCAAAGGATTCCCTCCAGAACGGACTACCGAAAAACTCCTTTTTCCCGAGAACCGTCGCGACTGGAACTCCCTGCCACCAGAACCGTCCAGTCCCCCTACGCTCAGCGCCTTCACCTCGAAAGGTGCTGAAGCTTCCCACTAAAAAACTCTCTTCTTTATTTTTTCATGTGGGGGCCGGGTGTTCTCAGAATCAAGCCAGGGTGCACGGCCGTGAATACCCCAGTTCCCCCCGTGGGGATGACCGGGGGGTCTTTTGTATAATAATAATTAATAATAATAGTGAATATTTATATAGCGCATTCCACCACCAATGCTGGAGCTCTATGGCGTTAAACACAACAAAAATTAAGAAGCAACAAATTCAACAACAACACGAAATTAATGCCTCACGCAATGCAAAAAGGCATACACATACACACCCCACCACACATTACACGCACGTACGGACATCACACACACACACACACAAACACACACACACCACACACCCAAACACACACACACCACACACTGGGACACACCGGGGTGTCTTTTGTATAATAATAGAAAAAAACTTCCCCCACCCTCTCTTGCGCTTGTAGCTCCGATAATCTGTCACTCTCTTTGACTCTTGCCTTTTCCTTGCTCTTCTGTCATCTACTATACCTTTCTGCACCGGTCATTCTCCTCATGCCCTTTTTCACGAAACGCTTTAAAAAAACATTTCCTCCTCTATAGCCGATGTCGGACTTGTGGGGCCTAACTGTTTATAATATGCGCAAACGGCAGCATGACGCATCTTTCTCAGGTTTGCATAAAGTACAAGATTTTTTTTTCCAATTTGGCTTGT
Source organism: Phymorhynchus buccinoides (assembly GCA_017654935.2). Taxonomy (NCBI): domain Eukaryota; kingdom Metazoa; phylum Mollusca; class Gastropoda; order Neogastropoda; family Raphitomidae; genus Phymorhynchus; species Phymorhynchus buccinoides. The sequence goes on along the minus strand of CM065712.1, from coordinate 14,077,673 downwards.
GGTGAACTTAGAAGAGATGCATTATAGTCTGTGTGTGAGGTGTGCGTCGTGCGCATGCTTGGGGCGCCCATGCTTGTGACGGCATGTCTTGTGTATGTATGCGTTTGTGTTTACAGGTGTGTGTGTGTGGTGTGTGTGTGTGCATGTGTGAGCATGCATGCGTATGTGTGCGTTGTGTGCATGTGTGTGTGTATGTGTGGCGCTTATGTGTGTGTGTGCAGCGCGCATGTGTGTCGAGTAACTTTTATTATCTCAGACAGAAATTATTGTGTGTGAGCTGTGCATGTGTGTGTGGTGTGCGCGCATGTACATGTGTGTGCGCCATCGTGTGTGAGAGAGTCGTTGTGTATGCTTGTGCGGATGTCCGCATGCATGTGTGTGTGTCCGCGTGTGTGTGCGCTCATGCGTTTGTGTGTGTGTATATGTGTGTGTATGTGTGTGCGTGCTTATTCAAGACCGCCTGTAGTGCTGGTTGCCAACAAGAAGGATCTACGCATGGAAAGGTAACGGTCTCTATACACGTGAAAATGTTCCCCACTTTCCCCATGGCAACAAGACCGTGGTGCGGCCACTCGTGAAGGCTACTTGCACCGTTGGGTGCAACTTTTCTGGTATACAAGGATTTCCTGTCTTTTAATTTGACCAGAAAAGGAAGTTCCTTATTTTTTGCACACACGACAGTGAAGCGTGAAACCGACAGGAAGGAGGTGTAGTCAGACCGTACTAGCCAAACAACCTTAAAATGAGGGCTTAGCGCCCCCGCCCCCCAGCCCTATCCCGCCAACCGCATTATAACTTGCAAAATGCTGACGCTAAAAACTACAAATCTGAGGACATTGCAATTCTTTGTAAGAATTAAAAAATACCTCCCTGATTAAGACCGACCCTTGTAAGGTAATATTGTGGATCATACTTGAAGCACACGAGAGCGAGCTTCCACTGGGCAAGGATCTACCTGATGGTATGATCTTAACCAGAATCCCTAGTTCCTTTTTTTTATCTGTCAAACGAGGCCAATGTCGGCTCCCACTGTACCATGCAATAACGTTAACCCTATTATATTACAGGAACAATTGGGCGTTTTCAGGGTCCTGTGCCGATTTTAGTCTTTTTTTTTTTTGGTAGTTAAAGTGTACTGTCGATGATGTCATATGTTAGGTGTAGCATTTACGTTTGTAGCGCCATTTGCGGAGGGATTAATTTGACTTACCCAGGTCTTGGTCAGTCTCTCCCCTCTACCCGTCCCCCTTTCAAGAATGCAAAAAAAAGTGATTTCTATAAAACATTTAGAGAATAATGTCCATCCTATGTCTGCACCAACCGTCTAGTCTAGCCAATAAATAAGCAACAAGGAACAACCAAAAACTCATACATTGACTGCTTTAAAGGAATATTATTTGTGACACTTCCAGACAAGACTTGTATTATAACAAGACCCCGTTCATACAAGCCGATTAAAAAGCTGCTCTAGCTTCACAAATTTAATTCCTATTGCGCTCGCCGCAAAGTTCGCGTAAGAGTGCTGCGTCCCAGTAAACTAGTCCTCTTAGCTCCCCCAAATCACTCTTTGCAAGCTCTGAGTCTTAGCCGGAGCGTTTAGGCCCAGACACCGTCTGAGCTATACCAGCAGAGGAAGTGATTTGAATTTATTTCTTTTAACGCCAATGTCGCATTGACAGCGCTGCGAACTCCTGCTTTTCCCTTCCCCTGATGACCTGTTATCTATTTTTGCTATCATCTTGCCTTTTTGCTGCTTGCTTCCGTTAGCATTCGCGAGGAGGATAGTTTTGTTTGGAAAAATTAATATTCTTTATGACTATGTCAGTGTTGAGACAGCATTGATTTGGATTTTCTGACTTATGTGACATGGAGAGGACTAAAAGCATTCTAGGCGGCCGCGACGAGTGTGCTGATTTGTACCTTCCGCTAAGTGGAGACCACCGAGAAGACAATACAAGTGCAGCCTTGAGTCCGGCAATTCTGGTTTCAATGCCTTCTCGTTTGGCAGGTACATAAAGAGTGACGGTAACTCTCGCTGTGTCACCCATGAGGCAAATACATTACTTAGCCGAGTAACATCAGCATGATGCACCTCCCACATACTGCACTCGACATGTATTCAACTGTAAGCCCCTTAGTCTTTTTTTTTTTTTTTTTTTTTTTTCTTTTTTTTTATAGAGAGCAAATCCGCCCTAACATCTGGCGATCGCTTCACTCTCAGACTAGCGCCAACGGAAGTCTGGGCATTATAACTTTGCCGTTCCCCCCCCCCATCGCTTCAAATTTGCTGTACACATCGATACCAGTACTTGGCGTTACCGTTACTATGCGTTGCCGTTACTAGGGAGAGAGCGTCACTCTCAGAGCAACACCAACAGGAAACGGGGCCTTATAACTCCCGCCATTTCTCAACCGAATCGCTTCAAATTTTCTGTACTCAGCGTTACCAGTACTTGGCGTTACCGTTACTACACGTTACCATTACTAGGGAGAGCGCATCACTCTCAGAGCAGCGTCAATGGGAAACGGGGCCTTATAGCTCCACCGTTTCTTAACCGGAATCGCTTCAAATTTGCTGTACTCAGCGTTAACAGTACTTGGCCGTTACCGTTACTAGGCGTTACAGTTACTAGGGAAGTTACTGGTACTCATCGTTGCGCTAGTTTTCTTAATTTTGGGGAGTTAAGGATAGGCCTAATGTTATATATGTTACATTAGGAATTATGCCAATATTGCAGATATTTTATTTTCTCTACCCAGTTAAGTTTTAATGCTAATCTTTTGGCTGAAAAATGGCTGGCGGTGAAAGGGTTAAAAAAATCCATGTTAAGCAAATATATGCTTGACCCAGCACAACGAAAGGGACATAAGTGTCAAACTGACTATTCTGAGAAAATTATGTTCATTTGAACACTATCAGACATTTCTCTTTTTAATGATACAAGACCCATTCTTGTATCTTTTTCCGTTCCAAAGTTATCAGCATTTAAAGTTAGTAGGGTGAGTGTCGGCCATTTTGAGAAAAACACGAAGACTAAAGTCTAGCCTAGCTGGAGAAAATGCAAGCTGACCTACTCATTTTTTTTAAAAACCTTTAAGACCATTTATAGACCATTTTAAAGATTGTCCTTTATCCAATATGAAAGATAAGATGTTACTTTTTTGTTAGAGAACACGAAAATACTGATAACTCAAAATTGACAACAAAATGAAATTTTTTACTTTCCAATACCTGTTGTGAGAAAAGTAGCTGAGCGACTTAATGTTCCTTTCGTGGTGCTGGGTCACATATTGTGTAAACCAGGACCAGAAAGTTATTGTGAGTTACCCCGTTGCTTTTGAGTTATCCATTTTTGAGTTAGCAGGAATCCACTGCATGTGCGTGTAAATATACTGATTTCCACAAGAACCGCAAAGTACCCAACTGATATCTCTCTCTCCCATGTTGCCTTGTGAACAAACATCATCCCAAATATTAATGTGTGTGGGTTTTTTTGGGGGTGAGGACACTGTGATAGAGGCGGGGACACATGGAGACAAGGACACATAGAGACACATAGAGATGGGGGCATATACTAGAGACGGGAACACATAGACGGGGGACATATATAGGCCGGGATACATAGAGATACACATAGAGATGGGGACATAAAGATGGAGACAGAGAGAGATGGTGACATAGATGAGACACAGAGATGGGGGACGCATAGAGACGGGGACACATAGAGGATGGGGGACACATAGGGGCACACTGAGGGTAGCAGATGAGATGGGGACACATAGAGACGGGGACACATAGAGATGGGGACACATAGATGGAGGTGACACAGAGATGGGGGACACATAGAAACAGGGACACATAGAGATTGGGGACACATAGAGATGGGTGACATATAGAGATGGGGACACATAATGATGGGGACACAACAGAGACATAGGACAACATAGAAGATGGGGACACAGAGATGGGGACACATAGAGATGGGAAACACATAGAGAATGGGGGGACACAGAAATGGGAACACATATGAGACGGGGACCACAAGAGACGGGGACACATAGAGATGGGGACACATAGAGACGGGGACACATAGAGTGACGGGAACATAGAGACGGGGACACATAGAGACAGGGACACATAGAGATGGGGACACATAGAGACAGGGACACATATAGAGACAGGGACACATAGAGATGGGGACACATAGAGATGGGGACACAGAGATGGGAGCCACATAGATGTGAAGTCATATAGAGACTGGGGACACATAGAGACGGGGGACACATAGAGATGGGAACACATAGAGATTGGGACACATAGAGACGGGGACACATAGAGATGGGGACACATGGAGACGGGGACACATAGAGACAGGGAACACATAGAGACAGGGGACACATAGAGAACGGGGACACATAGAGACAGGGACAAATAGAGACGGGGACACATAGAGACTGGGGACAATACAGTAAAGATGAGGACACATAGAGATGGGGGGGACACATAGAGATGGGAGTACACATAGAGAAAGAGGGCACATAGAGACGGGGAAACATAGAGACGGGGACACATAGAGACAGGGACACATAGAGATGGGACACATAGAGATGGGGACACATAGAGATGGGGACACATAGAGACAGGGGACACATAGAGCCAGGGGACACATAGAGACGGGGTAGACCACATGCGAGACAGAGACACATAGAGATGGGGGACACATAGAGACGGGGACACAATAGAGACGGGGACACAATAGAGGGTGGACACATAGAGACGGGGACACATAGAGACGGGGAAACATAGAGACGGGGACACATAGAGACAGGGGACACATAGAGACGGGGGACACATAGAGACAGTGACACATAGAGATGGGGACACATAGAGATGGGGACACATAGAGATGGGGACACATAGAGACGGGGAACACATAGAGATGGGGGACACATAGAGATGGGGACACATAGAGATGGGGACACATAGAGACGGGGACTCATAGAGACGGGGACACATAGAGACGGGGACACATAGAGACGGGGACAGATAGAGATGGGGACACATAGAGACAGGGACACATAGAGATGGGGACACATAGAGACGGGGGACACATAGAAACGGGGACACATAGTGACGGGGACACATAGAGACGGGGACACATAGAGAGACGGGGACATAATATAGAGATGGGGACACATAGAGACAGGGACACATAGAGACGGGGACACATAGAGACAGGGACACAGAGACAGGGACACATAGAGATGGGGACACATAGAGACAGGGACACATAGAGACACAGACACATAGAGATGGGGACACATGGAGACGGGGACACATAGAGACGGGGACACATAGAGACAGGGACATATAGAGACAGGGACACATAGAGACAGGGGACACATAGAGACAGGGACATATAGAGACAGGGACATATAGAGAGAACAGGGTGACACATAGAGAAAATGGGGACACATAGAGATGGGGACACAGAGATTGGAAACACATAGAGATGGGGACACATAGAGACACGGACACCATAGAGATGGGACACATGGAGATGGGGAACACCGAGATGGGGACACATAGAGACAGGGGACATATAGAGACAGGGACACAATGACAGGGACACATAGAGACAGGGACACAATGTCGGGGACACATGATCGGGGGGCTCTCGATGTGAAGCGCGTGCCAGACCTGTCCACTCTACTCTTTTCGAGTAGTATTCTACTCAATTTAGACCTCTACTACTCTTCAAAAATTGAAAATAATGCTAGATTCTGCTCATTTTCAGTGAACATTGTTTAATGATGTTTAATGAATAAAATTACACATTTTGCACCAAAACTACTCATTTCAGCTATCCAGACTACTCAAGACTTGTGTAAACAGGTCTGGCGTGCTGTGTGTTTCGCAGGGTCATATCGTTCGAAGAGGGCAAGAAACTGGCCGACTCCTGGAAGGTCCCTTTCCTGGAGGCCTCCGCTAAAGAGAACTCTGTGAGTCTCCGCTCAGCCTTTCTCTTCTCTGTTTGTTGGATGGCGATTATGATGAAGACAACGGTGATGATGACGACGATGATGATTCATGAGGATGATGACGAAGACAATGACGATGATATGTGATGGTGCAGGGCAAAAACCTACACAGGTCGCTCAGAATGTTTTGAGCAAAAGCCAAAAATAGTCAACAACCCCCCCAAAATATCCAATTTTCTATTTAGGGCATATTTATGTCTATTTTTATGTGTTCTACCAGTATCCACAACATGAAAGACAACTTTGAATGATTTCTTTGTTTATTTGATCGTTTTCTAAATTAAGTCAATTGAAACAAAGAGGCAAAATTGTATCTTCTACGCCCGATTTCTGCAAATGTTCTATTTTGAAAGCCAAACTTCAAATATTTTTCTTTTGCTCAATTATCAAGTATAAATGATGTATTATTGTACTTACACAGTCTGTCATTCGCCAAATATTTTTCATGAAATATTTCAGGAGCACGCTATAAGCGCCAGCTTGTTGATGCTCTCTTTCGCTTTCTGTTATATGTGTTGTTTGGAAATATTAAAGACTTGTTTAAACCAAATAATTATGAAATAAAAACTAGACAAGATAACTCAATTGGGTTTTCTGTGTAGTAACAAGGAGTCTTTGCTCCACCATGAAAAATTAAAATCTCAATTTATACCAAAATTCCATTATGTCTGGTTTCCCCATGCACTGTCATATATTTTTTTTTATATTAACTTTGTGTTGCAGTCAGTGAGAGAGATCTTCGAGAAAATCGTTCAGGTCATGACGGTGCAAGAGAACGGCCCGGCGCCGAACAAAAGCAGCTGCGTTTTGTCATGAACCAAGGTCAAGGTCAGTATTTTATTCGTTTTTCTTTCTTTCTGTCTGTCTTTCCATCTTTAACCCTCTCTAGGACACAGACGCCAAATGTGCACTTTCACTTTCTCCCTACCCACAATGCAATATACTAAGTTAGTTCTTCCTGTTTTCCTGACTCTCGCTGGTCCGTTTTTGGTTCTTACAGCAAGGGAAAGCACCCACTAGTCTTTTTGAACGGATTTTTCGAAGTGACCCCAAATGTTTTTCTTCTTTCCACGTGACATGCGCAGCAGTATTGACTCGGCGCGATGCTCGGAGCGCCATTACGGATTTTTTTATTCCAATTCATGGTTTGTTGTGTGACAGTGTGTTAGCTTTGGAATGAAAATATCATCATTGCTATTCAATATGCATCTTTCAGAAATGAAATGTGAGTTAGACTTTATTCTGGGTTGATTTTTTGAATGAAAAGATTTGGTGTGACGTTCGGAGTTACTTCCCATCACTTGGTACTCATGATCGATTCTCGGTTCGATTGATCAGAGTGAGAGAGGGTTAAAGGGAAAACAACCGATCCCAGGGATCGGGTCTTGCTCGTCAGAAAAGCTCTGCCTCGCGGTGGCTCGCACAACAGGGAACAAAGAAGGGCGAACCGTCTCTCTCGCCAGCTGTGATTCAAATGCGGCGCGCGCTCAGCGCCTCCCCTCTTTCATAGTCCAGCCGCAGGTTTAACCCCTTGCCTGCCGACCATTTTTGTGTTCAAGGAATTCCTGTGTGCCGAGCAAAAAAAGCTCAATTTCACCCTCCAGTGCTAAAATTGTTATAACTCCTACAATATTTAACGTTGAAGCTGCAAACTTTGCAGCATTATTGTCAATAGATTATACTGCATGTACAAATCAATACAGACAAAATAAACAAGACAAAAAATACAAACAAACATGCACTAGATCTAAAATTGACTGACCTGTCCATCTTGTTGCTTATTTCTTCAACATTACAGGGTAATCTAGAAGCAATCCACACAGATAATTGAAATATAATCCACTAGGTAATCCAGAATACACACTTCAGTGACTGGATCATTTAGCACTTCATCCAACACTTCTAGTGCAGTATATTGTCTAAAACATTCACGTTGTCGAGTACTGCCGCTAGTTAACGTCATCTTGGTTTTGTTCCAAGAACAAAAATCTATCAAATTCGAGTAAAATTCACCAAATAAAGGCCAAGGTAGACCAAGGTAGATGACTCTGTACAGTCATTAAACCCTTCTACTGTGTTCTAGGTCATTTTCTGCAGTTATTTCCCTTACACTGTAGCTGAAATATGGTGATGAACAATGCACGTAGTACCTACGTTTACAGGCACACAACAATCATGCCAACAGGACGTAGTAGCTACGGGACAAGCAGGCAAGGGGTTAACAAAGATATTCTAAAAGGGTAAGATGGACTACTTAAGAGCTCGGCGAACCGGGCTGATAGAGTTATCGTTAGTGGGGACGTGTACACTATTCACAGTGGAGGCTATCCAAAAACTCAGACTGGAATTTGAACGGAGAATTCAACTGGCCTAAGAACGTGTAAAATGTGTCCTGTTTAAAAGGGACATAACCAGTGTTTATGTCCTCACTACTCATATAGGGAAAAGAGACCGGATGCTTATCTTCCCCTATAGAGTCTTGGGGGTTAATGAATGAAACTACACATTTTGCACAAAAACTACTACTCATTTCAGCTATCCAGACTACTCAAGACTTGTGTAGGGGGTGAACAGGTCTGTATAAATGTAGTCCCTAAAATACGGTTCCTCATTTTACAGTTGACATTTCTAATTCAGCGTTTACTTGTTAGGGCTGGTCTGCATGTGCCTGGGGTGTGTAATCGTGAGTGCGTCTTAGACAGCTAATACTGGTAGTAGTATGTAAATTAGGCGAAACAGACAATCGTTTGGTGGAGCTTAGTCTAATTCAGTATTTTTCTTTTTTATAGTGTTAGATTTTGTTTATTTCGTTGTGGCCAGAATGTTTATATTCATGTTACGTAAAGTGTGTCGCTTAAATTATATAATTTTATCAGGGATCCTGTGTAATATGAAAGAGAGAGAGAGAGAGAGGGGAGGGCTGGCCGTGTGTACGCATGTATTGGTGCATTCCTTCCTGCTGCTTGTTGACATTTCCATTAGTTTCTGCGAGGGTGAGGCGTTATCAGAGAGTGACAGTGCTGGTGAACGAGGGTGGATGTCTTTGTGAGTGAGGAATCATGTTATTTTTGTCACTTTATTTCTTTGCACTGGAATGTTGGTAGCATGACTATCTTGTGTGATTCTAATGCATGTTTTTAACCCTTTCACTGCCAACCATATTTCAACCAAAAATGTCCATCAACTTTACCTGGGTAGAGAACAAAATCCATCTGCAGTATTGGGGATTCTTCTGTGACATATATATAAAATAAGGTCTATCCTTACTTCCCAAACTAAGACAATAGGGTCTTTGGATAATAGACCCCAATTTGATGCCTTTTAGTGACATAGGTGTTAAATCACTGTGGTGCTAAAATGCGGACTTTGGCGGTGAAAGGGTTAATGTTGATTTTAATGTTGCTTTTGTAAAGCGCATCGAGCATACCACTGTATGGATTTTAGCGCTATATGAAAAAAATTATTATTATTATTATTATTATTATTATTATTATTCACATACTGCTACCCGTGTTGACGTGTCTAAGACCCACTCGCGATTACACGCCCAAGTCTGAATTGATGACGCAGATTTCAGTGAAATGAAATTAAAACGCAGTGTGTCGCTCTGTGTGTTGCAGGTGTGTAGCTGGGAAGGGGCCCCTGGACCCTACCATCGCTGCTGTTGTCCCCCACCACATTCATTGTGTCCCCTTTGAAGGGTCCATTGTCCCCCACCACCTTCATTGTGTCCCCTTTAAAGGATCCATTGTCCCCCACCACATTCATTGTGTCCCCTTTAAAGGGTCCATTGTCCCCCACCACATTGATTGTGTCCCCTTTAAAGGATCCATTGTCCCCCACCACATTCATTGTGTCCCCTTTAAAGGGTCCATTGTCCCCCACCACATTGATTGTGTCCCCTTTAAAGGGTCCATTGTCCCCCACCACCTTCATTGTGTCCCCTTTAAAGGGTCCATTGTCCCCCACCACCTTCATTGTGTCCCCTTTAAAGGATCCATTGTCCCCCACCACATTCATTGTGTCCCCTTTAAAGGATCCATTGTCCCCCACCACATTCATTGTGTCCCCTTTAAAGGATCCATTGTCCCCCACCACCTTCATTGTGTCCCCTTTAAAGGATCCATTGTCCCCCACCACATTCATTGTGTCCCCTTTAAAGGATCCATTGTCCATCACCACATTGATTGTGTCCCCTTTAAAGGATCCATTGTCCCCCACCACCTTCATTGTGTCCCCTTTAAAGGGTCCATTGTCCATCACCACCTTCATTGTGTCCCCTTTAAAGGGTCCATTGTCCCCCACCACATTCATTGTGTCCCCTTTAAAGGGTCCATTGTCCCCCACCACCTTCATTGTGTCCCCTTTAAAGGATCCATTGTCCCCCACCACATTCATTGTGTCCCCTTTAAAGGGTCCATTGTCCCCCACCACATTCATTGTGTCCCCTTTAAAGGGTCCATTGTCCCTCCATATTCATTGCATCCTCCCCATTGTCCCTCATGTTCATTGTGTAGGTTCTGTGTCCCCCATAGTCGTTGTGTCCCTTTCAGGGGTCATTGTCCCCATGTTCATCATGTTTCCTTAGGGGGCCATTGTCCCCATGTTCATCATGTTTGCTTAGGGGGCCATTGTCCCCATGTTCATCATGTTTCCATAGGGGGCCATTGTCCACATGTTCATCATGTTTCCTTAGGGGGCCATTGTCCCCATGTTCATGTTTCCATAGGGGGCCATTGTCCACATGTTCATCACATTTCCTTAGGGGTCATTGTCCCCATGTTCATGTTTCATTAGGGGGTCATTGTCCCGATGTTCATCGTGTTTCCTTGGGGGTCATTGTCCCCATGTTCATCATGTTTCCTTAGGGGGTCGTTGTCCTCATTCTTTATGCCCCTTTGGGGTCAATGTGCCCATGTGCATCGTGTCCCTTTAATGTAGGGTCATTGTCCCCATGTTCATCGTGTCCCCTTAGGGGGTCATTGCTCTGATATAATATTATTTAGAAGTGTCAGTGGCTTGAAGGCAGATTTGTTTTTATTTTTATGGGCTGATTGTTGGTTTCCACTGCTCGCTACGTAACATGAATGAATATATGTGTGTGTTAGTGATAGTGTGTGTGTGTGCGCATGCGCGTGCTAGGATGCTTTAATGTGAAAAGTCAGTTAAAGGAACTGGGCAGACTGGTGTAGAACTGATTTTGTTCAACTGAAAAAAAATATGATTTACTCTATTTTTCGGGCCATAAGGCACTTGTGTGTATTGGGGTCTGCAACGAACGCCTTTTGCAAGAGTGAATGCCCTTGGAGGGTGGGGGGAAGATGGTTCAGTACTGACCAGACAGGGGGGATAACTCTCGCCAATAACCCCTATTTGATGCCACTAAATGGCTGCCTTTCGCAAGAGTGAATGCCCTTGTCAGTACTGACCAGCAAAAGCAATTACTCTGACTGTCAAGGGCGTTAATAACCCTAGTTGCAAAGGCCTATAAGTAGAGGTGGGGGGAAAAACCGGTTTGAACCGAAAAACCGGTGCTAAACTTTCGCGGTACGAAAAACCGGTTCGAGTTCATGTGAACCGTTTTTTTAACTGCAAACTGAAAGTAAGTTTTTCTTAGAATAACGCATTCTTTTCGAACAATAACACTGATTCTCAGCGCAGATTGGGTGTTTGTAAACCAAGAGTAGCTGTTTCTAGTTTGTGGTGGTGTATGGCTTTGACTTTGATTGAGTGTTGAGTTGAGTGTGTGTGTGTGTCATAAGTCATAAGTTTCTTTATTGTGTATGTTCGTGCGTGTGTGTGAATATTCTGACAAATAAATATATGTTTGCATAGGTGAAGCTAGTGATGCGAGTACTGGTTAAAAAAAACCGGTTCGGTAAAACCGGTTCGAAAAGGGAAAACCGGTTTAAAACCGGATCGGATTTTTGAACCGGTTCTCAACTCTACCTATAAGGCAAATAGGGCAATTTTTTTTTAAATTCTTAAAAGAAAAAGAAAGCAAAAGGCACCCTCGTTTATAAGGCACCTCATATGTGCCCGGTATTGAACGCTTGGCGACCGCCATTACTGCTGTCATAAATGAGAGTTGGCTCCCCTTTCAAATCATCCAAGTTCCGTTTGTGCGACTTCCTGTTGTTGTGTTTGCACTTTTTTTCTCACGTGCGAAAACTGGTAGAGTTACGGCATTTTAAGCTCTACACCGATGCTTTTAACATCCAATGAAGGGTTATGGCATCTGTTTGACGGTATCTCGGACAATAATAGGGATTTTGCATTTGTTTATGTTGCTGCTATGTTGATTATTAATCAAATTCGTTTAACCCTTTCGCCGCCAGCCATTTTTCAGCCAATAAATACCATTAAACTTAACTTGGGTACAGAAAAAAAAACCTGCAATATTGTGAATTCTTCTGTGAAATGCATAACATTAGGCCTATCCTTACCTCCCAAAATTACAAAAATAGGGTCTTCAGATAACAGGGCCTGATTTGATGCTTTTTAGTGACAAAGGTATTAAACCATTGTGGTGCAAAAATGTGACATTGGCAGTGAAAGGGTTAAACCATAGGGCTTTGAAGCATTTTATCGCGAGTATTCGTCATATCGGCGACTCGTGACCACTTTCGATGTCTAGACACTGTCGATTGTTTGTGCAAATATTGATTGATTGTGATGCAGTTACTGTTGGAATGGAGTGCGCAGGGTTTTAAAAACACATCCCAAAACATATTTTCCGGACTATAAGGCGATAGCTTTTTTTTCTCCAGACTTAGACCCCTGCGCCTTAGAATGTGACTAATAATATAGTAAGAAAATATAATAACAAAAAAAAAATAATTTGTGTAAAAAAAAAAAAAATTTGTGTAAAACCATTTTGGGGGGCGTGGGGGGGGTGGAAGGGTGGGGGGGGGGGGGTGCGCCTTATCAAATATGGTAAATGAAATTGGAAATGTTTTATGTTTGTTTATTTGTTTCTTTTTTTAATAATAAATTTAAGGGTGACCCACCAGGTCGCGTGTCAAGATCACGGGTTTCACGCGTTTTCCCTCTTATGGCTTGTACCCACGTGTCATCATATCCGGCCACAAGGAGCGCGCCATATTATGGGAGACCGCCATCTTAGTCAGTAACTTTGTTTAAAAAATGCCAGATCGATGCTGTTTACACACAAATCTGACTAAGATGGCGACACTTCCGTTGGAAGGGTCGAGATGCGCACGCAGGTGTGGGGGGGGGGGGGGTGGAGCCATAGCTGGTAAGAAATCTTGTTTTGACCAGGTTTGACTCTCACTACAAATGCCCCCAAATTGAAAACAGAAACATCGTTTTAAAGAGCAGCCTCAGTTTGAAGTTGGGGACATTTGTATGTGGGTCACAGCTACCCAGAAAAAAACAAGGGACTGAATCGTGGTGGGTCAGTGTGTCTTTAAAGGGTACACGTCACCCCCTGTTTAGAATTTTAACGGGTATTTTCACCCCCCCTGTTGCAAATTTTAAGGGGCAAAGGCGAAAACATGGGAGAAGCTTTCATCCCCTACTCCCCCACCCCCTACTCCCCCACCCACCCCCCTACTCCCCCACCCCATGCGCAATGAGCTTTCAACGATTTGGGCTTTCTGCGCGATCCAGTAGAACTGATTGTAGATCTGGCCCGGACAGCTTGTGGCAGAAAGGCCTAACATGATTGAAATACGTAACACGTCATTAACTTATGATAAGTTCTACGGTTGTGTTCACGCACGCGTCATCATTTTAACCCTTTCGCCGCCAGCCTTTTTCAGCCCCCCAAAAATACGATTAAACTTAACTGGGTAGAGAAGAAAAAAATCTGCAATATTGTGAATTCCTCTGTGACATATATAACATTAGGCTATATCCATGTCTCCCAAAATTAAGAAAACAGGGTCTTCGGATAACAGGCCCTGATTTGATGCTTTTTAGTGACGTGGGTGTTAAACCATTGTGGTGCTAAAATGCGACATTGGCGCTGAAAGGGTTAATGAATCATCTCACCCCCTAAATGAGATTTGAACTCATTCGCTTCGCAATGATTTTGAATTGTTAAAAAAACCCTCCAGCTCCAGCCATACACATAAACAAAACGGACATAAAAAGAGAAATGAAAGAAGATTACAGGTTTTGACTTCAGGTTTAGACATAGGGAAGTGGGCTAGATCAGACTTTTTTTTATATAGACTTTTTAGACTTTATATAGAAAAAATTCTACAGAAATTAGTTCCCCCACTTCAAACCCATAGTAAGAGGCAAAAGTATGGTGTAAGGGAGCGAAGCGAGTTTAGAAGTGACCAAAGTGTGGCGTGCACACATATTAGGGGAAGACGGGGTAAAAAGCGCATGGGCGGGTAAGAAGCCCACCCCAATTATCTCATGAAATGAAGCAAATTTCAGTCTCATTTTGCCCATGAGACGAGCGTTAATGTCTAGCATTCGTCTCATGGGCAAATTTGACTGAAATAGCCAAGTTTTCTTTATGCCTATATTTCATGAGATAATTGGGGGTGGGCTTCTTACCCGCCCATGCGCTTTTTACCCCGTCTTCCCCTACGGGGGGAATTTGTGCCCTAGAAACAAATTCATCAAACTGACAGCTTTATATTATATTCCGGCCGTATATGGGTGGAGCGACTTGAATGAGTTTAAAGGGTAAATCTCACGCACAGTTTGATATTCTAGGGGGTGGTTTGAGAGCTCTAGTGCATAAAAACGCACATTGTGTGCGTTTTCAGAAGCCCTGCCTATCATAAGGCGCGTGGGTCTCAGTCCGGGGAAAAAGTATCGCCTTATTATAATCTGAAACGTACGGTACAGCGGAGTACGCTTAACACGAAATTCAGGGGACGAAGATTTTGTGTGTGTGTGTTAACCAGTATTTTGTGTTAAGCATTATAAGTAATAATAAAGAGGGGGTTTGTGAACATTGTGTGTGTGTATGCGTACGTGGTTGCGTGCGTGTGTCAAACTACAATTCTTATGTAAAATATTTATATAAACACTTCCAGGTTTGATAATTGTTTCTTCTAAGAACAAATTCTCTCTCTCTCTCTCTCTCTCTCTCTCTCTCTCTCCTCTCCTCTCTCTCTCTTCTCTCTCTCTCTCTCTCTCTCTCTCTCTCTCTCTCTCTCTCTCCCTCTCCCCTCTTTCTCTCTCTGTGCATACTATGTTAACCCTTTCACCGCCAATGTCGCATTTTTAGCACCACAGTGATTTAACACCTAATGTCACTAAAAGGCATCGAATTGGGGTCTATTATCCAAAGACCCTGTTGTCTTAGTTTTGGGAAGTAAGGATAGACCTTATTTTATATTGTCACAGAAGAATCCCCAATACCGCAGATGGATTTTGTTCTCTACACAGGTAAATTTAATGGAAATTTTTGGCTGAAATATGGCTGGCGGTGAAAGGGTTAAAATGAAAAATAGTTGTGGTGTGAAAAACGTTCAGTTAATCGTAATTGTTTTGATGGATGGTCGCATTTCTGCGTTGTTGATGTTATCCTGTATCCAATTTATTATTTGTAACTGACTATTATTATTTTGTGCTTCTTAGTTTATCTACAGTATTGCACATATGGCATAAGGGTTATGTAACTATTGTCAATAAATAATTATCATTTGTCTGCGCGTACTATTGTAACCCCATCCCCTGTGACATGGGCATCGTGGCCTGCCTAGTTCATTCAACCATCCGAACCCCCCCCCCCCCCCCCCCCCCAAAAGTGGGGGTTGTCAGTTCAAACAGCTTATTGACCGTTAACCAATATTTCATGTTATCCAGTTTTGCGTTAAGAGTACTCCCACTGTGGGTTGAAGATGATGCATTTACATTGGTTGTTGAAAGAGGGTGGGGTGGGGTGGAGGGGAGAGTTGAGTGGGGGGTGGGGTGGGGTTGGGGGTGGGGATGTTTGTTATCAATTGATTATTGGATTTCAATCTTCTTCCTGGATGATTTTCAGCACGTTCGTTTTCTTTCTCTTAATTTCTCGACCCAGCACCACGAAAGGTGTTTTAGGAATTTGTATTTTGTTTGCTGCATCTGATATTTTCCCCCGTTCTACTGGACCCAAGTAAATTCAAGTAGACCATGTGTGATAGCTGAATTTTTGTCTTTGCTGTTGTTGTTTTTTCGTTGTTGTTGTTTTTTCGTTGTTGTTGGTTTTTTCTTTCTCTCTTCTGCTTCTGTTTCTTTGGTCACCCCCTAATGTGTGTGCATTTACTTCTATGAAAAGAAGCTGGCCACCACCACAGAAGAAGAAAAAGAAGAAGAGACAGCCGCAGCTGCAGCAAAAGAAGAAGAAGAAGAAGAGACAGCCGCAGCTGCAGCAAAAGAAGAAGAAGAAGAGACAGCCGCAGCTGCAGCAAAAGAAGAAGAAGAAGAGACAGCCGCAGCTGCAGCAAAAGAAGAAGAAGAAGAGACAGCCGCAGCTGCAGCAAAAGAAGAAGAAGAAGAGACAGCCGCAGCTGCAGCAAAAGAAGAAGAAGAAGAGACAGCCGCAGCTGCAGCAAAAGAAGAGAAGAAGAAGAGACAGCCGCAGCTGCAGCAAAACGAGAAGAAGAAGAGACAGCCGCAGCTGCAGCAAAAGAAGAAAAAGAAGAAGAGACAGCCGCAGCTGCAGCAAAAGAAGAAGAAGAGAGCTGCAGCAAAAGAGAAGAAGAAGAGACAGCCGCAGCTGCAGCAAAAGAAGAAGAAGAAGAGACAGCCGCAGCTGCAGCAAAAGAAGAAGAAGAGGCAGCTGCAGCAGCAAAACGAGAAGAAGAAGAGACAGCCGCAGCTGCAGCAAAACGAGAAGAAGAAGAGACAGCCGCAGCTGCAGCAAAAGAAGAAGAAGAGGAAGAAGAAGAGGACGAAGAAGAGGAAAGAAGAAGAGGAAGAAGAGGAAGAAGAAGAGGAAGAAGAAGAGGAGGAAGAAGAGGAAAGAAGAAGAGGAAGAAGAAGAAGAGGAAGAAGAAGAGGAGGAAGAAGAGGAAAGAAGAAGAGGAAGAAGAAGAAGAGGAAGAAGAAGAAGAAGAGGAAGAAGAGGAAAGAAGAAGAGGAAAGAGGAAGAAGAAGAGGAGGAAGAAGAGGAAAGAAGAAGAGGAGGAAGAAGAAGGGACATTAAGTCGCTGGGATAGTTTCTCACAACAGGCTTGCAAGGTCAAACTAATCTTTTGTTGTTTGTTGTCAATTTTGAGTTGTGTTCTCCAAAATCTTATCTTTCATATTTGTGAAGGATAATCATCTTTAAGTGGTCTTATAATTGTTTTAAAATGAGTAGGTCAATGCATTTTCTTCAGCTAGGCTAGACTTTAGGCAGTGATGTCTCAAAATGGCTGACGCTTGCCCTACTAACTTTGAACTCTGGAACGGAAAAAAGATACAAGAATGGCTTTTGTATCATTAGAAAGAGAATTGCCTGAAGTTTTCACGTGCATCATTTTCTCAGATTTGTCAATTTGACACTTAATGTCCCTTTCGTGGTACTGGGTCACAGTTCAGTTGGGTTACAATTTTGTTTCTCGTCTGCATTTAATCACTTTTTGGTTCTTCCTGTTCTCTCTTGTTTTTGTTGTTGGTGGTGGTGGTGGCGTTCATTGTTATTACCTTATTTAGCACATGTTTGCTTTTTTTTTTTAAAGACCCCCCACGTCACGTGTCGCATTCCATCTTATGCTAGGAAGATTTCTTAAGATTTCTTACTAGCTGTAAGAGGGAAAACATGTGAAAAACGTTATTTTGACACGTGACGTAGTGGGTCTTTAATGGTCATTTGTGTGCAAATGTAGGAATGTGTGATTTTTTACGACGTATCCCTTGAACTTGTGTTCCACATAAGAATGTGTGTGTATAAGGCTGGGTTCACATTAGACGCATAAGTTCCGTAAGGCCTAAGTCAAAGTCGAAGTCGAGATTTTAATTTTCAGATGGTACATTGAATAAGCAATTACGTTTGCTTTTTTACATCAATGTGTGTGTGTGTGTGTGTGAGTGACTGTGTGTTTGGTATTAGGTACTTTATAGTCACAAAGGCGTCTCTGTGAAATTCGGGTTGCTGACCCCAGGAGAGCGCGTCGCAGCCAGAGGCGCGCCACACCCAATTTTTTTTAAAATTTGCATGCGATTTATGTGTGACTGATGAGGAAGGAAAAATTGTGTACGTGTGTGTAAATTTGGACCAAATGACAACTTTTTTCGTTGCCACTGGGTTTAACGTGTGCTAAGTGCATGGGCACACGGGACCTCGGTTTATCGTCTCATCCGAAAGACTCCACATTCAGACCGTAAGGCCTAGTGGAGAATGAGAGGAAAAATCCCCTGTAGGCCTACGCAGGTTCAAACTCGGGTTTATTGTAGATGAGCCGAATGCGTTACCTCTGTTCCACTCTACCCCTGTGTGTGTGTGTGTGTGTCCCTTAAAATTATGTGCAAGGATAAAAAATGCGGATGTGTTTCTGTGTCTAATTTTATGTGACAATTTAGAATGTGCATTTGTATGCCCCTTAAAATGTGTACGTTTACAAGATAAGATTAAGCATGTATAATTGTGTTTGTACCTTTAAATGGGCACAAGATTAATAATGTGTGTGTACGTTTACCTTTAGAATGTGCACAAGATTAAGAATGTGTGTGTAAAAGAGAGTTGGCTAGAAAGAGATAGAGGGACAGACAGAGAGAGATAGAGGGACAGACAGAGAGAGATAGAGGGACAGACAGAGAGAGATAGAGGGACAGACAGAGAGAGAGAGAAAGAGGGGGAGAGATTTTTTGTTTGTTTTGTTTCCAATTTCAAGTTTTGTATAATTTCTTTATTATCTATTGAATTTCATCGGTTTTTTTGTTTTACTTTTTTTTGGTCAATGTCAGTACAGCTTTTATAGTTAATCTGACAATAAATTGGTTCCAGTCCAGTCCAGTGTGTGTGTGTGTGTGTGTTTGCCTTTAAAACGTGAGCAAGGTTAGGAATGGGTATGTGTTTATATACCTTAAAATATGTACATTATTAAGAGTGTATGTGTCAGGGTTCGTAGCAGTTGGGAAAGTTTTGGGAAGATTTGGGGAAAATTGACTTTATTTTCAAGGCCCATGAAGTGTATGTGTCAGGGTTCGTAGCAGTTGGGAAAGTTTTGGGAAGATTTGGGGAAAATTGACTTTATTTTCAAGGCCCATGAAGTGTATGTGTCAGGGTTCGTAGCAGTTGGGAAAGTTTTGGGAAGATTTGGGGAAAATTGACTTCATTTTCAAGGCCCATGAAAGTTTGTGAAAAATGAAAAACCAAGAGTAGTGTCTTTGGAAGTTTGTGAATTTTGAGCTACTGTCAAATCTTCATCAAACTGCCCCCCAAAATCGCCCAGGACCATAATTTTGAATCACCGTGCCCAGGAAAACCCCCAAACAAAACATTTTGATCTTTTCGATTTTTAACCGGAATTGATGCGAGTTGCTTCCCTTTAAAGACATCCGGGTTCTTCTCGGTTCTTTTCGGTAAAAAGCAGTACTGCGCAAAATGCCGGGCAAATGTTATGGGGCGCCGACGTGCTAAAAGACCAGTTAATTACTTAACTGGCATTACTATTCCAGTTAAGTACTTAACTTACCGGAAGCGGAAATCGCTTATACAAGTTAACTAGTTAACTGACATTTCGAAGTTTTTTTCCGTTTGAGAGGGGATTATTTTCTGAAGGTTTTGTAACACGCAATGTAATTGGTCGGAGTTTTTTATTTTTGTTGTTTTTTACTTAACGATTACCTGCGTCAAGTGCTATTGACCCTGACCCTTTTCCGCAAATATGGCTGATGATCGCTTTGCATGTGCCAATTTGCCTGAAGTTGCATCTGTAATAGATGCAGCGAAACGTGTGCTACGTTGCGTTAATGTATAGCCTAGGCCGTCTCAAAAAGATATGCTTCTAAAGTTGCAGCAAGATTTGACTACCATACGTTCATTGGACAGCAATTCAACCTAACGGATACAATCTATTCACTAACTCATAGGAACGGACAATGATATATTTATGCTATTTGATGCTATTTGGGGATTATTTCAGTTACTAAAACGTATTTGGAGCAATTTCTAGGGAAAGATTGCTGATCTGCAGTATCCAATGAGATTTCGTGTTACAAAAACAAGTTAACTAGTTGGTTTTCATGATAAAATGCCACTTAAGCAGTTAACTGACCGGAAGCGGAAATTGAATAGAAAGTCCACTTAAGTAGTTAACTGGTATTTTATCACGTTTTGGGAAGAAGAAAGTCCACTTAAGTAGTTAACTGGTATTTTATCACGTTTTGGGAAGAAGAAAGTCCACTTAAGTAGTTAACTGGTATTTTATCACGTTTCGGGAAGAAGAAAGTCCACTTAAGTAGTTAACTGGTATTTTATCACGTTTCGGGAAGAAGAAAGTCCACTTAAGTAGTTAACTGGTATTTTATCACGTATTGGGAAGAAGAAAGTCCACTTAAGTAGTTAACTGGTATTTTATCACGTTTTGGGAAGAAGAAAGTCCACTTAAGTAGTTAACTGGTATTTTATCACGTTTTGGGAAGAAGAAAGTCCACTTAAGTAGTTAACTGGTATTTTATCACGTTTCGGGAAGAAGAAAGTCCACTTAAGTAGTTAACTGGTATTTTATCACGTTTCGGGAAGAAGAAAGTCCACTTAAGTAGTTAACTGGTATTTTATCACGTTTCGGGAAGAAGAAAGTCCACTTAAGTAGTTAACTGGTATTTTATCACGTTTTGGGAAGAAGAAAGTCCACTTAAGTAGTTAACTGGTATTTTATCACGTTTGAGCCCGATAAAATGTGTCTTCAGTGAGCTTTGGCTCGAAAACACTGCATATAAAGTATGGCTGCGAAAGGATGCAACAAGCAATCAGACTTGTGGCGGTGCCATAGCCGATGAGGTTTAACCCTTTCACCGCCAGCCATGTTTCAGCCAAAAATGTTCCATTAATTTTACCTGGGTAGAGAACAAAATCCATCTCCAGTATTTGGAATTTTTGTGTGACCAATTTTATAAATAAGGCATATCCTTGTTTCTCAAAACTACGACAATAGGGTCTTTACATAATAGACCGCGATTTCATGCCTTTTAGTGACATAGGTGTTAAATCACTGTGGTGCTAAAATGCGACTTTGGCGGTGAAAGGGTTAACCGAGGCGTGGTTACCGCTACACCTATCTGTATTAATTTTTAAAAAAGTCGGGACTTTACTGGTTTCGTACTGCCTCCGGGCATTGCCTCCAGTATTGTTCCCACCATATTTGTATTTACAAATGTCCCGTATGTGTCTGATTCAGACCAAGAGGACGTAAAACACCATTTTCGCATGCAACCAACAAGCGCTCAGCATATTGTGCGGCTTGCCGGAAAACCTTCGATGTGGGATCAATGGGTGAAGGAGGAGTCATCAGCCATAGTGAAGTGGGTTTTGAAAACCCTAAGGATGGGCTTTGAAAGTTTGGGAAAATTAGGATTCTGTTTGGCTATGAACCCTGATGTGTATGTACCCCATAAAATGTGTACATCTAAGATTAAGAATGTGTGTACATGTGTATGTACGGTACCCCTTAAAATCTGTACAACTAAGATTAACTCATTCGCATTGCAACGATTTTTAATTATTAAAAAAACCCTCACTAGTCACTCCAGCCATACACACAAACAAAACATGCATAAACAAAAGGAGAAATGAAAGAAGATTACGGGTTTTTACTTCAGGTTTAGACATAGGGTATATCAGACTTTTTTTTTTATATATATATACTTTATATAGAAAAACTCTCTACACCGATTGGTTACCCCACAACAAACCACTACAAAGGCAGAGTCAGAGGCAAAATTGTGGTATAAGGGAGCGAAGCGAGTTTAGGTGTGGTGTGCACACATATTTAACTTCCCTTGAAGCAAATGCATCAAATTGACAGCTATCTGTTAGTTCCGCACACATATGGCTGGAACGACTTGAATGAGTTAAGAATGTGCGTGTGTATGTACCCCTTAAAATGTGTACAAGTAAGATTAAGAATGTGTGTGTGTGTGCATTTAAAAAACAATTTTTTTGCAAAATTCACACACTTTACTTTCACTGTTCAGAATAACACATACACTGATACATTTTACTAATTCACACACTTTGCTTTCGCTGTTCAGAATAACACATACACTGATATTACTAATTCACACACTTTACTTTCATTGTTCAGAATAACACATACACTGATATTACTAATTCACACACTTTACTTTCATTGTTCAGAATAACACATACACTGATATTACTAATTCACACACTTTACTTTCATTGTTCAGAATAACACATACACTGATATTACTAATTCACACACTTTACTTTCATTGTTCAGAATAACACATACACTGATATTACTAATTCACACACCTTACTTTCACTGTTCAGAATAACACATACACTGATATTACTAATTGGTTTAAACAAATTTTTATTGATCATTGACATACACTGACAAGAACATACAACACAGTACATGAAACACAAAAGCAACGCTTAAAGTGTCACCTGCAAATTACTAATTCACACACTTTACTTTCACTGTTCAGAATAACACATACACTGATAGTACTAATTTTGTTTTTTTAACTTATCAACAAACTATCACACTTCTTTTTTTTTTTAAGGTGCCAACAAGCTGCAGATACTGCAGATGTTTATTTCCAAATATGTTACATGATCATCAAGGAAAAAAGTTCACAACAATGTCCAAAATGTGTGTGCATTTAAAACATGTTCAATGTTAGGAACGTGTGTGTGTGTGTGTGTGTGTGTGTGTAGCCCTTAAAAATGTGTACTATTATTTGGAATGGGTACTATTATTTGGAATTATTTGGGTAGGCCTATGTCGTGTGTAGCCCTTAAAAATGTGTACTATTATTTGGAATGGGTAGGCCTATGTCATGTGTAGCCCTTAAAAATGTGTACTATTATTTGGAATGGGTAGGCCTATGTCATGTGTAGCCCTTAAAAATGTGTACTATTATTTGGAATGGGTAGGCCTATGTCGTGTGTAGCCCTTAAAAATGTGTACTATTATTTGGAATGGGTAGGCCTATGTCATGTGTAGCCCTTAAAAATGTGTACTATTATTTGGAATGGGTAGGCCTATGTCGTGTGTAGCCCTTAAAAATGTGTACTATTATTTGGAATGGGTAGGCCTATGTCGTGTGTAGCCCTTAAAAATGTGTACTATTATTTGGAATGGGTAGGCCTATGTCGTGTGTAGCCCTTAAAAATGTGTACTATTATTTGGAATGGGTAGGCCTATGTCGTGTGTAGCCCTTAAAAATGTGTACTATTATTTGGAATGGGTAGGCCTATGTCGTGTGTAGCCCTTAAAAATGTGTACTATTATTTGGAATGGGTAGGCCTATGTCGTGTGTAGCCCTTAAAAATGTGTACTATTATTTGGAATGGGTAGGCCTATGTCGTGTGTAGCCCTTAAAAATGTGTACTATTATTTGGAATGGGTAGGCCTATGTCGTGTGTAGCCCTTAAAAATGTGTACTATTATTTGGAATGGGTAGGCCTATGTCGTGTGTAGCCCTTAAAAATGTGTACTATTATTTGGAATGGGTAGGCCTATGTCGTGTGTAGCCCTTAAAAATGTGTACTATTATTTGGAATGGGTAGGCCTATGTCGTGTGTAGCCCTTAAAATGTGTACAACTAAGATTAAGAAAGTGTGTGTGTGTCTTTAAACATGTTCAATGTTAGGAATGGGTATGTATGTGTGTGTGTGTGTGGTACCTCTTAAAATGTGTACTTTTATCAAGAATGGCTATGTTTTGTGGGTACCCCTTAAAATTTGGGGGGGGGGGTACAAAACTAAGATTAAGAATGTGTGTGTGTGTGGGTGCGTGCGTGCGTGTGCCTTTAAAACATGTTCAATGTTAGGAACGGGTATGTATGTGTGTGTGTACCCTTTAAAATGTGTGCAATCTAAGATTAAGAGTGTTTGTGTGTGTGTGTATATGTGCACTTTAAAACATGTTTTTTCAATGTTAGGAACGGGTATGGATGTGGTGTGTGTGTGTTGTACCCCTTACACATGTATACAACTAACACACATTGAGGTGTGTGTGTGTGTGTGGATGTGTGTGTGTGTGTGTGTGTGTGTGTGTTGTGTGTGTGTGTGAGCCTTTAAGTCATTTTCAATGTTTAGCTGACTCATGTAATGTGTGTGTGTGGTGTGTGTGTGATGTGTGTACCCCTTAAAATATGTACAACTAAGATTAAGTGTTTGTGTGGGTGTGTGTGTGTGTGCGCGCGCGCGGCGCGCGCGCGTGTGTGTATGTCTGTCCACCTTAAAATGTCTACAAGATTCGTACGTCATACTCACTGATGAATATGCACGTACGGTTATACTTATGATTATGCATAGGTCCATTAAACATTTCTTTTAAAGAGCGAGAGGGTGTAAAAGAAATAGAGAATGGGAGAGATAGTGGGAAATGAAAGAATCGGAAGAGAGAGGAGAGAGAGGAGAGAGAGAACTTTTCTGCAAGGATACCTTTTGTCAT
>CM065712.1:14029929-14052580 GCA_017654935.2 Phymorhynchus buccinoides | reverse complement strand
GCAGCAACTTGGGCCATCTCGAGTGGGTACAAGAGGGGTCTGCTACCTACTTGTTCACTGGGATGATCTCACAATGCAAAAGCCTCCTATCGCCTCAACAGATGCTCGCATCTACGCGCATAAACTTGACGATGCTAACGCCAGCATCACGCACCAGTTCCAAGACTCGGATCCCGTCCGAAATGTTCCCGCAGCCGACAGCGTACCCGCGATTCCAGGGTACGCAACGTGTTCCAGGAATCATCTACGATGACGTCTGCCACGTCACGAACTCCGATCTCACTTTCCACAGTCTCCATCATCATCATCATCTCAACAGGAAGATACCATCCATAAGGGTCCACGACCAATTGGACGTAAATCTCATCTTCATTCAGGAACTGGGAGAGCGCACTGAGAATTGAAATAAAAATAAAGAAAAATGTCTGTTTTACTGTCTGGTGGTGTTGACAGCTTTTTAAGAGTTGACCATAGTAGGCCTTTTCGCAGTATCCGGGCTGGACCAATCCGGCTACCGTAGCGCTCACCGGGGACGAACCCCGACCGGTGTAGCATTCTCAAAATGGATTTGTTCTCAACATGTCTGCGCATGTGCAAAATCGGTCATGACGATGACGTACCATCAAATTTTATCTTTGTGTGTATTCAACTCTAAATTGACCCTAAACCTAAGCCTATCCCTAACCTATCCCTCATGTGTAGACATGTTGAGAACAAATCCATTTTGAGAACGCCACACCGGCACAGCTCCTGCCCTTCATTTACCACTACTTCATGGACGCAACCTTGCCTCGGATACAAATTTTGACCACCAAAAATTTTTGTATTCAAAGTTCAAGGGGAAAAAAGTGTTGAATTCTCACTTTACAAGCCTGGAATAAGCTTCAAATTGAGTATGATTTTGCTTTTTCTTCAGCTTCAGGGGGGCGTTGCCCACCGACCCCACAGCCCTGTTCCCTGCCAGGGCCCCTGGACCCCTGCTTTGCCTGTTTTTCGATTTTCTCCTGTTACATCCATGCTACTTGACATAATATCAAATATGAGTAATTCCCTATTTTTAATCTTTAGTTGGAGCAGGCCGGGCGAACTGATGAGGTTGCGCTGGCAGGGCCTGCTGCGATGGCTTCGTCGGTGTTTGAATAAAATTGATTTTTTTGTATTTTTTGTTTGTTTGTTTTTCCCCTGGGCAGGCAAGTCATCGTTAATTATCCAGTTCGTGGAGAACCACTTTGTAGACAACTACGAGCCAACCATTGAAGACAGTAAGTAGAACTTTGCTTTAAAAAATAAAATTATTTCAATCAATCAATCTAATGAGCCAAATAATTGATCAATCAATCACCCAGTGAATTAGCCAATGTTTACCTTATGGGAAATTTTTGAATCCGGGAAAATGATTTACTAAGCCGTGAGTAAACAGCAGAGTTACATTTGTATTGTTAAAAAATTCAGGACTTTCCTGGTGTTGCACTGCCTCCAGGCATTGCTTCCTGGATTGGTCCCACCATCTTTATATAGTTACAATATTACTAATGTCCCATATGTATTGTATCTGTTCAAGACCAAAGGACATTAAGCAGAATTTTAATTGATTAAATCTGGGAAAATTTAGAATTCCAATATTTTGCCCCAGGAAGCGAGTGGGTGCATTCTGTACAAACGAAAGATTGATCTTGAAGGTTGTGCACTTCTTCTTCTTCTTCCGATTGGGGATGTTTATCCTGCCCCATGCCCAAAGTCTTCGTTTAGACTGCTATTGGCGCACAGGAAGCATGCTTTGTGAGTTCGTGTCATCCATTCCACCGGCACACACGGCCTACTCGTACCGAATAGTGGAATGGGCCGCTTTAACGTGTTCAGCAAGATCTTTGTACATGCGTTCGCACACGGGACCTCGGTTTTAGGTCTCATCCGAAGGACCAGGAAATAGGAGTAAAGTGTCTTTCCCAAGGATACAACACCGGACCAGCTGGGTTCGAACCCACCGCACCCGCAAACCCGTTGGATTACGAGCGGCGACTCTAACCAACCGGCCACGGCGCCGGTGTTCATTATACCAGGGCTCCCAGGGACCCCCACTAAAGCACTAAAATTCTCAAAAGAACTGTTCATATTATTGACAGTGATAGTTATGGTAATGATTAATGTTTCAGCATTCACCAAAGATATGAAGACCGGGGGACAGGACTTCCGCCTGCAATTGGTGGACACTGCCGGACAGGTCAGTGGGGATTATTTATTTAATTAATTAATTAAATGTGTGTGCCAGTCAAATTCTAGCCCAGCTAGTCCAGAATAGCAGCTGCCCCCCTCTGCTATCTTGTCTGGCAGTCATACTTTAGTCGGAAACGACAGACCAAGGTTGGCATGTAATGCATACATACACTCAGTCCTGTCTGAGTCACTATCTTATACATTATAGTCATTGTTGGAAATGACAGACCGAGATTGGCATGTAGTACTGTATTTTTCAGATCAATAGGCGCTGCTGTGTGTAAGGCGAATAGGGCAAAATCTTAAAAATTAAAGCAAAAGGCACCCTCGTTTATAAGGCACCTTGCAAAAGAAAGTCAAACTTTGAAGCCTGTAAACGCTTACCGACCGCCGTTACTGCTGTCATTAACGAGAGTTGTCTCCCCTTTCAAATAATCGAACTTCCATTTGAGCTGCTTCCTGTTGTTGTGTTTGGACAATACTTCGCGAAAACTGATAAAATTATGGCATTTTAATCTCTACAACGATGCTTTTTACATCCAATGAAGGGTTGTGGCATCTGTTGGACGGAATCTCAGACGATAATAGGGATTTTGAAGCATTTTAACGTGAGTATTTCGTCATATCAGCGACTCGTGACCACTTTCGATGTCTAGACTCACAGTAGACTGTACTGAGCACGGCAATCGTTGCCTCTCTTCTCACGATTTTGTTCACTAATAGGGCGCCCTCGTTTATTAGGCGCATAGGTCGAAATTGGAGAGAGAAAAAAATCGCCTTATAACCCAAAAATGACGGTAGTATTATCTTGTAAGGGAAGACAACTCGCTAAAATCTTGAGAGAGTTAAACATGTGTGGTTGTCTCAAGGACAAATGTTCTCTTTCATTCAACGACAGTCCTTTATAGTTTATTGAACAGGAACTTTAATATTCATGCCTTGATTTGCATATTTTCTGTTTCAGGATGAGTACTCTCTCATACCCCAGTCGTACGTCATGAACATCAATGGCTACGTCATTGTGTATTCCGTCAACTCGGAAAAGAGGTGGGTACAGTGGGACCTCCCCCCCCCCCGTGGGGATACCGGGGGGTCTTTTGTATAAATAGTTCCCCCACCTTCTGGAAGTTCTGTGCTTGTAACTTCCTCTAATCTGTCACTCTCTTTGACTCTGCCTTTTCCCTTTGCTTACTGTCATCTACTGTCTTTCTGCCTTTCCGGTCCATTCTCCTGCCTTTTTTCAAGAAACACTTTCAAAAACATTTCCTCCAGCCGAAGTCGGACTTGCTGGGCCTAACTATTTCTTTAGTTAGGCGCATAACGGCAGCATGACGTATCTGCGCTCATAATTGACAGGAAACTGTCTGAGCGATCGAAGAAGAAGAAGTGGGACCTCCCTTATAAGACCTCCCCTTATAAGACTCCCTCCCATATAAGACCTACTTCTCTGAGACATTGCGCTTCTTTGTTAGTATTAATATTACCTCCCTTATAAGACCTCATTTTGGATGATTTTTGAAGGTCTTCAGGGCTCCCCATCGTCACGCAAAACTAGGGGTCCCAGGGACTCCTTCACTTACAGTATAGAGGGTCCTAGAGGAGGGATAGAGTGTCCCAATGACATTGCGAATGCTTAAAAAAATGTTTATAATGCATCCCTGGGACTACCTGCACATTCTTTTAGAGGGTCCCTTAGAATTCTAGTACTTCATAGACCCCCGAATTGGGGGTCCCTAGGAGCCCTGGGTCTTATAAGGGAGGTTCCGCTGTATTAACATGCATATGGATGTATAAAATCAACGATGCGTTATGAAATCAATTTTGTGTTTTATAAATAGACATGCGCGAAAGTAGTTCAGGCATGCCCCTGAGATGAGGTTTGAAAAAGCGGTAAAGGTAAAGATGTGCCCCCCCCCCCCCCCCCCCCCCCCCCTGCATTTCTCGGTTAATTGCAATTTTTCCGTTTTTGCCTTTCTTACCATACATAAAGCTGTATTTTAGGAACATTTTGAGCTAATTATCTTTTTGGAATACTAACCCTAACCCTAACCCTAAACCTAACCCTACCCCCCCACTACTGCAGTACACCGCGATTTCTCACAGTTGTGGTTTGTTGCGTTTTTCCGTCTTATAGGGTGGGGGGTAGGGTTAGGCTTAGGGCTAGGGTTAGGGATAGGGTTAGTATTCCAAAAAAGGTTATTAGCTAAAAAGGTTCCTAAAATACAGCTTTATGTATGGTAAGAAAGGCAATAACGGAAAAATACAATTAACCGAGAAATGTAGGGGGGGTGGCACATCTTGACTTTTACCGAAAAACCTGACAGAAAGAGTCTTCAGGATTGGCTATCTTGAGAGTAGAGATTATTTTGAATCCATTAAGCCCTATAACGTCTAACTTGTATCTTGCATGAGTGTTTTCGGTAAAATGTCTCTCCTGATATCACGAGAACTGTAGTGTTTAAAATGCTGTTTCTTTAATGAGAGAAGGGGGGGGGGGGATTGAAGAATTAAGGAACTGTCTGATTGTGAGAGAAGGATTGATGAGTGTGTGTGTCAAAGTCAAAATTTTATTTCCAGATGGACATCGAATAAGCATTGCATTATGCTTATTTACATCAGGCCATCCATAACAATCCATGTGTGTATGTGTGTGTGTGTGTGTGTGTGTGTGTGTGTGTAATGTTCCGTTTTGTGAGACTTCATATCATTTTGTTTGCACCTTTCTTCACTAAAAACCCTGGTAGAATTATGGTCTACAACAATGATTTTTTTTTCCATCCGATGAAAGGTTATGCAACATGCACTGTTGCCAACCATTCCTATTTTCATGCATTTGTCCTGTTTTACCAGCCAAGATTTAGATTTTCCTAATTTGAAAGAAAAATTCTTATTTCTAAAAAAAATGTAAGCAAAAAAAAAAACACTAAAAAAACCCCACAACAACAACACCCCAACCCAAGTCCCATCTATATGGATCTTTCATCCACCCCATAGTTTTTTCAACATTGTTTCAATCAATACCTGCCGTGGTGTGCCTCTGGCTGCGACACGCTCTCCAGGTGGGAGCAACCTGAATTTCACAGACGCTGCTTTCCTGTTATTAAGAAAGAGTTTGCTTCTTTAAATTAAACAAAACTAAGTAAAAATAAAACCTCAGCGTTAGGGAGCTACGCATTCTAATGCCCCAAATCTCAAATTATGTATGTGTGTGTGTGTACTGTATGTCCTTTGTTTCATTTAATGTCTATCCACTTTAACTCATTCTATCCACTTTAACTCATTCTATCCACTTTAACTCATTCTATCCACTTTAACTCATTCTATCCACTTTAACTCATTCTATCCACTTTAACTCATTCTATCCACTTTAACTCATTCTATCCACTTTAACTCATTCTATCCACTTTAACTCATTCTATCCACTTTAACTCATTCTATCCACTTTAACTCATTCTATCCACTTTAACTCATTCTATCCACTTTAACTCATTCTATCCACTTTAACTCATTCTATCCACTTTAACTCATTCTATCCACTTTAACTCATTCTATCCACTTTAACTCATTCTATCCACTTTAACTCATTCTATCCACTTTAACTCATTCTATCCACTTTAACTCATTCTATCCACTTTAACTCATTCTATCCACTTTAACTCATTCTATCCACTTTAACTCATTCTATCCACTTTAACTCATTCTATCCACTTTAACTCATTCTATCCACTTTAACTCATTCTATCCACTTTAACTCATTCTATCCACTTTAACTCATTCTATCCACTTTAACTCATTCTATCCACTTTAACTCATTCTATCCACTTTAACTCATTCTATCCACTTTAACTCATTCTATCCACTTTAACTCATTCTATCCACTTTAACTCATTCTATCCACTTTAACTCATTCTATCCACTTTAACTCATTCTATCCACTTTAACTCATTCTATCCACTTTAACTCATTCGCATCGCAACGATTTTGAATTATTAAAAAAACTCACAAATCACTCCAGCCACACACACAAACAAAACATACATAAACAAAAGGAGAAATGAAAGAAGATTACGGGTTTTTACTTCAGGTTTGGACATAGGGAAGTGGTAGACCAGACTTTTTTATATACAGACTTTATATAGAAAAACTCTCTACACCGATTGGTTTCCCCACAAACCAACTACTACAAAAGCGAAGTTAGAGGCAAAATTGTGGTCTAAGGGAGCGATGCGAGTTTAGAAGTGACCAAGATTTATTTCCCTTGAAGCAAATGCATCAAATTGACAGTTATCTATTAATTCCGGTGTGTGTGCAGGGTTCGTACAGGGTCCTTGAAACCTTGAAAAGTTCTGGAAAATTGACATGGCCTTTTCCAGGGCTTGAAAAGTGCTTGAAAAACAGCAAAGGCCCCAAGACTCATGGAAAAGTCCTGGAATTTTCAAAATCGTCTGACCACGTCCTTAATCTCAATCCATCAAAGTCAAAATCTCTCCTCCACAAAAAATAATTGAAGGTTAAAACTAAATTCAAATTTAAAAAAAACAATTTTTTTTTAAGGTCATACCGATATCGCGATCATAGCAGACAACATTTGCGCGAGTTGTCTGCCGCTGAAGTTTCTTCCCTTTACCGTACTTCCGTTTTCCAACAAAGTGGCGACTGCATTTTCAACGATGTTTGGCTGCAAAAAAAATGAATATCAGAGCTGGGTAGCTCCGTCAACAAATAGTTCAAAACTGAAAGCTAGCTGCACAGTGTGCAAAAAGAACTTTGACATCACCAGCATGGACGAGAGTGCTGTAAAAAGCCATTGTCAAGGCCAGAAGCACAAGCAACTCAGGCGGGAACGAAACCGACATTGACCTCTATGCCAGATTGAGTCCTTGAAATTTAGTAAACTGGTCCTGGAATAGTCCTGGAATTTTGTTGACACAGATCTGTATGAACCCTGTGTGTGCGTGTGCACATGAATGTGTGTGTGCGTGTGCGCGCGTACTTGCGCGCATACATACACGCAACAACTGTGTGTGCATGTATATAGCATACACATACCTAAATCTATGCATGCTGTGTGTGTGTGCAGTTTCAAAGTGGCCCAGGTGATCTACAATAAACTGAAGGACATGAAAGGAGACATGGGGTGAGTCCTCAAAGACAGGGTCTTTCATACAAATAGCACCCCCACCTTCTGGAAGGTCTGTGCTGGCAACTTCCTCTCTTCTTCTTCTTCTTCCAATGACTGGACAGGGCCCTATCACGGGCGTTTGAAGTCCAACTAACTGGTCACATTAGGCAGGCGGCATAGCGTCGGTGAAATTTTCCCTTTACTGTTATCTACTGTCTTTCTGCCTTTTGGGGTCAGTTTTTCTGCCTTAAAAAAAACCAAATTCATATAAAACGTTTCTCTGTCCGAACACAGAAAATGCAGGGCCTAACTATTTGGTAGTTAGACGCATACGTAACGGCAGCAACATCTCAGGAGATTGTCTTGAGTGATCGACGAAGAAGCATTTTCCGTTTTTAAAGACGCGGTCTGGTTGGTTGTTTTCACGTTATTTTGAGATGTAGTTTGACTGGCCTGTGTGAAGAGCAACACCCTCAAACCTCTACCCCCCCATCCCACCCCTCAGTAGTAGAAGACAAAACCACAATAATTATGCAGTTCCAAAGGATTCCCTCCAGAACGGACTACCGCAACAACTCCTTTTTTCCCCAGAAACGCCAGCGATTGGAACTCCCTGCCACCAGAAACCGTACAGTCTCCCCACGCTCAGCTCCTTCACCTCGAAGATGCCGAAGCTCCCTGCTTAAAAACTCTTCTTTTTTTTCATTTTTTTTTCATGTGGGGCTGGGTGTTCTCAGACTAGCCAGGGGTGCCCGGCTATACATGCCCTCTTGTCTATCTAGCCTTGTTTTTGTTTTTCCCGCGCTGCATGATTCTTTGAACCCCAGTTCCCCCCGTGGGGATACCGGGGGGTCTTTTGTATAAATAGTTCCCCCATTTTCTGGAAGTTCTGTGCTTGTAGCTTCCTCTAATCTGTCACTCTCTTTGACTCTGCCTTTTCCCTTTGCTTGCTGTCATCTACTATCTTTCTGCCTTACCGGTCCATTCTCCTGCCTTTTTTCACGAAACGCTTTCAAAAACATTTCCTCCTCCAGCCGATGTCGGACTTGCTGGGGCCTAACTGTTTATTAATTATGCGCATAACGGCAGCATGACGCATCTGGGGTTTGCATAAAGTACAAGATACAATTTGGCTTGTGGTGAACTTAGAAGAGATGCTTATAGTGTGTGTGCGTGTGTGTGTGTGTGCGTGTGTGCATGCTTGTGCGCATGCTTGTGTATGTATGCGTTTGTGTATACATGTGTTTGTGTGTGTGTTGTGTGTGTGTTGCATGTGTGAGTATGCATGCGTATGTGTGTGTGTGCATGTGTGTGTGTATGTGTGTGTGTGTGTGCGCGCGCATGTGTGTCAAGTCAACTTTATTATCTCAGACAGAGAAATTAATTGTGTGTGTGAGTGTGCATGTGTGTGTGTGTGTGCGCGCATGTACATGTGTGTGCGCGTGTGTGAGAGAGTGTGTGTATGCTTGTGAGGATGTCCGCATGCATGTGTGTGTGTCCGCGTGTGTGTGCGCTCATGCGTTTGTGTGTGTGTATATGTGTGTGTTTATGTGTGTGCGTGCTTACTTTCAGACCGCCTGTAGTGCTGGTTGCCAACAAGAAGGATCTACGCATGGAAAGGTAACGGTCTCTATACACGTGAAAATGTTCCCCACTTTCCCCATGGCAACAAGACCGTGGTGCGCCACTCGTAAGGCTACTTGCACGTGGGTGCAACTTTTCCTGGTATACAAGGATTTCCTTTTTCTTTCTTTTTTACCAGAAAAGGAATTTCCTTTTTTTTTTTAATTTGTCAAACGAGATCTTTGTGTGTCTACTGTATTTTTCAAACAACCTTAAAATAACCGTTTGTGCATTGGAACCCCCCTTATAAGACCTCCCATTATAAGACTCCCTCCCACACAAGACCTACTTCTCTGAGACATTGCCCTTCTTTGTAAGTATTAAAATTACCTCCCTTATAAGACCCCTCCCTTATAAGACCCCTCCCTTATAAGACCTCATTTTGGATGATTTTTGAAGGTCTTATAAGGGAGGTTCCACTGTACAAGGATTTCCTTTTTTTTAAATTTTTTACCAGAAAAGGAATTTCCTTTTTTTTGTATTTGTCAAACGAGATCTTTGTGTGTCTACTGTATTTTTCAAACACCTTAAAATAACCGTTCGTATAAATTGTGGAAATCATCATATAGTAATAAGCCAACTGTCCGTGTGTGTGTGGCTGTGTGTGTGTGTGTCTGAAACACGAAACGGGCCTTGTAACTCCGCCGTTTTTCGACCGACTCGCTTCAAATTTGCTGTGAGCCCTAACGGGCCGATGGCAACGGCAACCGAGGCGGCCGTGTCATTTGCGCGGTTCGGCAAATGTGCGAAACGCGCATCCGCCGGCCTCTCGGCGCCCGTATCTCCGGTGTTTCTGGACCCATAGCCTTCCAATTTGGCAGGAAGATCACCGGGGACGGTGACTATCCGTATACCAACCCGGAAGCGAATCGGTTCAAAAACACGACCGCTATACGACTCCGCCGTTTCTTAACCGAATCGCTTCAAATTTGCTGTACTCAGCGTTACCAGTACTTGACGTTACCGTTACTAGGTGTTACTGGGACTCGGCGTTGCGCTAGTAGCAAACTAAAATACCTTCATAAATCAAGTTTTTCTTCAGCTGCAAGGGAACATTATCCCTAGATCCCGGCCTTTCAGGGTTTTTTCATTTTGTGTAGCTGCGCCCATGAGTGCATGTTGCTGTGTCGCCATGGGGAAAGAATGAAACGTGTTCACTTGTATTGAGTCCA
The DNA here is from genome assembly GCA_017654935.2 of Phymorhynchus buccinoides. Classification (NCBI taxonomy): domain Eukaryota; kingdom Metazoa; phylum Mollusca; class Gastropoda; order Neogastropoda; family Raphitomidae; genus Phymorhynchus; species Phymorhynchus buccinoides. The sequence continues at coordinate 14,042,449 of CM065712.1, read as the reverse complement.
TAAGCAACTACAGTGAACATTGCTTAAGTCATAATTGGAGGGACTGAAGTTTCATTTTGAGATTGATAGCCATTATTTTGAGTTAACCCTTTCACCGCCAATGTCGCATTTTAGCACCACAATGGTTTAACACCCATGTCACTAACAGGCATCAAATCAGGGCCTGTTACCTGAAGACCCTATTTTCTTAATTTTGGGAGTTAAGGATAGGCCTAATGTTGTATATGTCACAGAGGAATTTGCAATATTGCAGATATTTTGTTTTCTCTACCCAGTTAAGTTTAATGGTATTTTGGGGATGAAAAATGGCTGGAGGCGAAAGGCTTAAAAAAGACATTTTAGCATAAATATGTGAACCAGCACCACGAAGGGGACATTAAGTGTCAAACTGACCATTCTGAGAAAATTATGCATTTGAACACTTCAGACATTTCTCTTTCTAATGATACAAGAACCATTCTTGTATCTTTTTCCGTTCCCAAGTTATGAGCATTTAAAGTTAGTAGGGTGAGTGTCGGCCATTTTGAGAAAACCGCAGTCTAAAGTCTAGCCTAGCTGGAGAAAATGCATTGACCTACTCATTTAAAAAACCCTTATAAGACCATTTATAGACCATTTTAAAGATTGTCCTTTATAAATATGATAGATAAGATGTTACTTTTTGTTAGAGAACACGAAAATACTGATAACTCAAAATTGACAACAAATGAAATTTTTTACTTTCCAGGCCTGTTGTGAGAAAGTAGCTGAGCGACTTAATGTTCTTTTCGTGGTGCTGGGTCACATATTGTTAAACCAGGACCAGAAAGTTATTGTGCTTTTGAGTTATCCATTTTTGAGTTAGCAGGAATCCACTGCATGTGCGTGTAAATATACTGATTTCCACAAGAACCGCAAAGTACCCAACTGATATCTCTCCCTCCCATGTTGCCTTGTGAACAAACATCATCCCAAATATTATGTGTGTGGGTTTTTTTGGGGGGAGGACACTGTGATAGAGGCGGGGACACATGGAGACAAGGACACATAGAGACACATAGAGATGGGGGCATATACTAGAGACGGGAACACATAGACGGGGGACATATATAGGCCGGGATACATAGAGATACACATAGAGATGGGGACATAAAGATGGGGACACATAGATGGAGACAGAGAGAGATGGGGACATAGATGGAGACACAGAGATGGGGACACATAGAGACGGGGACACATAGAGATGGGGACACATAGATGGGGACACAGAGATGGGTACACATAGAGACGGGGACACATAGAGATGGGGACACATAGATGGAGACACAGAGATGGGGACACATAGAGATGGGGACACATAGAGATGGGGACACATAGAGATGGGGACACAGAGATGGGGACACACAGAGACAGAGACACATAGAGATGGGGACACAGAGATGGGGACACATAGAGATGGGAACACATAGAGATGGGGACACAGAGATGGGAACACAGAGACGGGGACACATAGAGACGGGGACACATAGAGATGGGGACACATAGAGACGGGGACACATAGAGATGGGAACACAGAGACGGGGACACATAGAGACGGGGACACATAGAGATGGGGACACATAGAGACGGGGGACACATAGAGACAGGGACACATAGAGATGGGGACACATAGAGATGGGGACACAGAGATGGGGACACACAGAGACAGAGACATATAGAGATGGGGACACAGAGATGGGGACACATAGAGATGGGAACACATAGAGATGGGGACACATAGAGACGGGGACACATAGAGATGGGGACACATAGAGACGGGGACACATAGAGACAGGGACACATAGAGATGGGGACACATAGAGATGGGGACACATAAAGATGGGGACACATAGAGATGGGGACACATAAAGATGGGGACACATAGAGATGGGGACACATAGAGACGGGGACACATAAAGACGGGGACACATAGACAGGGACACATAGAGACGGGGACACATAGAGACAGGGACACATAGAGATGGGGACACATAGAGATGGGGACAGATAGAGATGGGAACACATAGAGACGGGGACACATAGAGATGGGGACACAGAGATGGGGACACATAGAGACGGGGACACATAGAGACAGGGACACATAAAGACGGGGACACATAGAGACAGAGACACATAGAGATGGGGACACATAGAGATGGGGACACATAGAGATGGGGACACAGAGATGGGGACACATAGAGACGGGGACACATAGAGATGGGGACACATAGAGACGGGGACACATAGAGACAGGGACACATAGAGACGGGGACACATAGAGACAGGGACACATAGAGATGGGGACACATAGAGATGGGGACAGATAGAGATGGGGACACATAGAGACGGGGACACATAGAGACGGGGACACATAGAGACGGGGACACATAGAGATGGGGACACATAGAGATGGGGACACATAGAGACGGGGACACATAGAAACGGGGACACATAGAGACGGGGACACATAGAGACAGGGGACACATAGAGATGGGGACACATAGAGACAGGGACACATAGAGAGATGGGGACACATAGAGACGGGGACACATAGAAACGGGGACACATAGAGACGGGGACACATAGAGAAGGGGACAGATAGAGATGGGGACACATAGAGACAGGGACACATAGAGATGGGGACACATAGAGATGGGGACACATAGAGACACGGACACATAGAGACAGGGACACATAGAGATGGGGACACATGGAGACGGGGACATATAGAGACAGGGACATATAGAGACAGGGACACATAGAGATGGGGACACATAGAGACAGGGACATATAGAGACAGGGACACATAGAGATGGGGACACATAGAGACAGGGACACATAGAGATGGGGACACATGGAGACAGGGACACCGAGATGGGGACACATAGAGACAGGGACATATAGAGACAGGGACACATAGAGATGGGGACACATAGAGACAGGGACATATAGAGACAGGGACATATAGAGACAGGGACACATAGAGATGGGGACACATAGAGATGGGGACACAGAGATGGGAACACATAGAGATGGGGACACATAGAGACACGGACACATAGAGATGTGGACACATGGAGATGGGGACACCGAGATGGGGACACATAGAGACAGGGACATATAGAGACAGGGACACAATGACAGGGACACATAGAGACAGCGACACAATGCCGGGGACACATGATGGGGGGGGCTCTCGATGTGAAGCGTGTGCCAGACCTGTCTACTCTACTCTTTTCGAGTAGTGTTCTACTCAATTTGGACCTCTACTACTCTTCAAAACTGAAAATAATGCTAGATTCTACTCATTTTCAGTGAACATTGATGGTTTAATGAATAAAACTACTCATTTTGCACCAAAACTACTCATTTCAGCTGTCCAGACTACTCAAGACTTGTGTAAACGGGTCTGGTGTGCTGTGTATTTCGCAGGGTCATATCGTTCGAAGAGGGCAAGAAACTGGCCGACTCCTGGAAGGTCCCTTTCCTGGAGGCCTCCGCTAAAGAGAACTCTGTGAGTCTCCGCTCAGCCTTTCTCTTCTCTGTTTGTCGGTTGGCCTGTCGGATGGCGATTATGATGAAGACAACGGTGATGATGACGATAAGGATGACGACGATGATGATTCATGAGGATGATGACGAAGACAATGACGATGATATGTGATGGTGCAGGGCAAAAACCTACATAGGTCGCTCAGAATGTTTTGAGCAAAAGCCAAAAATATCAATGTTCTATTTAGTGCATATTTATGTCTATTTTCATGTATTCTAGTTCTACCAGTATCCACAACATGAAAGACAACTTTGAACGATTTCTTTGTTTATTTGATTGTTTTCTAAATCAAGTCAATAGAAACAAAGAGGCAAAATTGTATCTTCTATGCCCGATTTCTGCAAATGTTCTATTTTGAACGCCAAACTTCAAATATTTTTCTTTTGCTCAATTATCAAGTATAGATGATGTATTATTGTACTTACACAGTCTGTCATTCGCCAAATATTGTTCATGAAATATTTCAGGAGCACGCTATAAGCGCTATCTTGTTGATGCTCTCTTTCGCTTTCTGTTACAGACAAACCTCTATTTTAAGACTTCCAAAATGTCCGGAAAAATCGGTCGTAAATTGGAGGGGTCGTATGACGGAGGTTTTCACTGGCAGCCGTAGAAAGAAAAAGTTCAGCACAGTTCATACTCTCTTCTTCATGCACACATACAATGACATATTAAAACTGGATTTGGGTCTTTCCAACTCCATAGGATTGTGCAATCGATATTACAGTTTCACTTTGCCGACTTCTTTCACCTCCACTCTCGTCCAAAGTCAGTGGTTTTCTTTTTCAAAGTCAGTGGTTTTCGTGCTTTTCCTACGCTCTCCGCCATCTTTTCTACAACAAGGGAAGCGACTCCGCTTTCAGGCCCTTGACCGTGGTTGTTTCCCTTTGCTCGAAGTTTATGTAAAAACCAACAAAATGGCAGTTGTAAGTCTCATTTTAGAGGAAGTCGTTTAAGAGAGGTCGTTTACATAGTAAAATGCATCCGTGCCAACAAATCTGGTCTCAAATGAGAGGTGGTCGCTTAACAGAGGGTCGTAAAATAGGGGTTTGTCTGTATATGTGTTTTGAAATATTAAAGATTTGTTTAAACCAAATAATTATAAAATAAAAACTAGACAAGATAACTCAATTCGGTTTTCTGTGTATTAACAAGGAGTCTTTGCTCCACCATGAAAAATTAAAATCTCAATTTATACCAAAATTCCATTATGTCTGTTTTCCCCATGCACTGTCATATATATATTTTTTCATATTAACTTTGTGTTGCAGTCAGTGAGAGAGATCTTCGAGAAAATCGTTCAGGTCATGACGGTGCAAGAGAACGGCCCGGCGCCGAACAAAAGCGGCTGCGTTTTGTCATGAACCAAGGTCAAGGTCAGTATTTTATTCGGTTTTTCTTTCTTTCTGTCTGTCTTTCCTTCTTAACCCTCTCTAGGACACAGACGCCAAATTCGACCGAATTTTGTCAACTCATGCAGCCCGTATGCGCCGATTGCGCCCGCTGAACGCCAGGTCTAGTACATTCACTTTCACTTTCTCCCTACCCACAATGCAATATACTAAGTTAGTTCTTCCTTTACCTCAGTCTCGCTGGTCCGTTTTTGGTTCTTACAGCAAGGGAAAGCACCCACTAGTCTTTTTGAACGGATTTTTCGAAGTGACCCCAAATTTTTTTCTTCTTTCCACGTGACGTGCGCAGTATTGACTCGGCGCGATGCTCGGATCGCCATTACGGATTTTTATTATTCCAATTCATGGTTTGTTGTGTGACAGTGTGTTAGCTTTGGAATAATAATATCATCATTGCTATTCAATATGCATCTTTCAGAAATGAAATGTGAGTTAGACTTTATTCTGGGTGATTTTTTGAATGAAAAGATTTGGTGTGACGTTCGGAGTTACTTCCCATCACTTGGTACTCATGTTCGATTCTCGGTTCGATTGATCAGAGTGAGAGGGTTAAAGGGAAAACAACCGATCCCAGGGATCGGGTCTTGCTCGTCAGAGAAGCTCTGCCTGGCGGTGGCTCGCACAACAGGGAACAAAGAAGGGCGAACCGTCTCTCTCGCCAGCTGTGATTCAAATGCGGCGCGCGCTCAGCGCCTCCCCTCTTTCATAGTCCAGCCGCAGGTTTAACCCCTTGCCTGCCGACCATTTTTGTGTTCAAGGAATTCCTGTGTGCCGAGCAAAAAAAGCTCAATTTCACCCTCCAATGCTAAAATTGTTATAACTCCTACAATATTTAACTTTGAAGCTGCAAACTTCACAGCATTATTGTCAATAGATCACACTGCATATACAAATCAATACAGACAAAATCAACAAGACAAAAAATGCAAACAAACATGCACTAGATCTAAAATTGACTGACCTGTCCATCTTGTTGCTTATTTCTTCAACATTACAGGGTAATCTAGAAGCAATCCACACAGATAATTGAAATATAATCCACTAGGTAATCCAGAATACACACTTCAGTGACTGTATCATTTAGCACTTCATCCAACACTTCTAGTGCAGTATATCGTCTAAACCATCCACGTTGTCGAGTACTGCCGCTAGTTGACGTCATCTTGGTTTTGTTCCAAGAACAAAAATCTATCAAATTCGAGTAAAATTCACCAAATAAAGGCCAAGGTAGACCAAGGTAGATGACTCTGTACATTAAACCCTTCTACTGTGTTCTAGGTCATTTTCTGCAGTTATTTCCCTTACACTGTAGCTGAAATATGGTGATGAACAATGCACGTAGTAACTACGTTTACAGGCACACAACAATCATACCAACAGGACGTAGTAGCTACGGGACAAGCAGGCAAGGGGTTAACAAAGATATTCTAAAAGGGTAAGATGGACTACTTAAGAGCTCGGCGAACCGGGCTGATAGAGTTATCGTTAGTGGGGACGTGTACACTATTCACAGTGGAGGCTATCCAAAAACTCAGACTGGAATTTGAACGGAGAATTCAACTGGCCTAAGAACGTGTAAAATGTGTCCTGTTTAAAAGGGACATAACCAGTGTTTATGTCCTCACTACTCATATAGGGAAAAGAGACCGGATGCTTATCTTCCCCTATACAGTCTTTGGGGTTAATGAATGAAACTACACATTTTGCACCAAAACTACTACTCATTTCAGCTATCCAGACTACTCAAGACTTGTGTAGGGGGTGAACAGGTCTGTATAAATGTAGTCCCTCAAATACGTTCCTCATTTTACAGTTGACATTTCTAATTCAGCGTTTACTAGTTAGGGCTGGTCTGCATGTGCCTCGGGTGTGTAATCGTGAGTGCGTCTTAGACAGCTAATACTGGTAGTAGTATGTAAATTAGGCGAAACAGACAATCGTTTGGTGGAGCTTAGTCTAATTCAGTATTTTTCTTTTTTATAGTGTTAGATTTTGTTGATTTCGTTGTGGCCAGAATGTTTATATTCGTGTTACGTAAAGTGTGTCGCTTAAATGATATAATTTTATCAGGGATCCTGTGTAATATGAAGAGAGAGAGAGGGAGGGGGGAGGGCTGGCCGTGTATTGGTGCATTCCTTCCTGTTGCTTGTTGACATTTTCATTAGTTTCTGTGAGGGTGAGGTGTTATCAGAGAGTGACAGTGCTGGTGAACGAGGGTGGATGTCTTTGTGAGTGAGAATCATGTTATTTTTGTTACTTTATTTCTTTGCACGGGAATGTTGGTAGCATGACTATCTTGTGTGATTCTAATGCATGTTTTTAACCCCTTGACTGCCAGAGAAATCTAAAAAAATAATAATTGGGCAAATCATGCCATGAAAAAGACAACTGATAGAGCCAATCTGGCAAAATGGTCTGGGGATATAACTCTCTTGATTGTGTTAGAGCAAAAGCCAGCATATCAGGGTTATTCCTCTTCATCTGGTGACATCATCAGTGATGTCATCAGGTCAGTACGTAATACGTTGGTGGCAGTCAAGGGGTTAACCCTTTCACCTCCAGCCATATTTCAGCTAAACATTCCATCAACTTTACCTGGGTAGAGAACAAAATCCATCTGCAGTATTGGGGATTCTTCTGTGACATATATATAAAATAAGGTCTATCCTTACTTCCCCAAGCTAAGACAATAGGGTCTTTGGATAATAGACCCCAATTTGACGCCTTTTAGTGACATAGGTGTTAAATCACTGTGGTGCTAAAATGCGACTTTGGCGGTGAAAGGGTTAATGTTGATTTTAATGTTGCTTTTGTAAAGCGCATCGAGCATACCACTGTATGGATTTTAGCGCTATATGAAATAAAATTATTATTATTATTATTATTATTATTATTATTATTCACATACTGCTACCCGTGTTGACGTGTCTAAGACCCACTCGCGATTACACGCCCAAGTCTGAATTGATGACGCAGATTTCAGTGAAATGAAATTAAAACGCAGTGTGTCGCTCTGTGTGTTGCAGGTGTGTAGCTGGGAAGGGGCCCCTGGACCCTACCATCGCTGCTGTTGTCCCCCACCACATTCATCGTGTCCCCTTTGAAGGGTCCATTGTCCCCCACCACCTTCATCGTGTCCCCTTTAAAGGGTCCATTGTCCCCCACCACCTTCATTGTGTCCCCTTTAAAGGGTCCATTGTCCCCCACCACCTTGATTGTGTCCCCTTTAAAGGATCCATTGTCCCCCACCACATTCATTGTGTCCCCTTTAAAGGGTCCATTGTCCCCCACCACCTTCATTGTGTCCCCTTTAAAGGGTCCATTGTCCCCCACCACCTTCATTGTGTCCCCTTTAAAGGATCCATTGTCCCCCACCACATTGATTGTGTCCCCTTTAAAGGGTCCATTGTCCCCCACCACATTCATTGTGTCCCCTTTAAAGGATCCATTGTCCCCCACATTGATTGTGTCCCCTTTAAAGGGTCCATTGTCCCCCACCACCTTCATTGTGTCCCCTTTAAAGGGTCCATTGTCCCCCACCACATTCATTGTGTCCCCTTTAAAGGATCCATTGTCCCCCACATTGATTGTGTCCCCTTTAAAGGGTCCATTGTCCCCCACCACATTGATTGTGTCCCCTTTAAAGGGTCCATTGTCCCCCACCACCTTCATTGTGTCCCCTTTAAAGGGTCCATTGTCCCCCACCACCTTCATTGTGTCCCCTTTAAAGGGTCCATTGTCCCCCACCACATTCATTGTGTCCCCTTTAAAGGGTCCATTGTCCCCCACCACATTCATTGTGTCCCCTTTAAAGGGTCCATTGTCCCCCACCACATTGATTGTGTCCCCTTTAAAGGGTCCATTGTCCCCCACCACATTGATTGTGTCCCCTTTAAAGGGTCCATTGTCCCCCACCACATTGATTGTGTCCCCTTTAAAGGATCCATTGTCCCCCACATTGATTGTGTCCCCTTTAAAGGGTCCATTGTCCCCCACCACATTCATTGTGTCCCCTTTAAAGGGTCCATTGTCCCCCACCACCTTCATTGTGTCCCCTTTAAAGGATCCATTGTCCCCCACATTGATTGTGTCCCCTTTAAAGGGTCCATTGTCCCCCACCACATTGATTGTGTCCCCTTTAAAGGGTCCATTGTCCCTCCATATTCATTGCATCCTCCCCATTGTCCCTCATGTTCATTGTGTAGGTTCTGTGTCCCCCATAGTCGTTGTGTCCCTTTCGGGGGTCATCGTCCCCATGTTCATCATGTTTCCTTAGGGGGCCATTGTCCCCATGTTCATCATGTTTCCTTAGGGGGACATTGTCCCCATGTTCATCATGTTTCCATAGGGGGCCATTGTCCACATGTTCATCACGTTTCCTTAGGGGTCATTGTCCCCATGTTCATGTTTACTTAGGGGTCATTGCCCCCATGTTCATCATGTTTCATTAGGGGGTCATTGTCCCGATGTTCATCGTGTTTCCTTGGGGGGTCATTGTCCCCATGTTCATCATGTTTCCTTAGGGGGTCGTTGTCCCCATGTTCATTGTGTCCACTGAGGGTCATTGTCCTCATTCTTTATGCCCCTTTGGGGTCAATGTGCCCATGTGCATCGTGTCCCTTTAATGTAGGGTCATTGTCCCCATGTTCATCGTGTCCCCTTAGGGGGTCATTGCTCTGATATAATATTATTTAGAAGAGTCAGTGTGGCTTGAAGGCAGATTTGTTTTTTTGGTATTTTTATGGGCAGATTGTTGGTTTTTACTGCTCGCTACGTAACATGAATGAATATATGTGTGTGTTAGTTAGTGATAGTGTGTGTGTGTGTGTGCGCATGCGCGTGCTAGGATGCTTTAATGTGAAAAGTCAGTTAAAGGAACTGGGCAGACAGGTGTAGAACTGATTTTGTTCAACTGAAAAAAAATATGATTTACTCTATTTTTCGGGCCATAAGGCACTTGTGTGTATTGGGGTCTGCAACGAACACCTTTTGCAAGAGTGAATGCCCTTGGAGGGTGGGCACAGCTGTTTCGGGAGGAACATTTAGTTTATCTATATTTTCATTACTTTTTTTAAGCAAACTTTAGTTAACTATAAGTAACTTTTCATAAATAACAGGTGAGAATATGTTGTAGTATGTGACAAGATTACTTATAGTCAGTGGATATTGCTAGATTTTCACTCATAGGCAATCTTATTTATGTTTGTGATACTAAGTATATTATTTCTACTAGATATGTTGATTGATACTGCTTACAAAAATAAGTTTTTACCATCAATCTGAGGGAAGAAATATATTTGAAATACTATGTAGAGCATACAGCCAAAATATCTTCACAGACAATAGCTTGGTGCAGTTTTTATCTAAGATTTCTTGATTCAGGCTTTTAACTAAATAGCTTGATTTTGTGTGGGACGGAACAGCTGTGGCGCGTGCTAGGATGCTTTAATGTGAAAAGCCAATGAAAGGAACTGGGCAAACAGGTGTAGAACTGATTTTGTTCAACTGAAAAAAAATATGATTTACTCTATTTTTCGGGCCATAAGGCACTTGTGTGTATTGGGGTCTGCAACGAACACCTTTTGCAAGAGTGAATGCCCTTGGAGGGTGGGGGGGAAGATGGTTCAGTACTGACCAGACAGGGGGATAACTCTGGCCAATAACCCCTATTTGATGCCACTAAATGGCTGCCTTTCGCAAGAGTGAATGCCCTTGTCAGTACTGACCAGCAAGAGCAATTACTCTGACTGTCAATGGCGTTAATAACCCTAGTTGCAAAGGCCTATAAGGCGAATAGGGCAAATTTTTTATAAATTCTAAAAAGCAAAAGAAAGCAAAAGGCACCCTCGTTTATAAGGCACCTCGCAAAAGAAAGTCAAACTTCGAAGCTCATACGTGCCCGGTATTGAACGCTTGGCGACCGCCATAACTGCTGTCATAAACGAGAGTTGGCTCCCCTTTCAATTCATCCAAGTTCCGTTTGTGCGACTTCCTGTTGTTGTGTTTGCACTTTTTTTCTCACGCGCGAAAACTGGTAGAGTTACGGCATTTTAAGCTCTACACCGATGCTTTTAACATCCAATGAAGGGTTACGGCATCTGTGTGGACGGTATCTCGGACAATAATAGGGATTTTGCATTTGTTTATGTTGCTGCTATGTTGATTATTAATCAAATTCGTTTAACCCTTTCGCCGCCAGCCATTTTTCAGCCAATAAATACCATTAAACTTAACTTGGGTACAGAAAAAAAACCCTGCAATATTGTGAATTCTTCTGTGATATGCATAACATTAGGCCTATCCTTACCTCCCAAAATTACAAAAATAGGGTCTTCAGATTACAGGGCCTGATTTGATGCTTTTTAGTGACAAAGGTATTAAACCATTGTGGTGCAAAAATGTGACATTGGCAGTGAAAGGGTTAAACCATAGGGCTTTTGAAGCATTTTATCGCGAGTATTCGTCATATCAGCGACTCATGACCACTTTCGATGTCTAGACACTGTCGATTGTTTGTGCAAATATTGATTGATTGTGATGCAGTTACTGTTGGAATGGAGTGCGCAGGGTTTTAAAAACACATCCCAAAACATATTTTCCGGACTATAAGGCGATAGCTTTTTTTTCTCCAGACTTAGACCCCTGCGCCTTATAATGTGACTAATAATATAGTAAGAAACTATAATAACAAAATCAAAATTTTGTGTAAAAAATTTTTGGGGGGGGGGGGTGGAAGGGTGGGGGGGGGGGGGTGCGCCTTATCAAATATGGTAAATGAAATTGGAAATGTTTTATGTTTGTTTATTTGTTTCTTTTTTTAATAATAAATTTAAGGGTGACCCACCAGGTCGCGTGTCAAGATCACGGGTTTCACGCGTTTTCCCTCTTATGGCTGGTACCCACGTGTCATCATATCCGGCCACAAGGAGCGCGCCATATTATGGGAGACCGCCATCTTAGTCAGTAACTTTGTTTAAAAAATGCCAGATCGATGCTGTTTACACACAAATCTGACTAAGATGGCGACACTTCCGTTGGAAGGGTCGAGATGCGCACGCAGGTGTGGGGGGGGGGGGGGGAGCCATAGCTGGTAAGAAATCTTGTTTTGACCAGGTTTGACTCTCACTCAAATGCCCCCAAATTGAGAAAAGAAACATCGTTTTAAAGAGCAGCCTCAGTTTGAAGTTGGGGACATTTGTATGTGGGTCACAGCTACCCAGAAAAAAACCAAGGGACTGAATCGTGGTGGGTCAGTGTGTCTTTAAAGGGTACACGTCACCCCCTGTTTAGAATTTTAACGGGTATTTTCACCCCCCCTGTTGCAAATTTTAAGGGGCAAAGGCGAAAACATGGGAGAAGCTTCATCCCCCACCCCCCACCCCCCCACCCCCTACCCCCCCCACAATGAGCTTTCAACGATTTGGGCTTTCTGCGCGATCCAGTAGAACTGATTTTAACGATCTGGGCCCGGACAGCTTGATCCAAAGGCCTAACAGACGATTGAAGCGCTTAGAGCTTAAAGATTAGGCGCTATAAA
>CM065712.1:14017429-14024929 GCA_017654935.2 Phymorhynchus buccinoides | reverse complement strand
AGATAGAGGGACAGACAGAGAGAGATAGAGGGACAGACAGAGAGAGATAGAGGGACAGACAGAGAGAGAGAGAAAGAGGGGGAGAGATTTTTTGTTTGTTTTGTTTCCAATTTCAAGTTTTGTATAATTTCTTTATTATCTATTGAATTTCATCGGTTTTTTTGTTTTACTTTTTTTTGGTCAATGTCAGTACAGCTTTTATAGTTAATCTGACAATAAATTGGTTCCAGTCCAGCCCAGTGTGTGTGTGCGTGTGTGTTTGCCTTTAAAACGTGAGCAAGGTTAGGAATGGGTATGTGTTTATATACCTTAAAATATGTACATTATTAAGAGTGTATGTGTCAGGGTTCGTAGCAGTTGGGAAAGTTTTGGGAAGGTTTGGGGAAAATTGACTTCATTTTCAAGGCCCATGAAGTGTATGTGTCAGGGTTCGTAGCAGTTGGGAAAGTTTTGGGAAGATTTGGGGAAAATTGACTTTATTTTCAAGGCCCATGAAGTGTATGTGTCAGGGTTCGTAGCAGTTGGGAAAGTTTTGGGAAGATTTGGGGAAAATTGACTTCATTTTCAAGGCCCATGAAAGTTTGTGAAAAATGAAAAACCAAGAGTAGTGTCTTTGGAAGTTTGTGAATTTTGAGCTACTGTCAAATCTTCATCAAACTGCCCCCCAAAATCGCCCAGGACCATAATTTTGAATCACCGTGCCCAGGAAAACCCCCAAACAAAACATTTTGATCTTTTCGATTTTTAACCGGAATTGATGCGAGTTGCTTCCCTTTAAAGACATCCGGGTTCTTCTCGGTTCTTTTCGGTAAAAAGCAGTACTGCGCAAAATGCCGGGCAAATGTTATGGGGCGCCGACGTGCTAAAAGACCAGTTAATTACTTAACTGGCATTACTATTCCAGTTAAGTACTTAACTTACCGGAAGCGGAAATCGCTTATACAAGTTAACTAGTTAACTGACATTTCGAAGTTTTTTTTCCGTTTGAGAGGGGATTATTTTCTGAAGGTTTTGTAACACGCAATGTAATTGGTCGGCGTTTTTTATTTTTGTTGTTTTTTACTTAACGATTACCTGCGTCAAGTGCTATTGACCCTGACCCTTTTCCGCAAATATGGCTGATGATCGCTTTGCATGTGCCAATTTGCCTGAAGTTGCATCTGTAATAGATGCAGCGAAACGTGTGCTACGTTGCGTTAATGTATAGCCTAGGCCGTCTCAAAAAGATATGCTTCTAAAGTTGCAGCAAGATTTGACTACCATACGTTCATTGGACAGCAATTCAACCTAACGGATACAATCTATTCACTAACTCATAGGAACGGACAATGATATATTTATGCTATTTGATGCTATTTGGGGATTATTTCAGTTACTAAAACGTATTTGGAGCAATTTCTAGGGAAAGATTGCTGATCTGCAGTATCCAATGAGATTTCGTGTTACAAAAACAAGTTAACTAGTTCAACCATGATAAAATGCCACTTTAAGCAGTTAACTGACCGGAAGCGGAAATTGAATAGAAAGTCCACTTAAGTAGTTAACTGGTATTTTATCACGTTTTGGGAAGAAGAAAGTCCACTTAAGTAGTTAACTGGTATTTTATCACGTTTCGGGAAGAAGAAAGTCCACTTAAGTAGTTAACTGGTATTTTATCACGTTTCGGGAAGAAGAAAGTCCACTTAAGTAGTTAACTGGTATTTTATCACGTTTCGGGAAGAAGAAAGTCCACTTAAGTAGTTAACTGGTATTTTATCACGTATTGGGAAGAAGAAAGTCCACTTAAGTAGTTAACTGGTATTTTATCACGTTTTGGGAAGAAGAAAGTCCACTTAAGTAGTTAACTGGTATTTTATCACGTTTTGGGAAGAAGAAAGTCCACTTAAGTAGTTAACTGGTATTTTATCACGTTTCGGGAAGAAGAAAGTCCACTTAAGTAGTTAACTGGTATTTTATCACGTTTCGGGAAGAAGAAAGTCCACTTAAGTAGTTAACTGGTATTTTATCACGTTTCGGGAAGAAGAAAGTCCACTTAAGTAGTTAACTGGTATTTTATCACGTTTTGGGAAGAAGAAAGTCCACTTAAGTAGTTAACTGGTATTTTATCACGTTTGAGCCCGATAAAATGTGTCTTCAGTGAGCTTTGGCTCGAAAACACTGCATATAAAGTATGGCTGCGAAAGGATGCAACAAGCAATCAGACTTGTGGCGGTGCCATAGCCGATGAGGTTTAACCCTTTCACCGCCAGCCATGTTTCAGCCATAAATGTTCCATTAATTTTACTTAGATACAGAACAAAATCCATCTCCAGTATTTGGAATTTTTGTGTGACCAATTTTATAAATAAGGCATATCCTTGTTTCTCAAAACTACGACAATAGGGTCTTTACATAATAGACCGCGATTTCATGCCTTTTAGTGATATAGGTGTTAAATCACTGTGGTGCTAAAATGCGACTTTGGCGGTGAAAGGGTTAACCGAGGCGTGGTTACCGCTACACCTATCTGTATTAATTTTTTTTAAAGTCGGGACTTTACTGGTTTCGTACTGCCTCCGGGCATTGCCTCCAGTATTGTTCCCACCATATTTGTATTTACAAATGTCCCGTATGTGTCTGATTCAGACCAAGAGGACGTAAAACACCATTTTCGCATGCAACCAACAAGCGCTCAGCATATTGTGCGGCTTGCCGGAAAACCTTCGATGTGGGATCAATGGGTGAAGGAGGAGTCATCAGCCATAGTGAAGTGGGTTTTGAAAACCCTAAGGATGGGCTTTGAAAGTTTGGGAAAATTAGGATTCTGTTTGGCTATGAACCCTGATGTGTATGTACCCCATAAAATGTGTACATCTAAGATTAAGAATGTGTGTACATGTGTATGTACGGTACCCCTTAAAATCTGTACAACTAAGATTAACTCATTCGCATTGCAACGATTTTTAGTTATTAAAAAAACCCTCACTAGTCACTCCAGCCATACACACAAACAAAACATGCATAAACAAAAGGAGAAATGAAAGAAGATTACGGGGTTTTTCTTCAGGTTTAGACATAGGGTATATCAGACTTTTTTTTTTATATATATATACTTTATATAGAAAAACACTACACCGATTGGTTTCCCCACAACAAACCACTACAAAGGCAGAGTCAGAGGCAAAATTGTGGTATAAGGGAGCGAAGCGAGTTTAGGTGTGGTGTGCACACATATTTACTTCCCTTGAAGCAAATGCATCAAATTGACAGCTATCTGTTAGTTCCGCACACATATGGCTGGAACGACTTGAGTGAGTTAAGAATGTGCGTGTGTATGTACCCCTTAAAATGTGTACAAGTAAGATTAAGAATGTGTGTGTGTGTGCATTTAAAAAACAATTTTTTTGCAAATTCACACACTTTACTTTCACTGTTCAGAATAACACATACACTGATACATTTTACTAATTCACACACTTTGCTTTCGCTGTTCAGAATAACACATACACTGATATTACTCATTCACACACTTTACTTTCACTGTTCAGAATAACACATACACTGATATTACTAATTCACACACTTTACTTTCATTGTTCAGAATAACACATACACTGATATTACTAATTCACACACCTTACTTTCACTGTTCAGAATAACACATACACTGATATTACTAATTCACACACTTTACTTTCGCTGTTCGGAATAACACATACACTGATATTACTAATTCACACACCTTACTTTCACTGTTCAGAATAACACATACACTGATATTACTAATTGGTTTAAACAAATTTTACTTGATCATTGTTCAGAATAACACATACACTGATATTACTAATTGGTTTAAACAAATTTTTATTGATCATTGACATACACTGACAAGAACATACAACACAGTGCAGGAAACACAAAAGCAACGCTTAAAGTGTCACCTGCAAATTACTAATTCACACACTTTACTTTCACTGTTCAGAATAACACATACACTGATAGTACTAATTTTGTTTTTTTAACTTATCAACAAACTATCACACTTCTTTTTTTTTTTAAGGTGCCAACAAGCTGCAGATACTGCAGATGTTTATTTCCAAATATGTTACATGATCATCAAGGAAAAAGGTTCACAACAATGTCCAAAATGTGTGTGCATTTAAAACATGTTCAATGTTAGGAACGTGTGTGTGTGTGTAGCCCTTAAAAATGTGTACTATTATTTGGAATGGGTAGGCCTATGTCGTGTGTAGCCCTTAAAAATGTGTACTATTATTTGGAATGGGTAGGCCTATGTCATGTGTAGCCCTTAAAAATGTGTACTATTATTTGGAATGGGTAGGCCTATGTCATGTGTAGCCCTTAAAAATGTGTACTATTATTTGGAATGGGTAGGCCTATGTCGTGTGTAGCCCTTAAAAATGTGTACTATTATTTGGAATGGGTAGGCCTATGTCGTGTGTAGCCCTTAAAAATGTGTACTATTATTTGGAATGGGTAGGCCTATGTCGTGTGTAGCCCTTAAAAATGTGTACTATTATTTGGAATGGGTAGGCCTATGTCGTGTGTAGCCCTTAAAAATGTGTACTATTATTTGGAATGGGTAGGCTATGTCGTGTGTAGCCCTTAAAAATGTGTACTATTATTTGGAATGGGTAGGCCTATGTCATGTGTAGCCCTTAAAAATGTGTACTATTATTTGGAATGGGTAGGCCTATGTCATGTGTAGCCCTTAAAAATGTGTACTATTATTTGGAATGGGTAGGCCTATGTCGTGTGTAGCCCTTAAAAATGTGTACTATTATTTGGAATGGGTAGGCCTATGTCATGTGTAGCCCTTAAAAATGTGTACTATTATTTGGAATGGGTAGGCCTATGTCGTGTGTAGCCCTTAAAAATGTGTACTATTATTTGGAATGGGTAGGCCTATGTCGTGTGTAGCCCTTAAAAATGTGTACAACTAAGATTAAGAAAGTGTGTGTGTGTCTTTAAACATGTTCAATGTTAGGAATGGGTATGTATGTATGTGTGTGTGTGTACCTCTTAAAATGTGTACGTTATCAAGAATGGCTATGTTTTGTGGGTACCCCTTAAAATGTGTACAAACTAAGATTAAGAATGTGTGTGTGTGTGTGTGTGCGTGCGTGCGTGTGCCTTTAAAACATGTTCAATGTTAGGAACGGGTATGTATGTGTGTGTGTACCCTTTAAAATGTGTGCAATCTAAGATTAAGAGTGTTTGTGTGTGTGTGTATATGTGCCTTTAAAACATGTTCAATGTTAGGAACGGGTATGTATGTGTGTGTGTGTGTGTACCCCTTAAAATGTATACAAACTAAGATTGAGTGTTTGTGTGTGTGTGTGTGTGTGTGTGTGTGTGTGTGTGTGTGTGTGTGTGTGTGTGAGCCTTTAAGTCATGTTCAATGTTAGGAATGGGTATGTGTGTGTGTGTGTGTGTGTGTGTGTGTGTGTGTACCCCTTAAAATATGTACAACTAAGATTAAGTGTTTGTGTGTGTGTGTGTGTGCGCGCGCGCGCGCGCGCGCGCGTGTGTGTGTGTGTGTGTACCCCTTAAAATGTCTACAAGATTCGTACGTCATACTCACTGATGAATATGCACGTACGGTTATACTTATGATTATGCATAGGTCCATTAAACATTTCTTTTAAAGAGCGAGAGGGTGTAAAAGAAATAGAGAATGGGAGAGATAGTGGGAAATGAAAGAATCGGAAGAGAGAGAGAGAGAGAGAGAGAGAGAAGTTTTCTGCAAGGATACCTTTTGTCATCTACAGTATTTTTTGTTTTGGACAATCCAATCTGGTAGATCTTTATTTCATATTAATCGTCGTAAGTTTATTTGTCATAATTTTTATTTTAGTGTTGTCACTGTCCATCGTCAGTTTTATCATTGCATCACTACAAGTTCTTTACGTCATGTGTGTCACTATGTCATATCTATTTTTAGCACTGGACAACGGGTTGAACCCGAAACGTCATGATTTGTTTTGTTCTGGTTTTCTTTTGAGTTTCAATTTCGACTTTTTTAAAAATTTGAATGAAAAGAAGTTTAAGAATGTGTATGTACATACACCCCCTGAAAATGTGTACCAGATTCGGAATATGTGTTGCTCCGTTAAAATGTGTACAACTAAGATTCGGAATAATGTGTTGCCCCTTTAAAATGTGTACAACTAAGTCATCGCAGCATACTTGTGGCGGTGCCATAGCCGATGAGGTTTAACCGAGGCGTGGTTACCGCTACACCTATCTGTATTAATAATAAATCGGGACTTTACTGGTTTCGTACTGCCTCCGGGCATTGCCTCCAGTATTGTTCCCACCATATTTGTATCTATTACACATGTCCCATATGTGTCTGATTCAGACCAAGACGACGTAAAACACCATTTTCGTCGTCATGTACAACTAAGATTCGGAGTATGTGTTGCTCCTTTGAAATGTGTACAACTAAGATTCGGAATAATGTGTTGCTCCTTTAAAATGTGTACAACTAAGATTCGGAACGTGTATGTGTGTGCGTGCCCCTTGAAAGATGTTCCAGGTTTGATTAAAGGTGGACCCTGACGAATGAGTTTTTTGCCAGAAACACATCGAGATCACCATGAAAACACCATTTACAGAGATCGCAACACTCACTTTGCTCCGCTTTCCTAGAAATCAAACCGTCAAATCGGCGATTCATCCTTGGCGGAGGTGCTGGAAGGAAGTCAAATTATTTCACTGAAAGAGAAGGCGTCTCTTTTGTAATGGCGACCAAATTGTTTGCACGAAATGTTCGCAATACAGCCTTTTTAGTTATCTTTACAAATAAAAAAAATGCAGTTTATCTAAAAGAATTTCGCACACAACAAAGGAAATAGCTTCGATTTTTTTGTTTTTACTGCACTACAAAAAAGAAAAAGCTTCAACCACAATGGGTTTGGCCTCCACCCACCCTATCCAAAATGGCTTCTCTCTCCGGCATCTCCGCTAAGGAGGAATCGCCGATTTGACGGTTTGATTTCTAGGAAACCAGAGCAAAGCGAGTGTTGCAATCTCTGTAAAGGGTGTTTTCCTGGTGATCTCGACGTGTTTCTTACAAAAACTCATCCGTCAGGGTTCACCTTTAACATTGTCCTCTATGATGGTATCAACTTTTGATGTTCAATGTTGTTGTTTTCATTTTCCAATGTATTTTTTTTAAAGATATTGTTAAACTTTATTCATAATCTAGGATCTCTTTTTTGTGTTTTATTTAACTTTTGGTTATCTTGTTCTTTAGTCACCCCCCACCCCCTCCCCCTCCCCTCCGATTTTCGCATTGACCATTTTCACTGAGAAAACAACATTCTGCCTTTGGGGGGGGGGGGGGGGGCGAAAAACTGGATAGGGTTAGGATCAGCCTACTAAGGTTCACCCCCCCCCCCCCTACATTTCTCGGTTAATTGTATTTTTCCGTTATTGCCTTTCTTACCATACATAAAGCTGTATTTTAGGAACATTTCCACCAAATTATCTTTT
>CM065712.1:14009929-14012429 GCA_017654935.2 Phymorhynchus buccinoides | reverse complement strand
TTCTCGTCGTAAAACTCTATCGAACGCGCCATTTTGATACTTTTTTTAAACGAAGCATTTCATTGGTAGATAGGACTAGTATCTTTGACTGTGACCTACACCTAGCCTAATAGGTGGTATTCTACGAACTCGTTTAGCGGCTTCAATTACAGATGAAACGCCGGGAAGATTCGCTCGTTGAAATCGTTCAGCTGCCATGTTTGTTTGACTACATGTAGGGGCCTAGGCCTATCGTCTTATTCAAATTCACGGGTCACTGCCCTGCCAAGGCCACAAACTTGTCGCTGAAGCCATGTACCAATCAGAAATCGTGATAGAAAAACTATATCTCGATAGGGTTATTTTGTGGAAACCCTATCTAGCTGTTCGACAGAGTTTTAAAACTCTATCGAACAGCTAGATAGGGTTTTCAAACTCTATCGAACTGATAGATACAGTTTCTGAGGTTCACAAATAAAGACATTGGACACAGAAAAGCTTTATCAAAGCAAACTATTCTGCATTTCAAATGCACTAACTTTTCAGTCCTTCAGAGTAGGGGTATGGAGCTGGCTATTCACTGAGATTTTTCTTTCATACAGTTTCGAAACTCTATCGAACAGCTAGATAGAGTTTTGTATCTTTGGCGCGCCATACGAATGGTAGAAGCATGACCTTTTAACCCTAAAAACAGCCGCCCAAAACAACAGCGTGAATGCGAAGTCCGCCATTTGTTTTTAACTGACTGTGTCTTGTTGATGTTGTTGTTCTTCTTCTTCTTCTTCTTCTTCCTCTTCTGTGGTGGTGACCAGCTTCTTTTTATAGAAGTAAATGCACACACTTTAGTGGATGACCAAAGAAACAGAAGCAGAAGAGAGGGGAAATAACCTCCAGCAAAGACAAAAAGCGTCAACGTTTGCGACACTAATCTTCTCCGCAAAGTGAAAAATGTTACGTCCTCTTGGCAAAGTCATACGGGACATTACTGTGACTTTCAGATATAGATTTTTTTTCGTTGATCTTCCTCTTCTCCTTGGCCTTATTATTATTAGGCAGCCAACTTCATCACGTTGAAGATTCTGCTGCACTTTAGTACGACAAGAAAGAAAATAAGTTCAGGAAAGATAGTGATATAGAAAGTGATGAATCTAGGCATCTCCATATTTTTTGTTCGAATCACGTCGAGGTCACAATTTTTTTGTATACTACTTGTGGCGGTGCCATAGCCGATGAGGTTTAACCGAGGCGTGGTCACCGCTACAGCTATCTGTATTCATTTTAAAAAATCGGGACTTTACTGGTTTCGTACTGCCTCCGGGCATTGCCTCCAGTATTGTTCCCACCATATTTGTATTTACAAATGTCCCATATGTATCTGATTCAGACCAAGAGGACGTAAAACACCATTTTCGCCGTCGCGATATAGAAAGTGAACTGATGAGATGTTATGGGGAGAAGATATGTCCCAAAACAGTGAGGGATAATTTAAGATTTTTTAGATGCACCGTTTGCTATGCAGATGGATGTTTATGAGATTAAAAAATATATATTTTCTTCCATTCCCTTCCCTTTTTCCTTTCACCTTTTTTTGTAGGTCAGTCAGATATTGAAGATTGATTTTTTTTTTTTTTAAAGAAGGGGGGGGGGGGGGGGTGTAGGGGAAGACGTTTGGTAGAGGGAAAGACGAGTTCAAAGTCATACACGACCGTTTAATGCCCCGGTCTAGTCGGAGACATCCGGGGGGCCCCGCATGATGCATGCAGAGTGCGTCATGCACGACCGTTACCTGGGCCCCACATGATGCATGCAAAGCGTGTCATGCACGACCGTTACTCGTGGCCCCACATGGTCCATGCAAAGGAGCAGGGGACATGACACGTGTGACATTAAGGTCGCGCATGTTGCGTGCAGAGGAGGACCACAGACCTTTCGCAGTACCTAGGCAGGGCCAATCCGGCTACGGCCGTAGCGGCCCCCGGGGTCGAACCCCGACCGGCACAGCTCCTGTCTTTCATTTACCACTACTTTGATCTATGGCCCCTAATTCCCTAGTTTAATGTGTGGTTGGGACATGGGGGGGGGTGGGGGGAGGAGGAGGTGACTGAGGCAGGGTGGTTTGGTGGACGTGTTTATGGAGGGCTGACTTTGCAGCGGTGGACGAAGTAGGCTTTCAGTTCGTTTTTCTTTGTTGATTATTTATTTTTAAATTCATTACATTTCTTTGATGAAAATAACCTTAAACCGATTCTAACACTGTCCATTAAAGATCCACCAGATCACGTGTCAACATCACGTGGTTTCACGTGGTTTCCCTCTCATAACTGGGAAGAAATCTTGTTTTGACCAAGTCTGACTCCCATATAAATGACCCCAAATTGAAACCGACGCATCAGTTTAAAGAGCAGCCTCAATTTGAAGTTGGGGAAATTTGTATGTGGGTCACAGCAACCCAGAAAAAAACCCCAAGGGACTTAATCGTGGTGCGTCACTGCGGGGTCTTTAAGACCGATTCAAGGCGAAA
>CM065712.1:13978371-13985871 GCA_017654935.2 Phymorhynchus buccinoides | reverse complement strand
GGGGGGGAGAGAGAGAGAGAGAGAGAGAGAGAGAGAGAGAGAGAGAGAGAGAGAGAGAGAGAGAGAGAGAGAGAGAGAGAGAGAGAGAGAGAGAGAGAGAGAGAAGACGAACGAACGAACGAACGAACGAACGAACGAACGAACGAACGAACGAACGCACGAATGTTTTTTATTGAGGGAAAGCGGAATAACCGACAGAGGTCAAAATAAAATAAAAGATGGAAGAAATGAAGTAATATATGCAGGAAAAATAATGCATAGTAAATACAATGTACAATAAGAAGACTTAACACATAAGCATGTATTATAACAAATGAGATTTTTGGAAAAGGATACAAAGTAGACATTCTTGGATATTATGAGCTAGAGTATTCGTTCATGAGTATTTGATGATATCTTTTTTGAATGTGTTTAAACAAACATGAACGTTAATTTGGGAAGAAATGCCGTTCCAGAGGAGACCCTCTGCATATTGTTGGCTAGATTTGAATAAATCTAATTTTGGAAGAGGTAACATCAGTCTACGAGGAAGACATTTCATGTTGAATTGAATTTTTTTCTTGTAGAGAAGGAGGAGCATAGCCTGACATAATTTTGAACATAAATATTGCTTTATTATATCTTAATTTAAAAAGAAGAGGGAGAATGTCTAATGATACATAATCGGATTAAGTCAGACTCGACGATTTTAGTAAGACTAAATTCAGTGCTCGTCTAT
This sequence comes from Phymorhynchus buccinoides, assembly GCA_017654935.2. NCBI lineage: Eukaryota > Metazoa > Mollusca > Gastropoda > Neogastropoda > Raphitomidae > Phymorhynchus > Phymorhynchus buccinoides. The sequence continues at coordinate 13,985,153 of CM065712.1, read as the reverse complement.
AGAGACTATGCAGTGGCTTTAGGGTTTGCTCACTTGCTGAATCCCAGAGTGTAAACGAATAGTTTATGTGAGATTCAATGTATGTGTCGTGCCTAACTCACAGAATTGCCTAGTCTGTAGAATAGGCAGCCAATATGCCTAGTTTGTGAAGCAGGCACTAGCACTGCCTAACTTGTAAATTAACTTTTCAGACGTGCCTAATCTACAGAATGGGCAGTCTAGTCTGTGGGTTAGGCAGAGTGCCTAGTTTACAAATTAGGCAGTCCTTGTTTTAATCTCCAACACAACTCCTCTTTAATATAACACCAAGAATACACTAGTAATGTCAAGAAGAGAACAGTGGCGTAGGAACAGGGGGGGGGGGGGGGTAAAATACAAAAAATACAAATATGATTTTTTTTAAATTAATGTTAAAAGGGATAAGCGAGAGGCAAATCATTAATATAAATTGAAAAGAGGATCGGGCCAAGGATTGACCCTTGAGGAATTCCATATTTTAAGGGGAGGAGAGAGGATTTTTTTACCATTAGTGAAAACAAGTTGGTATCTTTGATCTAAGAATGAAGACATTAATTCTCTGGTATTACTAGAGAGGCCGTATAATGTTAGATTTTTTAAGAGCAACACATGATCAATCACATCAAAAGCTTTATCAAAGTCTATAAAAAGGACACCAGTAATTAAGTTATTCTTAATATTGGATAGCCATTTATTGATTAAAATTTGTAAGTGCAGAGAGAGAGAGAGAGAGAGAGAGAGAGAGAGAGAGAGAGAGAGAGAGAGAGAGAGAGAGAGGGAGAGAGAGAGAGAGAGAGAGGAAAGAGAGAGAGAGAGAGAGAGAGAGAGATGGGAGAGAGAGAGAGAGAGAGAGAGAGAGAGAGAGAGAGAGAGAGAGAGAGAGAGAGAGAGAGAGAGCCTTTGTAACTCTGAGATCCCTGCCCCTTTATAGTGATGTACTAGTTAAGACACGGTGTACCCTATTTTGGGTGATTAACAATAACTCCCCTGTTATGTAGAGCGAGGGTGAGGCTGTGGTAGCATGTGAGATCGCCAGCACGACAGGTTGTGTTTGTCTAGCTTACATTAGTACAGACAATCACACATAATGTTGTTTTATCAGGTATAATTCCTCGATTTGGGTGTCTATTTCGATTTTCGTATTTAAAAGACCCTTATAACTCTAGAATCTGTTTGTCTAGTTTTTGTTAGTACAGAAAATCATACAAAAAATATCCCCATGCACTCTCTTTGACTCTGCCTTTTCCCTTTGCTTTCTATCCTGTACTATCTTTCTGACTTATTGGCCCCATTTTAAAAAAAACAAAAATCTTCCAAATATTTTTTCTCCTCTGAGCTCCTCCGAAATCGGAATGTGTCGGCTGTCCTACGCAGCGGGGAGACCAGTGAAAACTAAAAACCGGACACATAGTTTACGTACCTTGCCCATTATGGCCATATGGTCTGGGAACGCAGAAGAAGAAGAAAAATACTTACAGCTTTTTTTTCTCTAGGTATAATTCTCCGATTTTGATATCTGTATTTCGATGTTCTTTAAAACAAACAAACAAACAATTATGAAAACAACCCACTTATATCTGAGGAATGTGTGTGTCTAGATTTCACGTGCGCATGGGACAGTAATGTTATTTCTTCGTCATAATTATATTGTGTCCATGTTACATGTCCTTTATATTGTCCTTCTATTGCGGGGTAATTATTAGCTATCGACGACCCGTATCATTAAGCTTTGACCCGTTCTACGTAATTAGCGTATGCGGACTCTTAACGGGAATAAGATTATTAGTGACGTCACAAAACTGATGGTTATGTGGGGGTGGAAGGTGTGAGAGAGAGGTGGTGGTGGTGGTGGTGGTGGTGTGTGTGTGTGTGTGTGTGTGTGTGTGTGTGTGTGTGTGTGTGTGTATGTGTTTGTGCATGTGCGTGCGCGCGCGCGCGGGTGTGTGTCAAGTCAAGTAAAGTCAAAATGATCTTTATTGACGATAAAAGAATAAGTTAAACAACGCTTTTTTCATCCTGTCGTCATAATCTCTCTCTCTCTCTCTCTCTCTCTCTCTCTCTCTCTCTCTCTCTCTCTCTCTCTCTCTCTCTCTTACTCCTTTTTGCTGACGATATATGCTTGTTTTCATCCACACCAGTAGGGCTTCAACATCAAATTGATAATCTTGCCGAGGCGTCAAAATCGCTTGGTTTAAGGGTCAATCTTAGCAAAACAAAAGTAATGGTTTTTAGAAGAGGTGGGCATTTATCTAGGACAGAAAAATGGTTTTTACGAAGGAACAGAAATAGAAATTGTCAATAGTTATAAATATTTAGGTTTTACAATAACTACTAAATTATCTTTTGATTCAGCTCTGGGGGAATTAGCAGGTAGAGCTAAAGGCAAAGTTGTAGAGATTTTTAAAACAATGTGGTCTCTTGGAACAATGGATCCGACAGTTTTCTTCAAATTGTTTGATGCACAAGTAAAACCGATGTTGTTATATTCTGCCGAAATTTGGGGCATGTCACGTTTCCAAATTATAGAATCTCCTCATCTATTCGCTTGTAAAAGATTTCTCCAAATTAGTCCTAAGACCCCAAACCTGATGGCATACGGCGAACTAGGTAGATATCCTTTATTTGTCGATTGTATTTTAAAAGCAATCAGATATTGGTTTAAGTTACAAAAATTAGATCGGTGCAGATTACCAAAACAGGCATATGAAATGCATAGAAACAAGTGCACCCAAGAAAAAGACAATCAATTTGACAAGCATAACTGGGTCAGTACAGTTAGACGTTGTTTAGATACATATGGTTTTTCAGAAGTATGGTTAAATGGTGGGGTGGGAAACGAATTTTTTTTTTACATGTGTTTAGGCAACGGATAATTGATTGCTATAAGCAAGAATGGTCTGGTAAACTCCACGAAAGTGACAGGTTTGATACGTATCGATGTTTTAAATCCTGGTTGAACCCGGAAAAGTATCTTACAGACATAACTATTATGAAATTCCGTACTGCATTCACAAGATTTAGACTTGGCGTTTCTGGTATTAATGTTCACAGACGATATTCAAATAAATCGAAGAGCTGTCCAAATTGTAACGTTATAGAAGATGAACGGCACTTTTTGCTAGTGTGTCCACTGTATCAAATTTTAAGAAAAAAGTACTTAGCTAAAGCCTTCAAAAATACAAATGAAAATATGCATTTATCTGTACTATTGCAAAACGAAACAACATTTATAAATCACTCCGTGGCAATGTTTATATATTATGCCTTAAAGAGAAGAGAAGAAGAAAATTTAAACTAGATAGTATTTTATAAATATCTCTATCCAATGCTTTTGGTGTTTAAGGAAAATCCACTGTTGTATTTTTGTTGTTGATGCGAAATGCTTAACTCGTGCATGATGTTTTGTTTTGTTTATTTTATTTTATTCATATTATGTTGTGTCATATTTTGTTACCACCCTTGCATACAGGCCGGTGGCCTTGCAGTAAACATTTTCAGTGTTCAGTGTTCAGTTCTCTCTCTCTCTCTCTCTCTCTCTCTCTCTCTCTCTCTCTCTCTCTCTCTCTCTCTCTCTCTCTCTCTCTCTCTCTCTCTCACGTGTTTGTTTTTCTTCTGCCACTGTTTCTTATCACCCACTTAGCTGAACAACATAATGGCGAATGAAGGTATCGAGAGTCCAGAATTGGTGCTATGCAAACTAATTTCAGAACCGAACAGCGCCCCCACCCACCCCCAATAAAACCTTTACAATACCCCCTCACACCCCACACCCCCTTGCCACCACCACCCACCCCACCCCGGACCCTTTATACCTACCCCCCTCCCCTCCCCCGCACACCCACACTCACACTCACTCATCATAAAGGGGAAGACGGGTGTACAATGAGGGGGACACATAGAAACGGGAATACATAGAGATGGGGGGCACAATGAGGGTGACACATAGAAACGGGGATACATAGAGATGGGGGCACAATTAGGGTGACACATAGAGACGGGGGCACAATGTTGCAAAACTTTTTCGTTAATTTAGAACGCAGTCCAATAGGGAAGCACTTGTAATTCATATCCATTCTATTAGGTGGGTTATGAGGTGGGTTCTTTCTTCCTTAGCTCGGTCGCATAGATAATTATTTGTAGTTTGCTTCTATTGCTATTATTGGATGACGGACGGGAGGGGGGACTGTGGGGGTGTGGAGGGGGTGGGGGTGGGGGGGGGGGGTAATGTTGGGTTTTGTTTTCCATTTGGGGTGATTTTTGTTTTTGCCGTTACTGGTTTTATTCCTATTTTTTGTGGTTTATTTATTACTTCTACAGTGCAGTCCTATCCATTCATATTGATTGTGCATACACCTGTATGCATATACTTTGATATACACATACACACATGGACAAATTCGCATGCACACAATCACTGTAACATGCATAAACTTTTATTTTATTTTAATTTTATTTTTATTTTATTTTTATTGTCCTGTCTAATATCACGAGAAGTGGATAGACGTTAAATGAAAACACACACACACACACACACACACACACACACACACACACACACACACACACACACACACACACACACACACACACTGACACACACACCTCACACACACACACACACGACACACACACCTCTACACACACACACACACACCGACACACACACACCTACACACACACACACACACACACACACACACACACACACACACACACACACACACACACACACACACACACACACACACACACACACACACACACACACACACACTTGCCTGAATCACTTTTAGTGGAATGACGTTAGACTGAACAACACACACACACACACACACACACACACACACACACACACACACACACACACACACACACACTTGTCTGAATCACTTTTAGTGGAATGACGTTAGACTGAACAACACACACACACACACACACACACACACACACACACACACACACACACACACACACACACACACACACACATACACACACACACACACACACACACACACACACACACACACACACACACACACACTTGTCTGAATCACTTTTAGTGGAATGACGTTAGACTGAACAACACACACACACACACACACACACACACACACACACACACACACACACACACACACACATACACACACACACACACACACACACACACACACACACACACACACACACACACTTGTCTGAATCACTTTTAGTGGAATGACGTTAGACTGAACAACACACACACACACACACACACACACACACACACACACACACACACACACACACACACACACACACATACACACACACACACACACACACACACACACACACACACACACACACACACACATACACACGCACACGCACACGCACACACACACGCGCACACGCGCGCACGCGCACGCACACACACACACACACACACACACACACACACACACACACACACACACACACACACACACACACACACACACACACACACACACCTGTCTGAATCACTTTTAGTGGAATGACGTTACACTGAACAACACACACACACACACACACACACACACACACACACACACACACACACACACACACACACACACACACACACACACACACACACATACACACACACACACACACACACACACTAACACACACACACACACACACACACACACACACACACACACACACACACACACACACACACACACACACACACACACACTTGTCTGAATCACTTTTAGTGGAATGACGTTAGATTGAACAACACACACACACACACACACACACACACACACACACACACACACACACACACACACACACACACACACACACACACACACTTGTCTGAATCACTTTTAGTTGAATGACGTTAGACTGAACAACACACACACACACACACACACACACACACACACACACACACACACACACACACACACACTTACTTCCATGAGACAGTGTCCTTGCGCCTGGCAGGAACCAACCGACCTCTCCAGTTTCTTCTTTTTCGGGTTGAACTTGAAGCGCTGGTGGTAGACCCCTGCTAGACTACGACTAGTTCTTTAGAGAGAGAAAAACACACACACAAAACGTGAGACGCATTTTTTGTTGTTGCAATTTTTCTTCCTCTTCTAAAATCTAAATATATTTCTTGTGTGTTTGGGGAAAGTTTTTGCTGGTTCAAAGAGTTTCAGATTTTTGTTGTTGTTTTACGGAAAGTGATGTTTTATTTTCTCTCTCTCTCTTGTTTACAACGTGGACTGTTGTTTGTTTCTTTCTTTCTTTCTTTGTTTTTATGAATGAAAGTCTGCTTAACGTCCTCCGGTCTGGAACAGACACATAATTAAGGGACATTAGTAGATAATAAAGATGGTGGGAACGATTCTCCTGGAGGCAATGCGCCGGAGGCAGTGCAACACCAGGAAAGTCCCGATTTTTTAAAAGCAATACAGATGTGTTTGTTTTAACCACTCTATGACAGTGTTGGTTGTTTTATTACGTAATATTTTTTTAGTGTTTTTTTAATCATTATTATTATATTGTAAAGTGGTAGTTTGATTTTTTAATTTTTTTAATACTGCGGTTGTTGGTTTTTTTGGGTCAATTCTATGGCAGTGAGGTTTTGTTTTTGGTTGTTTTTTGTTTTCATCCCAATTTGACAGTAGTGCGCTTTGGATGTCGTTTTTATCAATAGACGATTTTCAGAAGAAAAAAACTAGGGGAGAGCACTTCGGGAAAATTAGAGTTGTCTA
>CM065712.1:13954729-13957229 GCA_017654935.2 Phymorhynchus buccinoides | reverse complement strand
GAGAGAGAGAGAGAGAGAGAGAGAGAGAGAGAGAGACAGAGAGACAGAGACAGAGACAGACAAACAGACAGACAGACAGACAGACAGACAGTTTTACATTCCTGCAGTCTTTTTTTTATACAAGTAATTAGCTATCGCAATCATTTCAATAATACGTCAATGGGCTATCTAAAGATAGTCCGTTTTTGACTCCAAGCCATCGCATTATTATCTTTTTCTTCTTCTTTGTTCGCTCAGACAGTTTCCTGTCACATGAGCGTAGATGCATCATGCTGCCGTTATGCGCCTGACTAAAAAAAAAAAGTTAGGCCCCAGCATGTCCGACTTCGGCTGAAAGACATCTTTGTAGGAATTTAGAGAGAGAGAAAAGAGCAGGAGAATGGATGGACCAGTGAGACAGAAAGATAGCAGATGACCAGTAAAGCAAAAGGAAGCGGCAAGAGTCAAAGAGAGTGGCAGATTAGAGGAAGCTACAAGCACAGAACTTCCAGAAGGTGGGGGAACTAGTATCAATGTGCAGGACCTTACGTTATCGGACGTTCGTGGAATTTTTTTTTCTTTTTTTTTCTTTCTTCTTACCTTTTCTTTTTTCTTTTTTTTTTGGTGTGGGGGGGGCGGAATTTGGATTGAGTTTTGGAACCCTTCTTCGCATAGCATCCTCCCCCCTCTCTCTCACACCCCACCCCCCGCCACCATCCCCTTCCCCCATCCCAACCCATGTTCACTCGAAGGAAAGAAACCCCGTGGGGTTTTTTCTGTTGTTTTTTTTCTTTATGAATTTGTTACGGTACTAGGGTCTAGTGCCTCCTAAGCCTAAGTTTGGCCTCGCGAACATTTGTCCTCTCGCGGATCAAATCAAATCAAATCATCTTTATTATCTCATAACTGAGAAATTGCAGCCAGGTGCACATAAGAAAAACAACAATAAACACATTTATCAACAACAATTAAAGAATATAAACAAATAACTAATAACACTGCAATATTGTCATTAACAAACTGGACGAATACGAACAATGACTCCAGTAAAAGCAGAACGCATTTTAAAAATACATTTTAAATCAAGACATAATCCGTTTAAAAAATAATAAAATTTAAAAAAGCTTAAAAATGCAGCAATAATAGTACCTACACCATCTCTACACAGACAATTTAGTCAAGGACATACACAGCTGTAATCTATTGTAGAACAAGGGGACTACAAATAGGCTTGCACAAATTCAATCCCAAGGAGATGGACAGGCTGCTCAGCAAAACAATCACTCAATGCAGTGCATTAAGAGTTCAACAGATGAATTGATCTTGGTAAGAAAGTTTTCTGTGCTCTTATTTTCAGTTTTAGAGTTCTGTATCGACGGCCCGATGGTAATACTTCATAGTATTTTGCCAGAACATGACTGTTATCATTAAGAATTTTCCTGGCTTTCTTGACTACTTGTCTGTCATGCACAACTCTTGCATACCACTCTGCCGGTATCCCCACGGGGGGGGGGGGGGGGGGGGGGGGGGGGGGGGGGGGGGGGGAGGGGGGGGGGGGGGGGGGGGGGGGGGGGGGGGGGGGGGGTGGGGGGGGGGGCGTGTGACTGGATTAATTCAGGCGGTTTTGGGGTGGGGGTGTTTTTTGTGTGTGTGATCAGTGATAGTTGATTTGTTTTGCGTTGAATCTACTGTGGCATATACCATTTAATGGATTATATGATTGTCAATGTCAGTGTTTTGTTGTTTTTTGTTGTTGTTGTTTTTGTTTGGTTAATTCCAGTGTTGTTAATGAGAAGGTTTTAGCTAGAATATTTCAGCCCGTGTTTCTGTAATAGTCGTTGCCTCTTAAGGCCTAACCAACAAGAACAACAACAACATACAGTATTTATAAGGCGCTGAATCTTGATAGAAATCAAATCAAAGCGCACACACACGTTAGCATTCAAAGCGCATTCAAACACAAACGCAATACAAAGCGAGCACACACGGATAACATAAATAGAATGTAGCAGAAACAGACCTAATGGCAAGAGAGAGAAGATAAAGAGAGAGGAGATTCAATGACGGGGGAACAGGTGGGTTTTGAGGTTAGCTTTGAAAGCAGAGAGAGTCGGTCGCTGACGGAGGGAGAGAGGAAGTTTGTTCCAGGAGGTCGGTCCAGAGACAGCGAAAGAGCGCCGACCAACAGTTGAAAGCTTATACCTACTAGGGATCTGGAGAGAAAGAGGGTCAGAAACTGAACGTAAAGTGCGAGCTGGCGTGTAGATGGAAGTATTGTCGCAGAGGTAAGATGGAGCAGCTTTATGAATAGATTTATATGCACGGCATACGATTTGACCCCAGTGTGATACGATTTGTCAGTCATGCATAATTGTTCACGCTAAATAAATACCTCCCGTCCGAAAATAACTCTACTATTTTTATTTTCTCTCTATATATAGGGTAAGACGGGGTAAAAAGCCCATGGGCGGGTAAGAAGCCCATGCCAATTATCTCTTGAAATGAAACCAATTGCAGTCCA
>CM065712.1:13937229-13947229 GCA_017654935.2 Phymorhynchus buccinoides | reverse complement strand
CGTGTGCGCGTGTGTGTGTGTGTGTGTGTGTGTGTGTGTGTGTGTGTGTGTGTGTGTGTGTGTGTGTGTGTGTGTGTGTGTGTGTGTGTGTGTGTGTGTGTGTGTGTGTGTGTGTGTGTTTCCTGTAAAGCAAATTAATATTGATACTGAAATGCCGTGATAAGTGTTTTTTGCATGGTGTGTGTTGTATGGGGAGAGAGATGGAGAGAGAGAGAGAGAGAGAGAGAGAGAGAGAGAGAGAGAGAGAGAGAGAGAGAGAGAGAGAGAGAGAGAGAGAGAGAGAGAGAGAGAGAGAGAGAGAGAGACAGACTGACAGTCAGACAGAGAGAGAGAGAGAAACAGTGGAGAGAAAAATGGAGAGAGGGGGAGAGAGAGAGAGAGAGGCAGAGAGAGAGAGAGAGAGAGAGAGAGAGAGAGAGAGAGAGAGAGAGAAGAGAGAGAGAGAGAGAGAGAGAGAGAGAGAGAGAGAGAGAGAAAAACTGACAGTCAGACAGAGAGAGACAGACATAAAAAAATGGAGAGAGAGAGAGAGAGAGAGAGGGGGGGGGAGAGAAAGAGAGAGGCAGACAGAGAGAGAGAGACAGACTGACAGTCAGACAGAGAGAGACAGAGATATAAAAAAAAAGTGGCGAGAAAGATGGAGAGAGAGAGGGGTGAAGAGAGAGAGAGAGACAGACAGAGAGAGAGAGAGACAGACAGACTGACAGACAGAGAGAGACAGAGAGAAAAAGTGGAGAGAAAGATGGAGAGAGAGAGAGGGGGGGGGAGAGAGAGAGAGAGAGAGACAGAGACAGAGAGAGAGACAGACAGACAGACAGTCAGACAGAGAGAGAGAGACAGAGAGAGAAAGTGGAGAGAAAGATGGAGAGAGAGAGAGGGGGGGGGGAGAAAGAGAGAGACAAAACAGAGAGAGAGACAGACCGACAGACTGACAGTCAGACAGAGAGAGACAGAGAGAAAATGTGGAGAGAGAGATGGAGAGAGAGAGAGAGAGAGAGAGAGAGAGAGAGAGAGAGAGAGAGAGAGAGAGAGAGAGAGAGAGAGAGAGAGAGAGAGAGAGAGAGAGAGAGAGAGAGAGAGAGAGAGAGACTTGACACTTGACGTTTTTATTGTCATTACCTGAAAGGGTCTAATGACAAGGGGGGTAATCATAACATTTCTCTCTCTCTTATGTAGGGTTATAAACAAAGTTAAGGAATGAACATGACTAAATCCAGTACAGTATGCATCTTTTGTCACATTCAAGTATACTAAAGCATTTGTAAAAAGAAAATGTAAATTACATAGGCAGAAAAAATGACAAACAAGAACAAAAGTTAGCGATTGATTAGCAAAGTGAAAGAAGAAGCAACGAGTGAAAGAGAAGATAAGCTTCTCTCGACCTTTCACACAATAACCCACGGATAACATATTGTTGCATAATATTTAAATGAGGTGTAGACACCCTTTAACATCCATAATCTAAACAACAGTATTAGTAGCATTATGCACTGCCGTCAAACTTTTCTGGCGCACTGTTTGTGCCTCAGCTATAAATTTGGCTACTGACTTCAACACAGCTTCATTGTCAGACGACAAAAGTGAAGCAACATTTTTTCTTTCAATAATATCTGGGTTGAAAACAAAACATTTTTGCCTAACATTGTCATACACTTTACAATGGAATAAAAAGTGACTTTCGTCATCCACTCCTGTTTTGCATAAAGGGCATGGTGTTTCTATATCTGAATATGTTTGAAACCATCTCTTGTTAGCGTTGAAGCCTAATGTTCGTAGTCGAAATCTAGCAAAGTTTATTCTATGCCATCTGTCTGTGATTCTTTCAAGATATTGTTCAGGTTGAAAAACATTTTTAAATGAAAAGAACCATTTGTATTTGTCTTTCGATTCCATGTCTGCATGCCAGTTCTGCTTGAATGAACACACAAGTCTATCTTTAAAGTCTTCTACAAAACATTTTTCATTTCCGACTCCTTGTGATAGCCATACAATACCGAATCCATTTTCAGATAACACCTTCTTTATCCGATAAGCCCAATTTTCTTTATTTAGTTCAAGTTGCAATAGCATCATAGTATAGGCTTGTCGACACAAACGTGATTGTGGAAGTCTTAGTAATTTTAACCAGTATTTAATAGACCTTACAACTGCTCTTATGCATAGAGGGTATCTTCCTGTTTCTCCATACAAAACAGTGTTTGAAGAATGAATAGGCACCCGTAACAAGCGTTTAATTGCATAAGTATGGACTTTTTCTAATTGTAAACTTGTATTTAGTCCCCAAACCTCAGAAGCATACAACAGTAATGGCTCTATTTGTGTATTAAACAACTTCCAAAATAATTTACAATCTATACTATTAAGTTTTTTCAATGATTTCAAAATTTCAATAACACCTTTTTTCCCTTTTCTTGCATACTCATCCCAATTATAATTTAAACTTAATTTCGTTGAAAATATAATTCCCAGATATTTGTAGGTGTTAACCACTTTAACCTCTTCATTCCCATAGAACCATTTTTCATGTGTTGACAGGTGCCCACCCATTCTGAAAACCATTATACTTGTTTTACTTAAGTTAACCGTTAAACCTAAGCGATCAGATTCTCTTTTTAAGTAGCTTAGCTGATTTTGCAAACCTGTAACCGTGCCAGACAATAGAATAATGTCATCTGCGAATAATAAAAGGAAGATCTCCATTGCACCTGGGGTGATTTGTATTCCATGTTTTCCATTCTTTATTAGTTCTACTGCTAGCTCATTAACAAAAAATGAAAATAACTGAGGGCTAAGTAAACATCCCTGTTTCACTCCATTGGGACATTCAAAATAATCTGAACACACATTTTTTCCACGCACACACGCAAGCACTTGATCATATACAGCACGCACTGCGCTGTACAGTTTACCGTTTACTCCACTTTTGCGAAGAACATTCCAAAGGACATTACGATTTACTGAATCGAAGGCTTTCTTGAAGTCTACGAATGCGATAAACAGTTTCTTGTTGTTCAGTAAATACTTTTGTACGAGTGTGTATAATGTAAATATGTGGTCTGTAGTACTATATTTAGATCGGAACCCTGCCTGCTCTTCAATTATTTTTTCCTCTCTTTCAGCCCATTGTGTTAATCTCCTGTTTAAAATAAATGTATAAACTTTACTTATTACGCTAGTGAGAGCGACTCCCCTGTAATTATCCGGGTTATTGACGTCACCCTTTTTATGGATTGGAATGATAATCGATTTTGCCCACTCAGTAGGAAACTGGCCATTCTCAAAAAGTAGGTTAAACAATTTAACAAGAAAATCAACGATTGGTAAGTTAGCTTGCTTTAACATTTCTCCTATAATATTGTCTGGGCCTGCACTCTTACCTAATTTTAAATGATTAATACCCAAAATAACTTCTTCTCTGCAGATATGATCATCGAAAAGAGGTTCGAACTCATTGTCATGTTCACTGACATTTTCATCTTGTAATACATTAGTATATGAGTCATGGAATACAGTCCAAAAATGATTGTACCACTGTTCAATGGAAATTTCATTATATACCATACTCTTTCTATTAACAGATCTTATGACTGACCAAAAGGTTTTTGAATCATTCATTGATTCTTTTAATTCCTTTAGTTTCTTTTCATTAAATTCTGTTTCCTTTGTTTTTCTTAAAAGAACATATTCTTTTCGTGCTATTCCATATTCTTTTCTTTTCTCAATTTTGTTTTCTTTAGTTTTACATCTTTGATATTTCTTTAGTAATCGTTTCACCTCTTTTTGTTTTTGTCTACACTCGAGATCGAACCAATCGTTAAACTGTTTAACGCTCCGTGTGACTGATCTAACCATGCAAGCTGCAGCACTATATAACGTGTTCACAAACTGATTTAGGCCATCATCAACATTGGTGGATAACAAATCTGTAGCTGTCCTTAAACTGTTAAGAAACTCATCACTCTCAAGCTCATTCTTATAAACGCTGGCATATTCATCCGTCCACACAATTTTCTCACCACCTTGATGAGTTATTTCATTGTCCATAGGTTCACCAGACATATCATTCATTTTCCATGCTACTTCAACAGGTAAATGCCATGAGTCAACACGATCACCAACTCGTAAATCAAAATAAGGCAAAAAGTCATCAGGAATCAAAAAATAATCAATCACGCTTGATCCATTAGGGGATACAAAAGTGTACTCCCCTTCTCGGTCACCATTACAAAAGCCATTCAGAATAATCATATCGAACAAGAAACAGAAATCTAACAGCGATTTACCAAACTTATTTAGAGTATTGTCTTTGGAAGAACGCCCACCACTATTTCCACACATTCCATCATCATCCCCAACACGCACATAATTTGACATAGTTTCTAACTCAGCTTGATTCTGCCCAGTTCTTGCATTAAGGTCTCCCATTACCATGAAATAGACATCATCTTTATTAAACTTCTGTAACAAGGCTTCCTCCAAACACAAAATGCCATCCTTAACAACTTTATCAGCATACAAAGGACCGCCTTCTGGAACAACATAAGTAGATATAATAATGACATCTTTATTGGTATCAAACACACATTTATCAACTTTAATTGCAATAGTATTGTCACATCCTATATCAATTCTTGACACACATTTTTCTAATCGCTTTCTTACTAGCAACAAAACTCCCCCAGAGTTCCTACCCTGGAAGGAAAACTTTTTGGCTGGCACATGAAACTTTAAATAATCTCTAAACACATAACTAAAATCAAAGGTCGAATCAAGGAATGTCTCAGTCAGACATATAAAATCAAATTGGTTAATGTAATTCATAAATGAAACATCTTTTATTTTGGTAAACAAATTCTCTACGTTGTAGTTGAGAAAGGACCACTTATGTGAACGGCCTAGCCTGTCTCATTGCTGTCTACTAGATCGCAAATTCCTGTCCCTTCCAAAAGGGCGGTTGTGTCCCTTTCCCCGTGTTGAATCCATTGACATCTTACGGGACTGGCCCATAAAATCATACAGTCCTGTTTGTCTGCCACCCGAATTTCTTCTTCTCGCACGTGCGGCGTTGTTATCGCCTTCAGAGTCCATCAAAGGGGGTTCCCCACCACCAGTCGTTGATCCGTGACGTTCACTCTCACCACTCCTTTCACCCACTCCAGTCACTCCCTTATTACCATCCCCACCACTCACACCCTCCTTTTTATTCTTACCACTCTCACCACTTTCTCCCTCCTTTCCATTCTTATCACCCTCTCTTCTCTCACCCTCCTTTCCACCATTCCTCCCTGCATCAATATATTCAGCTTCTGCTCTCTTGTCATCCTTCCCACTTTCACTGCCCTCTCCTTTCTTCCCACTCTCACTTCTTTCTCTTTCCTTCCCACTCTCTCCACCCTCGTTACACACATCTCCTTTCTTACACCCTTTGCCATCTCCACCTTTTCTTCCATCCATTCCCGTTCCGTCTTCCCCATTCTTTTGATGGGTGTCTTTCTTTCCTTCATCATCACCCTTTCCACCATCACCCCTGTTTTCAAAAGATATTTCTACCACCCGCTCACTGTCCCTTTCACATGGTGATGCGACTTGAGCCACACTGCCAGGTCTGGGGGAGGGGGAGGGGAAAGATGCAATACTGTCAATAGCTTGGCCTTGCCATGTCATTTTGTCAAGTGCCTCTGGTCCTTTTCGAGCCTGTCACATCGTCGATTTATTTCTTCACATTGCTCTTTTACCTGTCTCAGTTCTTTTTTAATTCCATCAAGATCATGCCTAAGGACTTTTGTTTGTTCTTGAAATTGCATTCGGAATTCCTGTTTGAACTGTTCGAGAGAGAGAGAGAGAGAGAGAGAGAGAGAGAGAGAGAGAGAGAGAGAGAGAGAGAGAGAGAGAGAGAGAGAGAGAGAGAGAGAGAGAGAGAGAGAGAGAGAGAGAGAGACTTCAGACTTCAGACTTCAGATACTTTATTTTACAAGGATACGAATTTAGGTTGGGCCTAGTCTTCCATTCTGTCCTTGGTTCTAAGCATGCAATACATAACTAATACTATAAATGAACATTGAGACACAGGAAAATCGCCAACATCAGCAATAAAAACAAACAGAACAGATAACTAAACAACCGAATAAACTAACAAACAAATAAATAAACAAGCGCGAAATCGCAATAGTTTGTGGCACGAGGTCTATTTTTACCACTCCAATCATGAGTCACCTCCCCTGGCTTGAGCCACAAACAATAAATGGAAAACACCTCTTTCACTACAATTTACTTCTTCTACTAGAGAGAAAGAGAGAGTGTGTGAGAGAGACAGACAGGCAGACACACAGAGAGAGAGAGAGAGAGAGAGAGAGAGAGAGAGAGAGAGAGAGAGAGAGAGAGAGAGAGAGAGAGAGAGAGAGAGAGAGAGAGAGAGAGAGAGAGAGAGAGAGAGAGAGAGAGAGAGAGAGAGAGAGAGAGAGACACAGAGAGAGAGACAGAGAGAGAGAGAGAGAGAGAGAGAGAGAGAGAGAGAGAGAGAGAGAGAGAGAGAGAGAGAGACAATGACAATGACAATGACAATGACAATGTTTTATTCCCGAAAAGGCATCGCCCCATTTGGAAGGGTGTGTGACAATATTTCAAAGTACACAAAATCAATCATCCAAATACAAAAACTAAAAAAACAAAAACTAAACAACAAAAAACAAAAACAAATACTCACGATAGTACGATATCTCGAAGTTTAAAAGCCTTGTACAAAAATATACACAACTTTTGAATTGTGTTTTCATTTCTACTGGACATAAGGAGACTAAGTTTAAATAAACTAGGATTCCTGTAAAATTTAGGTGCAATTAATTTTGTAAATACAAAATGCAACTCATTATCTTGCCCTTCTTTACAAATAGGGCATATTAAATTGTCTATGTTTGAATAACGTTTTGAATGTACAAACAGATCCGAAATTCCAAATCTGAATCTAATCATTATAAACTTCAGGTGTCTAGCTATACGACTTGTCAAATAGATTTGAACAACGTGATCTTCGATTCCAAACATCCTGTACATATAAAATCTATCACTATTTTGTATATGATCATTCCAGACTTGCCATCGATTGTCAATTAATCTCTGTCTAAAGGTTTTAATAAACTGCCTGCAACATCCAACGCCCTGATTCAACCATGCATACATAAATCCGTTTTCACATAAACATTTGCGTACATTTGTAACCCAGTTAAGTTTTCCCTTCTCATCTAACTTAAACAACATTAAATACGATTTCTTTGGCAGTTTGTGGTCTCCCATATGTATCAATTTAAGCCAGTATCTAATACAATTGACTCTAGCGGTAATAGTAATAGGATATCTATTTAGCTCTCCATATATCAAATCATTTGGTGTACGTAAAGTGACGCCTAACAACTTCTTTAGTGCAAATGTATGAAATTTCTCTACATGTCTGGCTGCTGCGTCTAGGCCCCATATTTCTGACCCATATAAAGCAATTGGTGCAATCTGCGTATCAAAATTTTTTAAGAATATCTCCACTGAGAAAATATCTAAAGCATTCAACTTGCGCATAACACATAACAAAACATGTTTTGCTTTACTTGCCAAGTCTATACAGACTACATTTAAACTTAACTTAGTTGTAAACTGAATGCCTAAATATTTGTATGAATTTACAACAGGTATCAATATATCACCCCAAAACCACCTTTCTCTTGACCCTAAGTATCCACCTTTTCTAAAAACTACTACATTGGTTTTCTTCATATTAACTTTCAAACCAAGACGTAAAGAAGACCGATAAAGATTGTTCAATTGATTTTGAAGCCCTACAACAGTTTCAGATAACAGTGCAACATCATCTGCAAGCAGAAGAATAAATAATTCTAAGACATCTGTAAGAAATGAAACACCATGTCTACCATTTTCCATAACATTCATAGCTAATTCATTTATGTACAAAGAAAAAAGAACCGGACTAAGTGCATCCCCCTGTTTTACTCCAGATGAACATGTTATAACATCAGTTAGCTTTGCACCACATCTAATTCTTGCCCTGACATTAGCGTACATACTTTTTATGCACCAAAATAGTTTCCCATTAATTTTATTCTTTAAAAGTATTGGCCACATTATCTTTCTATTAATTGTGTCAAAGGCTTTTTCGAAATCGATAAAGGCCACATAGAGTTTTCTACCATGAATAGCATTAAATTGCTTTTGAACACACGAAAACAAGGTAAAAATATGATCTATGGTTGAGTATCCCTTTTTAAACCCTGCTTGGTGTTCCCCTGTAATATTATTATCATCAACCCAAGTTTGTAGTCTCCTGTTAATAATACTCCCATAAATTTTACTACCTATATTGCACAGACTAATCCCCCTATAATTATTAGGATCTCTATTGTCACCTTTCTTAAACAATGGTAAAATAGTCGATTCTGACCAACTCTCAGGAAATGTTCCACTATTAAACAGTACATTTAAATATTTAACAAGGAAAGGAATGATTTTTGAACCAGCAAACTTTAACATTTCAGCAATCACATCATCAGGTCCTGCAGCTTTCTTTGATTTTAATTTTCTAATAGCCAACACAACCTCTTCTTCCGTTATTGGCCCATTTACACTTTCATTTTCCTCCATATCCAATATTTCAAGGTTCTCGGTTACTTGGTCATCTTCCATATCTAAAAGTGCTTTAAAATGCTTGTACCAGTCTGCTTCTGTTATTTGATTGTTCACTTTGTATCTGTTTGGAATGGCTTTACGCACATTACTCCAAAACACTTTCTGATCATTGACAGAGCTAGTTAAATTATCCAAAAGCATATTATTAAAAGTGTTTCTTTTAGAATCTAGCAAGTGCTTATATTCTCTTCTTTTTATACCAAGGGCATGTTGGTCATTTTTATCCAATGTACGGCAGTATTTTGAAAGACAATTCCTTACCTTTCTACGAAATGTTCTGCAGTCATAATCAAACCAACCTTCTTGCCTTTGACCATTATTTAAAAAGACCCCTTTTGTCATACATCCTGAAATATCTTTCAAACAACTATTAAACGTGTCTAAGGCTAAATCGATGTCAACATCAATGAGGTTATATGCATGTTCCAATTTATCTCCAGTAGCATTTTCCAACAACTTTTCTCTAAAACATTCAGCAAAATCAGGATTCCAAATGAATTTTTCGGTTACTTCTCCATTTATTCTATTTAACCCTTTAACCCGATTCTCATGAGGAAAACGTATTGAAAGTGATACGGGTAAATGTGCAGATTCAATCCGCTCTGAAACGTTAAGTTGACAGGAATCTATTATAAAACAATAAAGGTCAGAAGATAACAAGAAATAGTCAATGACACTGCTGCCAAAACACGAAATGTAAGTATATTTACCATCTTTATCACCATTACATAGCCCATTTAAAATACAGACATCTAAGGTAGTGCACATATTCAACATCAATTTACCATATGAATTCATAGACTTGTCCTGAGAGTTCCTTTCCAAGCATGTTGATTGACTTTGTTGCAAATAATCCAAATCATTTTCTACAGAAAGAATCTGAGAGACATTAGAGGTTCTAGCATTAAGATCCCCTGAAAGAACAATACAGTAATCATTGTTTATTACAGCACCATCTATGATGATATTTTCAAGCATGCTTATTCCATCCATTCCATCACCAACAACATTATAGTACGGAGAACCCTCAGGTGGCACATATGCACAGACATACAAAACGTCTTTCTCAAGGCCAAATAAACCCTTGTTAATTACAAAAAGTAAAGTGTTTTTTTCATTTGAGATTATCTGCCTCACAAACGGTTCCAATTCCTTTCTAATTAAACACACAACGCCACCAGAGGGCCTTCCTGCTCTTGACAGTTTAGTTCCTGGCTTACAGTAAACATTAAATCCCTGAAAAACATCACAATGAATGGTAGAAACAAATGTTTCGACTAAACAAACAAAATCAAATGATATCACAAAAGAC
>CM065712.1:13922229-13929729 GCA_017654935.2 Phymorhynchus buccinoides | reverse complement strand
CTGTCAGTCTCCTGTCCCTGTCTCGTCTCTCTCTCTCTCTCTCTCTCTCTCTCTCTCTCTCTCTCTCTCTCTCTCTCTCTCTCTCTCTCTCTCTCTCTCTCCCTCTCTCTCCCTCCCCCCCCACCTCTCTCTCTCTCTCTCTCTCTCTCTCGCTCTCTCTCTCTCTCTCTCTCTCTCTCTCTCTCTCTCTCTCTCTCTCTCTCTCTCTCTCTCTCTCTCTCTCTCTCTCTCTCTCTCTCTCTCTCTCTCTCTCTCTCTCTCTCTCTCTCTCTCTCTCTTGAAAGAGCCTCAGTGTTGCTGATCGGGGACTCAGTAGTCAGGAATATTGATATGCGCAGAATAACACCGCGACAAGAACTGGTGGAAACCATCTGTGTACCAGGCATGACTATCAACGATGTGTTTGATTGGTTACATCACCAGCATATGTCCCCACATGTACGAACTGTCATCCTGCATGCAGGCATCAATGACTGCAGAACCACTGGGGAAATATCTAGAGAAACATGGTGTGATCTGATCCACTTCACCTCTCAGATATTCCCAAACGCAAAAGTGATCCTTAGCTCCATTATACCAGCCCGTGGAAGACACCACTTAAACACCCTCATTGCACCCTCCAACTCCAATGAGGCCTGTAGAATGCTGAACACTGACTTCATTGACAACTACGATACCTTCACAAACGATGCTGGAAGACCTAGGTTAGCAATGTACCGCAACCTAACCCACCCAAGTGAAGTAGGTACCTCAAAGCTGGCCCTAAACTTCAAGCAAATATTTTCCCCTTCCCAAGAGCGTGCTACTTACTTCAACCAAAGAGGCCCAGTCAACAGCACTCAGACCATGAGTGCTAACCGCTCCCAAGACAATATATACCAGTTTCAGGATAGGCTCCCTGGGTACGACAACAGCCAGGCCTCAAACCTTTCCAGAAATTGTCCCCATAATTATAGGGTCTCTTGAACAATACCCATGTCTCCCTCGCACACACAATACCAGTGCACAGCCTTCTGCTACAACTGATCAAAATCGCACTGACCCTCCCCCTCCCCCCTCCCAAAACAACAACGGAGGCCATAACACCTTTCCAGTTGTAGGAATGCCTGTTTTCTCCCCTTCTTCCACCTACTCTAACCCTGCAAACGCCATAGATTCTGGTAGATGTCCTGATCCCAGTCTCACTCACAACATTCCCGCGCCCCCCCAACAATCAATCTACCCATCTTTTCAATACGACCAATTGTATAATCTAATGACCTACCTGAACAATCAACTACCGCAACACCGTCAATTTTCCCAGTGACCATGATGAGCAACTGTTGCCAGTGTGTGTGTGTGTGTGTGTATGTGTGTGTGTGTGTGTGTGTGTGTGTGTGTGTGTGTGTGTGTGTGTGTGTGTGTGTGTGTGTGTGTGTGTGTGTGTGTGTGTGCTTCAGTTTAACGTCCTTCCACTGCGTGTGATTGCAGACAATATATTGTAGTTTGATGTTGGTGTGGTGAGTGTGAGTGGGTGTGTCTGTAAATGTGTGTAAGCATTAGAGTAAGTGATAGTGATAGTGATGCAGACCTAATCATACCCCCCCCCCCCCCCCCAAAGAAAAAAAAAAGAAAAAAACAAATGCGTGTTAAAGAATATAACCGATAAATGAACAATGTTAAAGATACATACTAAGTGAACTACTTAATAAACATTTACAAACTGAATCAAGAACAGAATAATTGTTTAGAATACTGGGTAGAGACAATGGCGTCGATCCATCAATAAAACCATCAATACCCGAATTCTGGAAAAGTTCTCTTGCTAATGGACACTGAATCAGTAAATGACTGACACTCAAGGATTCACCACACATGCATTTAACATTAATACAGTATTTTGTTTTAAATGAATTCAAACGTAGTCTATGGATTAGACTTTCAATCTCCCTGGACGAGAAAGTAACACGTTTGTGTGTGTGTTTGTGTCATTGTCTCTAACATTAGATTTAATACAGTTATTATAATATTGAACGTCTGAGTTCATCAATTCAGTTTTGACATTTTCATGAGAAGTTTTGTTTATAATTGAGAAACATTCTGTCAGATCTAAAGGAACATTAATTGATACTGCGTCGTCACTATTTTGAGCTGCATTTTTTGCAGCTTGGTCTACCCGTTCATTTCCTGATATTCCGCAATGAGAAGGCACCCAACAAAAAGTAATGGTGATGCCTTTCAAGGAAAGAATGTGTATTATATGTGTTAATTTCAATTATCATGTCAAGTCGGATGCATGAATTGGGAGACATAATAGCATACATTGCTGCTTTAGAATCAACACATATGCGTGCGTGTCTGTTATTTATGGAAAACTTAAAAGGAAATCCAAGGACATAAGTATAGCAAATAATTCAGCGCTATATATAGACAAATGTTTTACCAAGATAGAACAACTTTTCTACTTTTAAGCTAGGAATAATGAAAGCTGCTCCCGTGTGTTATTATCTTCTAAAACTGAACCATCTGTGAATATTTTTAAATGCGATTGTACGTATTTTCTAAGTGCGTGTACACAGACGTTCTCAAAATATTGGGAGAACCCTTTTTAGATAAATGAGAGTAATCAATATCAAAGACAGCTTTTGATTGCTCCCATTTTGGAATGGGGGAAAATGTGGTTTTTTTTAGTGATGTTACTTTTATTTAGTGTGTGTGTGTGTGTGTGTGTGTGTGTGTGTGTGTGTGTGTGTGTGTGTGTGTGTGTGTGTGTGTGTGTGTGTGTGTGTGTACGTACGTGCGTGAGTGTGTGTGTGAGTGCGTGCGTATGTGCGTGCGAGCATGCGTGCGTGCCAGTGTGGGTACGCGCATGCTCGTGTGTGGGTATTGTTGTGAGAGAGAGAGATGAAAGAGAGAGAGAGAGAGAGAGAGAGAGAGAGAGAGAGAGAGAGAGAGAGAGAGAGAGAGAGAGAGAGAGTGAGAGAGATAAGAGAGATAAATAGAGTGTGTGGGTGTGGGTGCGGGGGGTGTATTGCTGGCTTGGGTAAATGTCACAATTGTTAATAAAAAGAATAGGTTTAATCTGTATGGGTTGATTCCTACATTGTCTTATTTCTATTCTTGAGATCGTACCACTGATCACTTCGTGTCCTAAATACGACTGTAGCCGCTACGCTGTCTGATTAATGTTAGCTAAGAGTGGTGGTGCATAATCCGTTTGCTTTAAGTGGAGAAACGACTTGTCAGTTGCATTTTGAATTATTTTTGCATTTGTTCATATGTTAATTTACTTTTTGTGTCTTTGCATTTGGAATTGCCTAACTTTGATTGGTGTCATTATTTTAGTCCATAGGTTTATGCTTTTGTGTGCTTGCTTATTTAATTAATTGTATATTGTTTTGCTGTGGATATGGATCATGAAAGTAAGACTCGAAAGTGGCTCAGTAAATGTGGGTTGAGGGTAGGGTATTTAAATGCTTGTCATTTGCTGAACAAAATATCAGAAGTGCCATCCATACTGTCAAATTTGAATAATATGTTTCATGTGTTTGGATTTTCCGAGTCTCGTCTGGATGAACTTACTACTGATGATGCAATTACTATTCCTGGGTACAATATCATAAGGAGAGACGCAACAGCTAAACTTGAAACGGGTCTTATAACATATGTACATAAATCTATAAAATTTAAACAACTAGACAATTTCAATCATCACCAAATTGAATGTACTTGGCTAGAGATAAATTTAAAAGGAACTAAACCTATTCTTGTAGGTGTTTTATATAGAAATCCAAATGAAAAGGTTGAGTGGTACGACCGATTCGCACTTATGATAGAAGATGTATTAAACTACTCGTTAGAAGTTATTATATTAGGTGATTTTAATATCAATCTGTTAAAACCTAACGATCATTGGAGACAGATTTACGAACTCTGTAACTTACATCAAGTAATATCTGCCCCAACAAGAGTAACAGCACAAACGGAAACATTAATAGATCACATATATGTAACTAATCCTAATAATGTCGTTGAACATGCAGTACCAGTATTCGGTTTTAGCGACCATTTTCCGGTTTGCCTTACCTGGTCTAAGAAAGGCGTTAAAATCCCTCGTTGCTCTCATAAATGTATATCTGTTCGAAACTATAAAAACTTTAATCCCGATGACTTTTTATCTGATCTTTGCCGTACAGATTTTTATGATGTTTATCAACATACTGACCCTGATACTGCTCTCCAAGCATGGTATGATATTTTCCTGCCTATTTTTAACAAACATGCTCCGATGATGATTAGACGAGTTAAATTAACCCCCAAACCCCCGTGGATAACTAAGGAAATTGATGTAGAGATTTTAGTTCGTGATAATTTGTTAGCAACAACTGGTAAAGATGATAAATTCAGGAAACAGCGTAATAAAGTAACAAGTATGAAACGTATTGCCCAAAAACAATATTTCAGTGAGCTTATTAAATCAAAGAGGGATTCTAAGTCTATTTGGAAAGCCATCAATGAACTCTCATGTAAAAAACCAAAGTCATCCGCTACTGTATGCAATGATTTAACTCCTCAGCAGCTAAATGAACATTTTACTTCAATTGTAAAAAGAACCGTTAAAATAGATAAAACACAATGCAACGATCTGCACATGTTAAAACAGTTTTGTAATGACAAGGATGTCCGATCTAAGCAGACTTTTCCCTTTATTAGTGTGCATGAGGTTTACAAGGAACTATTATCACTAAAACAGACTCGTTCTCATGGTCTTGATGGCCTTGACAGTAAAATATTGATGTTGTCTGCACCTGTCATAACTGAACATATTACCTATATATACAATCTTTGCATAGATAAAAATTGCTTTCCTCAAGCCTTTAAAAAAGCCAAAGTTCTTCCTATCTTCAAATCTGGAGATTCCTCTGATCCCTCAAATTACCGGCCCATATCAATTCTACCAATACTGTCAAAACCCCTGGAAAGGCATCTCAAACTTCACATGCAATCTCATTTTATTAAATATGACTTATTTTACAGCAATCAAAATGGATTCAGGGAAAAACATTCTTGCCACACAATGCTCACTAACATTATAGAAGAATGGCACCTTAATATTAACAATGACGTATTCACTGGTTCACTTTTTGTAGATTTTGCAAAAGCCTTTGACACTATAGATCACACCCTTCTTTTAACAAAACTTTCTTTGTATGGCTTACATTCCAACTCTGTCAACCTGATAGCAAACTTCCTTAGCAATAGAACTCAGACAGTGACCCAAGATTTTGTAATGTCATCGCTTATGCCCATCAAATATGGAGTACCCCAAGGATCGGTATTAGGGCCTATCTTATTCTCAATTTATATAAATGATTTACCCCTCCACCTAAAATCCCAATGCGAACTCTTTGCTGACGATACAACCCTTCACGCAAAAGATGGAAATCCAAACAACGTATGCATCTTCCTCCAAAAGGACATAGATAACCTTACAACATGGACAGAAAAGAATAACATGGCAATTCATCCTAGTAAATCTAAATTCATGTTAATAACTACTCGACAAAAAAGACAAAACTTAAAAGATAATCTGCCTAAACTCAAAATTTATGACAGTCTTCTTGAAGAAGTAGATTCATGTAAATTACTGGGTGTAACTATTGATAACAATTTATCATGGTCTAAGCACATCTCTGTCATTTGTAAAAAAAAATAGCTAAGAAAGTATTCCAACTTAATAGAATAAAGCATTTCCTAGATGATCATACACGAAAACTCTTTTTTAATGCATATATTCAGCCCGAAATAGATTATGCTTCTACGTGTTGGGATCTTGCTAGCGAAAACTGCTTAAAGCCGCTAAAAAGACTCTACAAGCGCGCTCTTAAAATTGTTCTTCTTAAGTCTTCTTCCCTACAAAATAATGATTATAAGGAACTAGGCATTCTTCCAATAGATTCTAAGTTGAACCTTAATAAAGCTGTTTTCATGTACAAAATTATGTATAAACTGACACCAACCTACTTATGCAAACGATTTCCTATTACTAACATTCGAAACAAAAGTAAAGTATATATTCCTCGCCCCAGAACAAACCTGTTTATGACCTCCCTTGCCTACTCTGGTAGCAAACTGTGGAATGATATGGAAAATATCAATACAAATATAGCAAGTGTCTCATCTTTTAAGAGAACATACCATAAACACCTCTTAAACAAGCTCTAAATGATCATATTTATTTCACTTCCATATCTATTGGTGTTGCAAAACAACGACTTACTAAAATATTCGTGCTCATAACAATTACAACAAGTAATTAGTACATGTATGCATTAATTATGAGCATACTTGCTACAATGTTTTTGCTTCCTGTACGCCGCGGATTAAGTAACTCTGTGATGTATTTTCTTTTCTGTACTTAGAGTGTGTGTGTGTGTGTGTGTGTGTGTGTGTGTGTGTGTGTGTGTGTGTGTGTGTGTGTGTGTGTGTGTGTGTGTGTGTGTGTGTGTGTGTGTGTGTGTAGTGTAGTGTGTGTGTGTGTGTGTGTGTGTGTGTGTGTGTGTGTGTGTGTGTGTGTGTGTGTGTGTGTGTGTGTGTGTGTGTGTGTATGTATGTGTGTGTGGTCTATGATATTTGAATTTTGTTAAATGATGTTTGTATTTTTGCTTGATCTTGAAAATGTAATGTGTTTTTCCCCATTTTTGCTTATTTGCATTGTTTCTTGTTTTCTTGTTATTTGATAGTCATGGTTTGGTTTTTTCCTCCTTGAGGGCATGGTGTAAAGAAGCGAAAGCTTATCTGTTTACCCTCATTAAAAAACATTCGTATTCGTATCTCTCTCTCTCTCTCTCTCTCTCTCTCTCTCTCTCTCTCTCTCTCTCTCTCTCTCTCTCTCTCTCTCTCTCTCTCTCTCTCTCTCTCTCTCTCTCTCTCTCTCTCTCCCTCCTCTCTCTCTCTCTCTCTCTCTCTTCCCCCAATCTATCTGTCAGTCTCTAAATGGCCTACTACACTACATACAATCCCCCTGTCAATACGATGCGTGCGATTGTGACGATGCGAGTCGTGCATGACTCACGTGAAATTAATACTTCCGCCTTATAAAACTAATCCTGCTCCTTTCGCTCCATTATATATTTACACGTTTGTCCCATATTATAACATACTTGTGGCGGTACCATAGCCGATGAGGTTTAACCGAGGCGTGGTCACCGCTACAGCTATCTGTATTAATTTTTTTAAATCGGGACTTTACTGGTTTTGTACTGCCTCCGGGCATTGCCCCCAGTATTGTTCCCACCATATTTGCATTTACAAATGTCCCATATGTGTCTGATTCAGACCAAGAGGACGTAAAACACACATAAAAAATAATTATCTGATGGAAGTCAATGAGCACGACCAAAGACTGTATAGGGCAAGACAAGTATCCGGTCTCTTTTCCCTATATGAGTAGTGAGAACAGAAGCACTGGTTATGTCCCTTTTAAACGTGACACATTTAGGTTACATTAACTCTTTTTTT
>CM065712.1:13912229-13917229 GCA_017654935.2 Phymorhynchus buccinoides | reverse complement strand
AGCCAAACCATTGGTGACCAACCTAATTTATGGTGTTTATTTAAAATGTTCTTTTCATTATATATTAAGTTGTTTTGTTTGCATTTGTTTATAACAGGTTGTAGTTCCTTTTTTATCTGACTACAGGGGTCAAACATGTGCTTCAGACTAAACATTTTTCCACATTTACATGGGGTGTTCCTGAATTTACATCGAATAGAGTTAGTATAGAATCTGTTGATTCTGCCTTGAATTTTATGGGGAACGGGCAGGTGAAGACCACCACTGATAAATTTCCTGTACCGGAGTTGGGCTTCTAAATAGGAATCCAATTCCTCCGCCCATCTCCGGTACACACAACGTTTTAAATGGTTTTTAATCTCTGACAGAGACAATTTAATATTTATAGACTGACCCTCAATGTGTTCAGCTGCCCTTTTGGCTGCTGTATCAGCAAGGTCATTCCCTGTGAGTCCCAAATGGGAGGGAATCCACATAATGGTTAAATCAGTACCTTTAATTCTTATTTGATGAATAAGGTTTTGTATCTCTTGTATGATTTTTCTTCTATTTTTTGTATTATTTTGCAATGCTTGTATCGAGGATAAGGAATCTGTGAGGATTGTCACTTGATACAATGATTTTTGAAACTCGTTTATAAAAAAGCAGGCCTCAAGAATTGCCCAGAGTTCTGCGCTAAATATTGAGATTTTTGAATTTAATTGAAAGGATTTAGTAATCTTGAGGGCTGGAATAGTAAAAGCGCACCCTATCTGTGAATCGGAGATCTTAGAACCGTCCGTGTATATTAATAAATGATGTTTAATTTCGGAAACTTTTTCTTTGGCCGCAACTGAAAGTAAATTTGGCTGATTTGATTTTGAGTACATTTGATGTAAAGCAGTATCAAAGTGTGCTGATTCCCATTCCCAATGTGGGATAGGGAATTTTGGATGAGTTTCAATATCATCTATTTCCAGGCCCGCCATGGAGAGCATTTCCCGGGAATAGTCTAAGGGGTTGCAAACTTTTTGTGCAATAGTTGGTTTTTGTTGTTGAAAGGATGGATGGTTATAAAAAGGGTCTTCAAATTCTTCCTTAAAGCTTTCTATAGAAAAATGATTTGTTGCATATAGTCTTGTAAGGAATGTAGAAGTGTTTAGTTTCATAAGATGTTTTATTGGAATCCAACCTATTATTCCATAGATCATGTTAGTATTTGCAAACTTTGGAACGTTGAGGGCAGCTTTTAGAGCTTTTAGCTCTATTGTTTGTAGTTTGTTTACTAGATTATCTGTAATGTTATGGAATGCTTCCATCCCATATGTTAAGCGACTGCGGACTAGAGCTTGTGTTAAAAGAACAAGAAACTTAGAGTTTTGAGCCCATGTCTGGGAAGAGATGATTCGAATAAAGTTGGTGCCTTTTATAGCTTTTCGGCAAAGGTGGTCAATATGTGGGCTCCAGTTAAGACGTGGAGTGAGAACCACCCCTAGAAACTTGACTTTATTTGTCATTGATTTTGGTTGACCCAAAATGTTAATATTGATATTTTTTTGGATTAAGTTATGGCGAAAGCACATGAACTCGCACTTGTCCGGGGACAGGGAGAATCCATTTTTCTGTAAGTAGTCAATGATAAGACTAGTATTTGTTTGATGGTTTTGTAGGTATATAGCTAGAGCTTTTGAACTTTTTGTGAATGCTGACGACCAGATGGCTATGTCGTCAGCATACATAGAAATTTGACAATTTTTAAGTTTTAATTTGGAAATATCATGAATCATGATATTGAAAAGAGTTGGGGCTATGATGCTGCCTTGGGGGACCCCCATGTCAATTCGATGTATTTTTGACACGGAGGACCCCACTTTGACTCTTAAAGCACGGTTATTTATGAAGTTTTGTATAAAATTAAACATATTCCCGTGAATACCGAGACTGCTGACTTTATCTAGAAGCCTCCCATGCCAAACGGAGTCGTACGCCCCTTTGATGTCAAAGAAGGTGGCGAGGACTTTCCTGCGTCTCGCAAAGGCCTTTTTGACATAGGAGGTTAATCTTATAACTTGTTCCATGCAGCATCTATGTTTTCGAAAACCTGCCTGGAATTTGGGAAGAACGTTATTTTTTTCTAAATAGAAATCAAGTCTGCATTTTACGATACGCTCGTAAATTTTACCCAGATGTGGGGTGAGGGAAATGGGGCGGTAGCTTGCGGGGTCCCTAGCCGGTTTTCCAGGCTTAGGGATCCCAACTACCTGTGCCTCCTTCCATGCATTTGGGATTTCGCCCTCATCCCAACATCCGGAATAAAAATGGTGCAAGACTTTAAGAAAAGATGGGGGCAATTTCTTTATAATTGTATAGGAGATAGGATCATCTCCTGTTGCTTTATTTGTCTTCCTAATCATATTTATGGCGGCAGCAAGCTCGGTAATCTTTAGGGGAGCATTGATGGTATGTGAATTGTCATTGGACTTTTCAAAACAATAGTTTACTTTACGTTTGTCCCGTTGAAAAACAGGCAAATGTTTTGTTTGGCTCGCCTGGGCAAATCGGCTGGCCAGGACATCAGCGGTATCTGAGTCAGTAGTTGTCAACTTGTCACCGTCTAGGACACGTGTGTTAATATTATAGCCTTTATTCTGGATCCTCTTTAAGCGTTTCCACGCCTTGCCTAGATCCTTAAAGTCAATAATGTCTTCCTTGTTAAAATAGTTTTGTTTAGCTTCGTTTATCAAATCGTCACATTCTTTTTCTGCTTTTAATTTTTCATCAAAGTTTGGTCTAGTGGGATGTAGGTCAAAAAAATTATATTTACGTTTTTTGTTTTTAATTGCTTTTTTGATTTCCTCGTTCCACCAAGGCTTACTATGGGGTTTTGAGGGTGGTATTGTTGTAGGGATAGCTAAATTTGCAGCTATTAGGATCTTTTTTCTGATGTTATCATAGTAAACTTCTCTGTTTAGATCATTGAGGTCTTCAATTGTGTGTTTGGAAAGCAAGGATTGGAATAAAGGCCAATTAGCTTTTTCGAAATTAAATTTAGGTTCAGGTGGTAGATTGGTGTTGTTTGTTGCTAAGTTCAGTTGTATGGAAATAGGTTTGTGGTCAGAGTGAAGAGGGTCCGAAAAGGTATACCACTCATGGTTTATCAATAAGTTGGGACTGGCTAAAGAGAGATCGATAGCTTTTGGATAAAAGTGAGTAGAGGCATCTGGATAATATGTGGAAGAGCCATCATTTAGTAGAATTAGTTGTGAGTCGTTAATTTCGTTGTAAAGGGAAGTGTCAGAATATGTTTTTGTGCAGAAAGATTCCCAGCTGATGTGGTGAGCATTAAAATCACCAACAATCAGCCAGGATTTATCTGCAGACAGATTTGAAAGCCAGTTAGAAATAGGCACTTTTGAATATCCTTTGGGATAATAGATGTTTAAAATGTTGATGAATTCATTATTAACTTTAGTTTGAATCATTGTGGAGTAACGCAGACCTATCAGGTTCTCCTCTGGAGTTGGAACTTCAATGTAGTTTAGAGATTTATGAATATAGGTGGCTGTAGAAATCTTATCTACTTTGTTACTAACAGTTGGTGGGTAATAATATCCAGTAATGTTGGGAAGTTTTCCATAAGTTAAACGAATGGATTGCAGACAGAGTATTTGATAAGAAATTTGTGAATTGGCTAGAAATTGTATTAAATAATCTTGTGTTGTATTTAGGGCACGACAGTTCCACTGCAGTACATTAAGTCCTTCGTGTGGGATTGTGAAAAGAAGAGGATTTTAAGACTAGTCAGATATAAAAATTAAGGTGGAACTTTGGGTTTTGCTTTCTGCGAACCCAATCTAAGTCTTGTTGTCTGTGGTGCTGGAGAGGCACCACAGGCAATCTCTGCCAGTTGCATCATATTTACAGCATTTCTTGGTTCTATGGGAAGGTCGTCAGTATCTGCGATTAAGGAGGATAAATCCTCAATTAGGTTCTTTGGCTGATTCGAAGTTCTGGCTTGTGCCAGACTTCGTAAAATACGGGTTATGAAGGATTCTTTAATGGATTTGTTTTCCTCTTTAGGAATATTCAGATTTACTAGTTGAGAAGTTGCTGTATGAGTTTGTTTAGTCAGTGTGTTGTCAATGTGCTTAGTTATGGTCGTCATTATTGTTTCAGTCATTTTTGTCAGTTGTTTGGATATCATTTCTTCAACTTTTTCTTCGGTAATTTGTTCTGTGTTTCTGTATGATCTTTTTCTTTTTTTCTTTTTTTTACGTTTCTGGGCTGTGGGTGAAGAGGTGATCACCTCCGCCTCCCCCATGACCTCCACATGTGAATGGTCTAGGGGAGCCGGAGTAGGCTGATCTTTAGGCTTTGTTATAGGTTTACTATTTCTGACCCTACTGGCGTATGAGTCAGCCGACCCCCCAAGTGGGATCGGCTGAACTCTCCAGCTAGGGTCCACTGTAGGAGTGTTTATTTTGGGTTGTTTTTCTTTTAGTTCTTTCTCTGTCTGTAGATTGTTTTTTGCCCTCCTGATGGCCTCACTGTAGGGCAAGAAAGCTTCTCCTCTAATTTTGTTGGCCCTCAGTCTCAGCTGATACTGAGGGCATCCTTGATAGGCGGCAGAATGTCCGCCGCCACAGTTTACGCATTTATGAGTTTGATTGCACAATTGTGCTGAATGTCCAGGGGCAGAGCACCTGGTGCAAATTTCCACTTTCGCTCTGCATTGGTTGGGACCGTGCCCATATCGGGCGCACCTGCGGCACCGTCGCACCGGGGCCACATATGGCGCCACAGGGAACTCCTGGGCATCGATCTTCACCAATGCAGGCAGTATTGGATTTGTAAAGATGATTTTGATGGCACGAGATTCTGTGCCGTCTCTGTTATTTAATCTTTGAATAGACTTGGCATTTGGAATGTAAGTCTTGAGGTCTTCGAGATCTTCTTCGAAGGGGATCGGCTTGATTACCCCTTCAGTGGTGGCCTCAGGAACGGTACATTTGATGTTTATG
>CM065712.1:13894729-13897229 GCA_017654935.2 Phymorhynchus buccinoides | reverse complement strand
ACAACATGACCCGATGAGGTTTTTAGCTCCCTTGAATAACTGTTATTCATGTGTGGGTGTATATTTGTGCGTGGGGGTGTTGCTGTTACTGGAAGTGCGTTTACATCTTGTGTTTTGTTTTGGGTTTTTACTGTTGTTTATCGTGGTGCTTTGTTGATAATCATAAAAATACATATTAGTCAGGGTTTTTTGTCTTCTACTTTATCACCCTCTTTCGTTGATTTATACATTTATGAAACCATTGTGACAGCTTTGTTTATAATAATAATAATGTGAATTTATATAGCGCTCTTTCTCACATGAGCTCAGTGCGCTTTACATTGATAACAAGAACATTAAAGGCAAACAAATAATTAATCATTAGAAAGTAAAATAAGCACGATGCTTACACACAACGTTCTCTTACTTCCTTACTCACACACACACACACACACACACACACACACACACACACACACACACACACACACACACACACACACACACACACACACACACACACACACACACACGCACGCACACGCACACGCACACATACACACACATGCATGCGCACACGCACACTCGCACACAATTAATTATACAAGAGTAAAATAGTTACAACATGAACATTCTAAGAAGAAACATAGAGACCACATTCACATGTTTTTGCTTTATTAACCCTTTCGCTGCCAGCCATTTATTCAGCCCCAAAAATACCATTGCACCTATCTGGGTAGAGGGGGAAAAAAAATCTGCAATGTTGCGAATTTCTCTGTGACATGTATAACATTAGGTCTATTAAGAAAATAGGGTCTTCGGATAACAGGTCCTGATTTGATGCCTTTTTTACTGACATGGGTGTTAAACCATTGTGGTGCAAAAATGCGACGTTGGCGGTGAAAGGGTTAATAAATTATGGGTTGTGCTCTTTTGATGGTTGATGTAACGTGTATTTGTCAAACCCTTTTTTTGTTGTTAATGGGTTGGGTTGTTTTTTATCGTGCAATTTGTGTCCATATACATTATTTACGATGGCTTGGAGTCAAAATGGACTAGGGGAAGACGGGGTAAAAAGCGCATGGGCGGGTAAGAAGCCCACCCCAATTATCTCATAAAATGAAGCAAATTTCAGTCTCATTTTGCCCATGAGACGAGCGTTAATGTCTAGCATTCGTCTCATGGGCAAATTTGACTGAAATTTTCTTTATGTCATGAGATAATTGGGGTGGGCTTCTTACCCGCCCATGCGCTTTTTACCCCGTCTTCCCCTATCTTTAGATTCTTTGATTAACCAAACTTTCTTTCGAGGCTTGCCAGTTTGTTCTGTGTTGTGTGTTGTCTATGTGCAACATATTCAAGGCTAGAAGGCTATGCCACTCTTGGATAGATGTTGATTGGTTTGTATGTCGTCCTCTCCACCATTGTTGATGCGTACTGTGTGGGTGGAGGGTCATAAAGGCGAGCTTTGTGACGACGCGTTTTGAAATAACGACGCGATTTGAAATAAGTATTTCAAATCGCGTCGAGTTTATTTCAAAACGCGTTGGTGGGTGTCGACACGTTTTGAAATAAAAACGCGATTTGAAATAAATTTTTCTTTCTGACTCTTTTGTATGTCTATCTGTCAATATCTCTCTCTGTGCCTCAAAAATGAAACCATTTTTGATGCGGTTGACCAGTGGTCGGTCGGCCAAAATGACCACTGGTCAGTGACACTGACCACTGGTCAACCACATCAAAAATTGTGTGTGTGACTGTCTGTCTGTCTGTGTGTGTGTGTGTGTGTGTGTGTGTGTGTGTGTGTGTGTGTGTGTGTGTGTCTGTGTGTGTGTGTGTGTGTGCCCAGTGTGTGTGTGTGTGTGTGTGTGTGTGTGTGTGTGTGTGTCTGTGTCTGTGTGTGTGTGTGTGTGTGTGTGTGTGTGTGTGTGTGTGTGTGTGTGTGTGTGTGTGTGTGTGTGTGTGTGTGTGTGTGTGTGTGTGTGTGTGTGTGTGTGTGTGTGTGTGTGTATGTGTGTGTGTGTGTGTGTGTGTGAGTGTGTTGGTTTGTTAGTTTGTGTCTTCTGTGTGTAAATATGTGTCCAGTGTGTAAATATGTGTTCTGTGTGTAAATATGTGTTCTGTGTGTAAATATGTGTCCAGTGTGTAAATATGTGTCCAGTGTGTAAATATGTGTTCTGTGTGTAAATATGTGTCCAGTGTGTAAATATGTGTTCTGTGTGTAAATATGTGTTATATGTGTAAATATGTGTTCTGTGTGTAAATATGTGTCCAGTGTGTAAATATGTGTTCTGTGTGTAAATATGTGTCCAGTGTGTAAATATGTGTTCTGTGTGTGAATATGTGTTCTGTGTGTGAATATGTGTCCAGTGTGTAAATATGTGTCCAGTGTGTAAATATGTGTTCTGTGTGTGAATATGTGTCCAGTGTGTAAATATGTGTTCAGTGTGTAAATATGTGTTCTGTGTGTGAATATGTGTCCAGTGTGTAAATATGTGTCCA
Organism: Phymorhynchus buccinoides; assembly: GCA_017654935.2. Taxonomy (NCBI): domain Eukaryota; kingdom Metazoa; phylum Mollusca; class Gastropoda; order Neogastropoda; family Raphitomidae; genus Phymorhynchus; species Phymorhynchus buccinoides. The sequence goes on along the minus strand of CM065712.1, from coordinate 13,894,748 downwards.
GTGTGTAAATATGTGTTCT
>CM065712.1:13879729-13889729 GCA_017654935.2 Phymorhynchus buccinoides | reverse complement strand
AATGCGTGTATCCGCCATGGCTGTTCTGGCACTCGACGCAGCGAGTCCTCATGGAGTTGACCATGGTGGTGAAGATCCTCTGTGGAAGCGCCTGCCACTCAGCCTGCAGCATCTGGTAGAGGTGCTGGGCATCCCTGGGAGGGGGGTGGTTGCTCCTCACTTTGCGATCCAGCTCATCCCAGAGGTTCTCAATTGGGTTGAGATCGGGACTGCATGCTGGCCACTCCATTCTGTTGACTCCAGACTGCTGCAGGAAGTCGCTGACCACCTTGCCCTGTGGGGGCGAGCGTTGTCATCCTGGTAGACAGCCGGCGGTCCCATCTGCTGCAGTGTAGGCACAGCCAGCGGTCGAAGGATCTCATCCCGGTATCGGAGGCCAGTCAGGTTACCCTGTACATGATACAAGGGTGTTCTGTGGTGAAGGCTGAAGGCCCCCCAGACCATTACAGAACCTCCACCAAAGGCCACCTTTTCTTGGACAGTGGCGTCAATAAAGCGTTCCCCTGGGCGCCTCCAGACCCTCAGTCGGCCGTCGTTGTGGTTCAGGGTGAAGCGTGATTCATCACTGAACAGGACCTGGGACCATTGCTGACGTGTCCACCTCACGTGACGTCTGCAGAAGGCGCGGCGTGCTGCCCTATGGGCTGGAGTTAAGCGTGGCCGTACAGCTGGGCGACGAGAACGGAGGTTAAACCCATGAAGGCGGTTCCGTATGGTCTGCTGGCTGATGTTGATGTTAGTAGCCACCCTCAGCTGCCTTCGAATGATGCTGGAAGAGGCTGTTCTTGTCTGCAGGGCTTGTCGTTCAATGAGACGATCTTCACGTGGAGTTGTCTTCTTCGGTCGACCAGATCTGCGTCTTTCATGGACCCTCCCAGTGGCTGTGAAGCGTTGAATCAGTCTGACAATGACCGAGATGGACACCTGAAGTCGCCTGGCCACTTCTCGCTTGGGAACACCATCTTGGAACCATGCAACAGCTCGTCCCCTATCCAACTCGCTCAATTTTCGTCGTGGAGGCATTGTCAAATCAGGCCTAATACTGGTGGTATGTCTTCTTATAAAGCCAAGCAAGAGACAGCATCTCACACATAAACAGCAGTGCTTGCACGTGCATAATGGTTTTTCCATCTGGCTTGTGCAATGTGTTCATGCAGAACGATCCAAAACAAGGTCCTTTTTCGCAAGTTTCCGCTTTTTCTTTTGCTGCCAAGCTCAGTAATAGAGAATCACGTGCAATGTTTCCACTAACACAACATCGCCCACTTACAGCTGAACAAGAATTCATAACAATTTGGCTTGACTGAGAAAAAAATAACAGGAGCGAACGGAGTTTATTGCGCACCTGTTTTCTCATAGTGATCCTTAACTTTTTGTGAGTAGTGTATATATATATATATATATATATATATATATATATATATATATATATATATATATATATATATATATATATATATATATATATATATATGTCACAGAAGAATCCCCAATACTGCAGATGGATTTTGTTCTCTACCCAGGTAAATTTAATGGGCATTTTTGGCTGAAATATGGCTGGCGGTGAAAGGGTTAATAAAAACATTCGTTTAAACCAAAAGGAAACGAAAACAAGTATTAATAATCATATAAATAAAAAAACTGTTCCACGGTGCTTATATAGGCCTATTATTGTCTCGCCGAATACGCAAAAATGCGTCATTGTATATAAACAATATCATGCAAAAATGGGTATAAAATTATAAAAATGTAAAAAAAATCTTTCTTTTTTTCTCTAACAGAACGAATTATTTTTAACAGAAAGAATGAAATGAACAGAGACATTCATATTTGTGACTGTTTTTCTGGGAGTATAATTATGCATAAAGCTTAAATACATTAGATCACCATGTGTTGCCACTTAACATACTACTACTTGTGGCGGTGCCATAGCCGATGAGGTTTAACCGAGGCGTGGTCACTGCTACAGCTATCTGTATTAATTTTTTTTAAATCGGGACTTTACTGGTTTCGTACTGCCTCCGGGCATTGCCTCCAGTATTGTTCCAACCATATTTGTATTTTACAAATGTCCCATATGTGTCTGATTCAGACCAAGAGGACGTAAAACTCCATTTTCTCTCTCACCATGTGTTAAGTCAGACAAGTGTTTGAAATCTAGCCCACAGGCAATGAATGAAAATCGGTTTTAACGTCCTCCGGTCTGGAACAGACACCTATGAAACATTAGTAGATGTAAAGAAGGTGGGAACGATCCTGGAGGCAACGCCCGGAGGCAGGGCAACAGTAAAGTCCCGATTTTTTTTTATCAATACAGATAATGCAATTAACATCAAATGAATTAAACTTTGGCGATTCTTCATAAATGGTCTGCTAACATACACTGCACACGATTCGCGTCACTACGGTCCGATTTTTGACATATGTGAGGCATGATTGACGTGAAGTTCTACTGTCTGAAATAAGTCTGATGAAATCTCACTAGTTATTATTCACTATTTTTGTAGTCTCCCGTACACGAATCCGATTTGTTTTTTGTTTTTTTGTTTTTTTGTATGTGAACATTTTATTTGTATTTGGTTTAAGCCAATCTTTATTCACTCACTCGGAAACGATCAAACAAAAAAGACAATTAGAGCAACAACAAGCTCGAAGCTTATACCGTGCTCCTTAAATTAACGTCATAATTGCACAATTGATTGAACAGATGGAGACTGCGTTTATTTGTATTTGATTCGTGTATTGCGGTTCACGCGAGAATAGTGAACGAAAATAGTAGGGGAAGACGGGTTAAAAAGCGCATGGGCGGGTAAGAAGCCCACCCCAATTATCTCATGAAATTAAGCAAATTTCAGTCTCATTTTGCCCATGAGACGAGCGTTAATGTCAAGCATTCGTCTCATGGGCAAATTGGACTGAAATTTTCACGTGAATCATGACTCACAGACATCGTCACAATCGCATCGTATTGGGGTCAAATCGTATGCAGCGTGGCTTAAGCGGGAGACAGACTATGCGACTGCCTCATATGACTCGATCAGGTCGTGACGTAGATCAAATTTTGTTTCCCGCACAGAATAAGAGGTCACAAGCCAACTAGACTCGATCAGTGAAATTTAGAACCCGCCCTATTCGGCCCTGTCACCTGACTGGGCCCGACTGAGTCAGACTGATCGAGTTAGATGGTATGCAAATGAGGTGAAACGTCACGACCTGATCGAGTCACATGAGGCAGTCACATAGTCTGTCGCCGGCTTAAGCCTTAAAGACCCACCAGATCACGTGTCAAAATCACGGGGTTCACGTGTTTCCCCTCTTATAGCTGGTAAGAAATCTTGTTTTGACCAGGTTTCACTCCCATACAAATGCCCCCAAATTGAAAACGAAACATCATTTTAAAGAGCAGCCTCAATCTGAAGTTGGGGACATTTGTATGTGGGTTGAAGCTACCCAGAAAAAAACAACCAAGGGACTTAATCGTGGTGCGTCACTGTGTCTTTAAGTTGCGAAATTGGGGTTATTTCCCCTGCTTTAAACCTCACCACACTATTCTTCGTCGTCAACCGCTCAGAGAGAGAAAATAAAGTTTTGGGCCTTTCGGCCATGTGGGAACGTCAACCGCTCAGACGGTTTCCTGTCGTTATCAGCGCAGATGCGTCATGCTGCCGTTATGTCACACATTCAACGAGCAGACAATCGGTTGTTTTTTGTTTGTTTGTTTTTGGGGGGTTTTAGAAGAACAAAAACTCAACGTGAAAGCAAACTTTAAAGAATAAATGACAGGTTAAAACGAAGGAAAAATCAATAATTATTCAGCACAGTCATGATGTATGCTAAGTTAGTAGACTAGTATCCGACTAAACGCGAGAAACCTGACAAAACTTCATCTTGACAATTTGAGGAATCGACGTAACATTTAACGGAGCTAATATTATGGTTAACGTGATAAACGTAACATTGACAAATTGACATAGCATTTGACGAGCAAATATTATTATGGTCAAGATGACAAACGCAGCATTGACACTTGACGAACGGACGTAGGCCTAAGTCTAACATTTGACGAGAAAATGGTCAACGTGACGAAGGTAACCATGACAATTTGACGAACTGATGAAATATTTGAAGAGCGAATATTATGGTCAACGTGACAAACGTAACCTTGACAATTTGACGAACTGATGAAATATTTGAAGAGCGAATATTATGGTCAACGTGACAAACGTAACCTTGACAATTTGACGAACTGATGAAATATTTGAAGAGCGAATATTATGGTCAACGTGACAAACGTAACCTTGACAATTTGACGAACTGATGAAATATTTGAAGAGCGAATATTATGGTCAACGTGACAAACGTAACCTTGACAATTTGACGAACTGATGAAATATTTGAAGAGCGAATATTATGGTCAACGTGACAAACGTAACCTTGACAATTTGACGAACTGATGAAATATTTGAAGAGCGAATATTATGGTCAACGTGACAAACGTAACCTTGACAATTTGACGAACTGATGAAATATTTGAAGAGCGAATATTATGGTCAACGTGACAAACGTAACCTTGACAATTTGACGAACTGATGAAATATTTGAAGAGCGAATATTATGGTCAACGTGACAAACGTAACCTTGACAATTTGACGAACTGATGAAATATTTGAAGAGCGAATATTATGGTCAACGTGACAAACGTAACCTTGACAATTTGACGAACTGATGAAATATTTGAAGAGCGAATATTATGGTCAACGTGATAAACGTAACCTTGACAATTTGACGAACTGATGAAATATTTGAAGAGCGAATATTATGGTCAACGTGATATTTGACAATTTGACGAACTGATGAAATATTTGAAGAGCGAATATTATGGTCAACGTTACAAAATGTAACATTGACAATTTGACGAACTGACCAACCATTTGACGAGAAAATAATATGGTCAACGTTACAGAACGTAACATTGACAATTTGAGGAATTGACGTAAGATTTGACGGAGCTAATATTATGGTCAACGTGACAAACGTAACATTGACAATTTGAGGAATTGACATAACATTTGACGGAGCTAATAATTATTATGATCAACGTGATAAACGTAACCATCACAATTTGACGAACTGATGTAACGTTTGACGGAGCTAATATTATGGTTAACGCGCCAAACGTAACATTGATTAATTGACGTAACGTTTGACTAGCGAATATTTTGGTAAACGTAACAAGACGTAACATTGAGAAATTGACGAACGGACGTAACATTTAACGGAGCTAATATTATGGTTAACGCGACAAACGTAGCATTGATAAATTGACGTAACGTTTGACGAGCGAATATTTTGGTCAATGTGACAAACGTAGCCTTGACAAATTGACGAACTGATGTGACGACGAGCGAATATTATAGTCAGCGTGACAAAACGTAGCATTGACAATTTGACGAACAAATATTATGGTCAACGTGACAAACGTAACCATGACAATTTTAGGAACTGGTGTGACATTTGACGGAGCTGATATTACGGTCAACGTGACAAATCGAAACGGTGACAATTTAACGAATTGACGAACCATTTGACGAGCAAATATTATGGTCAACATGACGAACGTAGGGGAAGACGGGGTAAAAAGCGCATGGGCGGGTAAGAAGCCCACCCCAATTATCTCATGAAATGAAGCAAATTTCAGTCTCATTTTGCCCATGAGACGAGCGTTAATGTCTAGCATTCGTCTCATGGGTAAATTTGACTGAAATGGTCGGGGTAAAAAGCGCATGGGCGGGTAAGAAGCCCACCCCAATTATCTCATGAAATGAAGCAAATTTCAGTCTCATTTTGCCCATGAGACGAGCGTTAATGTCTAGCATTCGTCTCATGGGCAAATTTGACTGAAATGTTCTTTATTTCATGAGATAATTGGGGTGGGCTTCTTACCCGCCCATGCGCTTTTTACCCCGTCTTCCCCTAACCATGACAATTTGACGAACTGATGAGATATTTGTCTAGCGAATATTTTGGTCAATGTGAAAAACGTAACATTGACAATTTGACGAACTGACGAACCATTTGACAAGCAAATATTATAGTCAACGTTACAAAACGTAACATTGACAATTTGACGAATTGAAAAAACATTTAACGAACAAATATTATAGTCAATGTGACACACGTAACATTGACAATTTGACGAACGGACGTAACATTTGAAGAACAAATATTATGGTCAATGTGACACACGTAACCTTGACAAATTGACGAACGGACGTAACATTTGAAGAACAAATATTATGGGTCAACGTTACAAACGTAACCATGACGATTTGACGAATTGACGTAACGTTTGAAGAACAAATATTATGGGTCAACGTTACAAACGTAACCATGACGATTTGACGAATTGACGTAACGTTTGACTAGCGAATATTATGGTCAACGTTACAAAACGTAACATTGACAATTTGACGAACGGACGTAACATTTGAAGAACAAATATTATGGTCAATGTGACACACGTAACCTTGACAAATTGACGAATTGACGTAACATTTGACGAACAAATATTATGGGTCAACGTTACAAACGTAACCATGACGATTTGACGAATTGACGTAACGTTTGACTAGCGAATATTATGGTCAACGTTACAAAACGTAACATTGACAATTTGACGAATTGACAAAACATTTGACGAGCAAATATTATGGTCAACATTACAAAACGTAACATTGACAATTTGACGAATTGACAAAACATTTGACGAGCAAATATTATGGTCAACGATTTTTTGTGTGCAATGGTTACTTAGTTTTTCTTGTTTTAAATTTTCTTTTGATTTCTTGTTATTTATTATTATTATTTCCCCAGAGCTGGGTGGGAAACAAAACTGTCATTGCTTATCTCAGGTTCCCTGCTTAAATGAAAATTTCGTTTTCGTTTTCGTTTTCCCTCTCCCCACCCTCCCTAAAAGGGCCACCCTGGTGGATGGGTTTTTGTAAGAAACACGTTGAGATCACCAGGAAAACACACTTTACAGAGATCGCAACACTCACTTTGCTCTGGTTTCCTAGAAATCAAACCATCAAATCGGCGATTCCTCCTTGGCGGAGGTGCTGGAAGTCAAATTCTTTCACTGAAAGAGAAGGCGTGTGCCGTCTTTTTTCTAATGACTGTCTGAGTTTAGACCAAATCGTTCGCACGAAATTTTCGCAATGCAAGCCTTTTTATTTATTTTTAAAAAATCTATACAGTTTATCCAAATGAGTTTCGCTCACAACAAAGGAAATAGCTCCATTTTTGTTATATTATTACTGCACTACAAAAACAAGCAAAAGCTTCAACCACAATGGGATTGGTCTCCTCCCACCCCATCCAAAATGGCTACTCTCTCCGGTATCTCCGCCAAGGAAGAATCACCGATTTGACGGCTTGATTATTTTATTTTTTAGGAAACCAGAGCAAAAGGAGTGTTCCGATCCTTGAAAAGGCTGTCTTTCTGGTGACCTCGACGTGTTTCTTGCAAAAACTCATCCGTCAGGGTGCACCTTTAATTACTAGGCACAGCAGAGCAGGCTTCAAAGTTGAAGACGTACGGGTGGTTGATGCTGTTGTTGTTGTTGTTGTTGACGTTGGCGGCAGCGGAGACAAAGAGGGCGGCGGGATGGGGGTGGGGGTGGGGGCGGGGGTGATGGGGCGGGGGAGGGAGGAGGGAGGAAAGGGGGGAGGGGGAGGGGGGGGCCAGAAAGAGGAGGGGCAGGAGGAGGAGAGGGAGGAAGGGGGTGGAAAAGGGGGGAACCCTTCGCGTCGAAGCTTGAGAGCCAGCTGTTTCTTCCACTTAGTCCTGAGTGTGAGAGGAGAAGAAATAAAACAAAACAAGCGCGGATTCGCAATCGTTTGTGGCAGCGGTCCATTTTTACCACTCCAATCATTACATACACTGAGTCGCCTCCCCTGGCTTTTCAATAATTTTAATCTGTAAACTAGAATGTTATCTCTGCACCATTTCGTAACTTTTTATGTCTTTTGGACAACATTTAAAACTATTTATTCCTACTTATACTCATCGAAAGAAGCACCGCATACTCGTCGTGTCTGTTGCAGTGTCTGTATTACGTATGTTTATTATTTTCTACGCTTTAAAATGACGATTCATGTGCTCTGTTCAGTATACAATTCTTTCATTACCTAAGGACTAAAAATATCTACTTGTGGTGGTGCCATAGCCGATGAGGTTTAACCGAGGCGTGGTCACCGCTTCAGCTATCTGTATTAATAATTTTTTTAAATCGGGACTTTACTGGTTTCGTACTGCCTCCGGGCATTGCCTCCAGTATTGTTCTCACCATATTTGTATTTACAAATGTCCCATATGTGTCTGATTCAGACCAAGAGGACGTAAAACACCATTTTCGCCTCGCATTACCTAAGGACTGTAGATATGACAACTGAAATGTTACTTTATGCCCAAGTATTTTTTTCTCTTTTACAATATGTGCGACAATGTTGGACCGACAGACAGACCGACCAGACATAGCTTAGAATGACAGTCTCCACAAAATGAGTTATAGGTTTGTGGCTTGAGCCACACACAAAAAAGCCACATAGCTTAGAATGTGACCCGTCTCCACAAAATGAGTCGCGTTGTCCCTGGCTCACTTACCCACTAGGGGCAATTTTAGGTGGAAGGGGGTCAAATCATCAATTCTCAGATTTGGACTTATTATTGAACAACTGGTCTTTTGATCAAAGTGGGTACGTATCGAAATCTACCTCATACAGAAGTATTGAAGTGTAAGAACAATCCTTTCTGCCTTGAAAAAGTGTGTTTTTATCATAAACATCTGGTGGTTTTGTACACATTTTGAAACTTTCTGTTTGCATTTTTTTCATGTAGTCGCCGATCGGAGGCCAGTTCCCTGAGTACACGACTTCAAATCTTCATAATAAGGGTGTTCTTTGCAACAAATAGTCCGATTTACAAGATGCTTTGGTTTGTTGGAAAGCTCGTTCAATGCCGAATAATTTATGGCCGTATTTAACCCTTCCGTATGGTCTGCTGGCTGATGTTGATGTTAGTAGCCACCCTCAGCTGCAATGATGTGGAAGAGGCTGTTCTTGTCTGCAGGGCTTGTCGTTCAGCATCTTCACAGGAGTTGTCTTCTTCGGTCGACCACTGCGTCTTTCACCCCTCCCATGGCTCAATCAGTCTGACAATGACCGAGATGGACACCTGAAGTCGCCTGGCCACTTCTCGCTTGGGAACACCATCTTGGGCAACAGCTCGTCCCCTATCCAACTCCTCAATTTTCGTCGTGGAGGCATTGTCAAATCAGGCCTAATACTGGTCTTATGTTTCTTATAAAGCCAAGCAAGAGACAGCATAACACATAAACAGCACCGTGCATAATGGTTTTTCCATCTGGCTTGTGCAATGTGTTCATGCAGAACGATCCAAAACAAGGTCCTTTTTCGCAAGTTTCCGCTACTTTTGCTGCCAAGCTCAGTAATAGAGAATCACGTGCAATGTTTCCACTAACACAACATCGCCCACTTACAGCTGAACAAGAATTCATAACAATTTGGCTTGACTGAGAAAAAAATAACAGGAGCGAACGGAGTTTATTGCGCACCTGTTTTCTCATAGTTCCTTAACTTTTTGTGATGGAACAGAAGAATTTTGGCTGAAATATGTATGGCGGTGAAAGGGTTAAGAACTGAAAAGTGACCCCGGGGACAACACGACTCATTTTGTGGTGACGGGTCACACATGTTTCTAATAAATTTTGATTAAGATCCATCCATTTGTTGAGAAGAAACCGTGTCAAAGAAACACATAACTTACATATTTAAAAAAAAAAAAAAAAATTATTGCGAAGATAGAGTTTTACGTCCTCTTGGTCTGAATCAGACACATATGGGACATTTGTAAATACATATATGGTTGGAACAATACTGGAGGCCAGTACGAAACCAGTAGAGTCCCGATTTTGTTTTA
>CM065712.1:13859729-13874729 GCA_017654935.2 Phymorhynchus buccinoides | reverse complement strand
ATTGAAAAGGCAAAATCAATAAGGAAACAAAACCTACAAAATACAAAAACAAAAAAGAACACACACAAAACAAACAAAAAACAACATGAAAATTATTATTTTTAAGATATCATAAGATAAAAATGGACAGACAGACACTGAGTTAGACAGAGAGACAGACAGACAGACAGACAGACAGACACAGACATTACCTTAAACTCAGCCTCCAGCGTGGCTAGCTGGATGGAGGAGTAGGCCTGGCGGGGCTTCCTGTCTACGGGGAGGCGTCTCTGACGGCGACTGTGGTACCTCTGAGCTACCGTGGACACAGAAACAACAGAATTCGTAAACAGAAAGTATGACACCCCCCCCCCCCCCCCCCCCCCCTCCCGTCTCTATTGGCCACTGCAACTAGGGTTATCAACGCTCTCGACAGCGAGAGTTAAGCCCTTGTTGGTCAGCATTGATTATTTGCAATGCATTCTCGAATGTATACATGTTCATAGAGATGTGTAGTGAGGATACGTGTTAGAAATGTTTGTACGTATGGTGAGTGAAAAGCGCATTGAGTTGCTTAGCAAGATTAAGCGCTATATAAGCATTATTAATTATTTTATTATTTTATTATTATCCAAAAAGGGCTCTCACTCTTGCAAAAGGCAGCCATTCAGTGGCCTCAGATAGAGTTATTGGCGATAGTTAATCCCTTGTTTGGTCAGTACTCAAGCATCTTCCCCCACCCACCAAGGGCATTCACTCTTGCAAAAGGTGGTCGTTGCAGTGACCAATATGTCCCCGTCTCTATCATATCATATATCATCACATCAATTTAGGCTCTGTAGGATTATTGAGCTTCTTGAAATTTACGTTCCATCTCGATCTCTCCGCTCAGTAAATGACAATAGGATCTTTCGAATACAAAAATTTAAAGGTGATAGGCACGGCGGTAGAGCTTTTACATCATCAGCAGTCAAACTCTGGAATTCATTGCCTTCTGCTGTCAGACATAGTCAATCTTTAGCATCGTTCAAAACAAACCTGAAAACCCATCTGTTCCGGCAGTCTTTCCAATAACACCCCCATCTCCATGTGCACGTGTGCGTGTGTGTGTGTGTGTGTGTGTGTGATTGTGTGATTGTGCGATGTGTGTGTGTGTGTGTGTGTGTGTGTGTGTGTGTGTGTGTGTGTGTGTGTGTGTGTGTGTGTGTGTGTGTGTGTGTGTGTGTGTGTGTGTGTGTGTGTGTGATTGTGCGATGTGTGTGTGTGTGTGTGTGTGTGTGTGTGTGTGTGTGTGATTGTGCGATGTGTGTGTGTGTGTGTGTGTGTGTGTGTGTGTGTGTGTGTGTGTGTGATTGTGCGATGTGTGTGTGTGTGTGTGTGTGTGTGTGTGTGTGTGTGTGTGTGTGTTGTGCGATTGTGTGTGTGTGTGTGTGTGTGTGTGTGTGTGTGTGTGTGTGTGTGTGTGATTGTGCGATGTGTGTGTGTGTGTGTGTGTGTGTGTGTGTGTGTGTGTGTGTGTGTGTGATTGTGCGATGTGTGTGTGTGTGTGTGTGTGTGTGTGTGTGTGTGTGTGATTGTGCGATGTGTGTGTGTGTGTGTGTGTGTGTGTGTGTGTGTGTGTGTGTGTGTGATTGTGCGATGTGTGTGTGTGTGTGTGTGTGTGTGTGTGTGTGTGTGTGTGTGTGTGATTGTGCGATGTGTGTGTGTGTGTGTGTGTGTGTGTGTGTGTGTGTGTGTGTGTGTGTGTGATTGTGCGATGTATGTCCGTATGTTTGTATGTATGTAATTTGTGAGCGTGTGCGCGAATGTGAGTGTGCGTGCGCCCACGGCCGCACTTCCAAGCAGGTGTGTGTGTGTGAATGTGTTGTGTGTGTTCTGTGTGGGTATATCTGCTTGCATGTGTATGAGTGTATGTGTGCGCAGGAGAGATTGTGTTCACTAGAGTGGGGGAGAGGAGTGTGTTGTCTGTGAGTGTGAGTACACGTGAGTGCTTTGTGTATGTGAGTGCGCGTGTATGTATGTGTGTGCGTGCGTGTGCGCGTGTTTGTACAAGTGTATGCTTGAGTAAGTTTGTGTGCGTTTCAGTGAGAATGTGTTTTCTGTGTGTTTGATGAAATGTGTGTGGGTATGTGTGTGTATGTCTGTGTGCAAGAACGCGTTCACGCTCGTGCGTGCACGTACGTGCGTGTGTGTCTGTTTTGCGTGTGTGTGCGTGTGTGAGTGTTTCAATACTGATTGCAAAGCGCTTTGTGCTCATAAAAAGCGCTATATAAATATCCGTTTATTATTATTATTATTGAAGCCTTTTGCCTTCTGGGTATGGGGGGGGGGGGGGGGGGGGGGCATAATTATGTAGTACAAACTGAATGCAATGTCTTTTCTTATTTTTTACGCCACATGGCCGAAAGGCCGCAGAGGGCGTAAAACCTTATTTCGTCGTTCTTTTTTTCTACAGACTTCAGTAAATTTTATACATCTGCATTGTTAAAAATTCGGGACTTTCCTGGTGTTGCACTGCATCCGGGCATTGCCTCCAGGATCGTTCCCACCATCTTTATATCTACTAATGTCCCGTCTGTGTCTGTTCCAGACCAGAGGACATTAAACAGATTTTCATTCATTCTTCTTTTTCGCCTGTGAATAACTTTGGTTTTTGCGTACTGGCTTAAAAACAAAATCCTTGTTCTACAAATAATATATGTGTCCCCGTCTCTGTGTGTCCCCGTCTCTTCTCTACGAGCCCCCGTCTCTATGTGTCACCAATTTTGTCTCTATGTGTCCCCCGTCCCTATGTGTCACCAATTCTGTCTCTATGTGTCCCCTTCTCTATGTGTCACCAATTCTGTCTCTATGTGTCCCCTTCTCTATGTGTCACCAATTCTGTCTCTATGTGTCCCCTTCTCTATGTGTCACCAATTCTGTCTCTATGTGTCCCCTTCTCTATGTGTCACCAATTCTGTCTCTATGTGTCCCCTTCTCTATGTGTCACCAATTTTGTCTCTATGTGTCCCTCGTCTCTATGTGTCCCCGTCTCTATGTGTCCCCAATGTTATCTCTATGTGTCCCCCGTCTCTATGTGTCCCCAATTTTATCTCTATGTGTCCCCCGTCTCTATGTGTCCCCAATTTTATCTGTATGTGTCCCAGTCTCTATGTGTCCATGTCTCTATGTGTCCCCGTCTCTATGTGTCACCAATTTTGTCTCTATGTGTCCCCCGTCTTTATGTGTCAACAATGATGTCTCTATGTGTGTCCCTGTCTCTGTGTCACCAATTGTGTCTCTATATGTCCCCGTTCTGACATTATATAATCTTATAGTATAATAGTTATTCAGTCATGAGGTACGAGAGGCGCTGGTCTATCATCATTCCACGATGCCTAAATATGAGTCGTTCTGTGTTACAAATGAAGATGTTACACACAAACGGGTGTGTTATGATAGGCAAAGATGTGCCACCACCCCTGCATTTCTCGGTTAATTGTATTTTTCCGTTGTTGCCTTTCTTACCATACATGAAGCTGTATTTTTGGAACATTTTCAGCTAATTCTCTTTTTGGAATACTAACCCTAACCCTAACCCTAGCCCTAAACCTAACCCTACCCCCCACTATGTACTGCAGTACACCGCGATTTGTCACAGTTGTGGTTCGTTGCGTTTTCCCGTCTTATAGGGTGGGGGTTAGGGTTAGGGTTAGGGATAGGGTTAGTATTCCAAAAAGGTTATTAGCTAAAAAATGTTCCTAAAATACAGCTTCATGTATGGTAAGAAAGGCAAAAACGGACAAATACAATTAACCGAGAAATGTAGGGGGGGTGGCACATCTTGACCTTTACCACCATATTTTATTTTCTGGAACATTCGAAAGCATTTGAAGGCGTCTTGCAAAAAAAAAAAAAAAAAAAAAAAATCTTTTCACTTTTCATACTATATACATGAAATCTTGTTCATAAACATGAAGAAAAATGACAATCAGGTTATTAAATATAAAACAAAAACACAACAACAACAACAACAACAATATTTCTAGTCTCATCGAAAACAAATTGTGTTTGAGAGATGTTTTAATGTTTTTAAGTCACCCTGTTTAATCCAGTTTGACTGGAACACAGAAAAGGCATTCCTGAAAATTGCACACTAAGTACACTAAGATAGTGGGACGATCCTGGAGCTAGTCCAATACCAGGAAAATCAAATAAATAAAATGTAACAAAACAAATACACGTTAATGTTGCCCGTTTGGTCAAAAATGAAAAACGTAAGCAACACTTAATACCAATTGAGGTGAATTAAAAAACATGTAAAGTTCATAATTTAAATACTTCGCTAAAATTGTAATAATATACGAACATACGAATATACTACATTAAAAAGGATTGTCAAAATGCCTCATTCAAATGGGCCTAATGCTTTGCTTCAACATCAATGTGGATTATTATTATTATTATTATTAACATTAACAAGAGGCAAAGCCTTCAAGGCTCACTCAAACAGGCACATGTGGGACAACAACAAAGATTGAGGGGGGGGGGTGTATAAAGTACAAGATTGCCAATAACATTTTAAAGTACAAATGAAACGATCGTTGATTGAAATAACAATTGGAAAAATAAAATAGTGCCCGTGCCGAGAATCGAACCCGGAACCATTGGCATGACAGACAGACACTCTACCAAAGAGCTATCGAGGCTTTCAGTGTTTGCCTGTTGAATACCCTCTAACCCACTAACCTAAAATGTTATCTGTTTGTTATCTGTTTACAGTGTTGTCTTAAGTATTTAATTATTCAAATCAGTATTGTTTGAAAGCTTGCATATATACATCTATGTGTGTGCAACGTTTGAACAATGTATGCCTTCTATTTCCCGAGAAAATGCCAACGTTAATGTTTGGAGATTAGACCACTGACACACACACACACACACACACACACACACACACAACCGAACAACTATCATACTATAGACTCACATCTCGTCAAAACTTTTTAAGAGCGATTCAATAATAATAAAACGGTCATAATCTTTCGTTTGGGGAAAATCAAGCTTACTTATTTCGGAACGCAATTTGAAAGACGAATAATAGTATTTAACAGATCGTTTAGACAGTCTTGAACTAAATTGTAACTTATACCTATATTTCAATAACAAGTAAAAAAAAAATCAGTTCTTAGACACAACTTTACTTTGAAAACGACTGGGGGGTTTTTTTGGGGTTTTTTTTTATTATCACCAAAAAAACCTCACTTCTAATGTTCTTGGCAAAATAGCCAAAAAGAGTGCCTTCTACAAAATAAAATAATATAATATACAAATTATTTTAGTCATTAGTTATTATGCGTTGGCATGTCATCATTCCACAATGCCTCCGTCAGCGACCGACCCTCTCTGCTTTCAAATCTAACCTCAAAACCCACCTGTTCCTCCGTCATTGAGGCTCCACTCTCTTTCTCTTCTCTCTCTTGCCTTTAGGTCTGTTTCTGCTGTATATCATTTTATGTCATACGTGTGTGTTCGCTTTGTATTGCATTTTTGTTTGAATGCGTTATGGATGCTAACGTGTGTGTGCGTGCTTTGATTTGGTTTATATCAAGATTCAGCGCCGTATAAATACTGTATGTTGTTGTTGTTGTTGATTGTTCTAATTCAATCGGTCAAACAGGGGAAGTTACTCTAACCATCAGGTAGATCCCCAGCTCTCGCCTCGTGTGTTTGAGCAGACATACAGCACTTAGAACACCGTGCGTCATTCTAAAATTTATATTTTTTACGTCACATTTTGCAAGTTTTATCAGTTTGTGGCCACTGGCCACCTCTAATTTTTTTTTTAAGAAACTCTTTGCAAGTCGCTGAATCGCATCCTGCGGTTTCAAGCTTCGACGCCATTGTTGCGTTGTTGCTATGGTATTTGACCGAGTAATGGAGGTAAGCAACTCTAATTTTCACGAAGTGCTCTCCCCAAGTATTTTTTCCGAAAATCGTCTATAGCCAAGGCCCTTCATGAAGGGGGGTGGGGTAGGGTAAAGATGTGCCAACCCCCCCCCCCCCCTGCATTTCTCGGTTAATTGCAATTTTCCGTTTTTGCCTTTCTTAACAAACATAAAGCTGTATTTTATTAACCTTTTTAGCTAATAACCTTTTTGGAATACTAACCCTATAGCCCTAGCCCCCCCCCCCCCCCCCCCCCCCCCCCCCCCCCCCCTATAAGACGGGGAAACGTAATGAACCACGACTGTGACAAATGGCGCCGTGTACTGCAATACATAGGGGTGGGTGGGGGGTCCTATTAGATAATGGCCTAGGGTTAGGGATAGGGTTAGTATTCCAAAAAGGTTATTAGCTAAAAGGGTTAATAAAATACAGCTTTATGTTTGGTAAGAAAGGCAAAAACGGGAAAATGGAATTAACCGAGAAATGCAGGGGGGGTGGCACATCTTGACCTTTACCTGATATTTTCCCAAAATCGTCTATTACGCGGGGGGGGGGGGGGGGGACATTCTGATTCGTTCCAGTCTCTGGATCCCAATTGACGATTTTCGGTTAAAACAAAATAAAAAATAGAATGTGTCTTTTTACCACGAAAATCGGATTGTTCCCCCACCCCTTAAATTCCAAAAAATACGTAGGACACACACAAACAATGCGTTTGTCCTACGGATTAATAACAGTTCACTCCGCGTGCAAATCGCAAAATTATGTTCCTTTACTATTATTTTGCGAACATTTCCTATTTTTCTCCAATTTCTGGAAGATTCTGGATTTTCACTTATTAGTTAATGTGGCGGTACCATAGCCGATGAGGTTTAACCGAGGCGTGGTTACCGCTACACCTATCTATATTGTTAAAAATTCGGGAGTTTGCTGGTGTTGCACTGCCTCCGGGCATTGCAGCCTGTATTGTTCCCACCATCTTTGTATTTACAAATGTCCCATATGTGTATGTATTTGCGCGTATGCGCGTGCGCATGTATTAGGTGTTTATAGGTGTGGTTTTCTCTGTACAAATGGGAGGATGCGTAGACATTTGGTTATGTCTGTGTGTGCGTGTGCATGCGTCGATTTATGAATTGAGTGCTATGTAAATATTTTATGACGCTGATATGAAGTCTTTTATTACTACTTTTAACTTTTAACTATTTGTCATTGTAAGCGCCTTGGGCTCCTGGTTTTATTGGGAGGTAAGTGCGTCATAAATTTTCATTATTATTATTATTATGACCGAGAGGACGTAAAACATAATTTTCACCATTCTGGATTTTTCCCCCGATTCCAAATTTTACCCACGTGACACACACACATTCTTATTATTATTTCTTCTTCTCCTTTACTTAGGCAGCCAACTTCCTCACGTTGAAGATTGTGCTGCACTTTAGGGGGTATCAGTACGCAAAAGAAACAAAACTAACAGCGAGAGATGGAGCAAAAGAAAGTGAAATGATAAGATATTATGGGGAGAAAGAAATGATCCCAAGACAGTCAAGAATAATCGAAGTATTTATTTACACTGCTTACTAGACTATGTAGAAGGATAGTCATGTTCTGGCAAAATACTATGAAGTATTACCATCGGGCCGTCGATACAGAACTCTAAAACTGAAAATAAGAGCACAGAAAACTTTCTTACCAAGATCAATTCATCTGTTGAACTCTTAATGCACTGCATCGAGTGATTGTTTTGCTGAGCAGCCTGTCCATCTCCTGGGGATTGAATTTGTATTCGTATTCGTCCAGTTTGTTAACTACAATATTGCAGTGTTATTAGTTATTAGTTTATTTTCTTTAATTGTTGATAAATGTGTTTATTATTGTTGTTTTTTGTTGATAAATGTGTTTATTGTTGTTGTTTTTCTTATGTGTAGCTGGCTGCAATTTCTCAGTTATGAGATAATAAAGATGATTTGATTTGATTTGATTTCATTTGAAATATCATATTATTTCAAATATATATATAGAGAGAGAGATTTGTAATAAAATCTCAGTATACTGCTGTGCGTGCACCGTGCCTCTGATCTAAAGGACTTGAAAGTTAGAGCATTTGAAGTCTACCGGCAACTCGGCCTCATCTGTTTGTGCCTTTTGGAGTTAAAGGGGACAAAATAGACTTAAATTTTTTAACTAGTCCGACAGGGACCCACTCGTAATTTAAAAACCCTTAGACAATAGTATCGGTTCCCTTGGGAAACCGATGCGACAGCTTTGGTGAATGGTCAACCTATGGCGATATTTTTCACGCCAGAGGGCAGTCAATGCACTAGGGGCTTATCACGCGATTTTCTTACTTGGGCGTAGTGAGAGAGAGAGAGAGAGAGAGAGAGAGAGAGAGAGAGAGAGAGAGAGAGAGAGAGAGAGAGAGAGAGAGAGAGAGAGAGAGAGAGAGAGAGAGAGAGAGAGTGATGGTAGGACCACTCACTGTCTCTCTCTCTTTCTTTATCCCCAACTAATAATATAGAGAGGATTAGCCCCACACGAGCGTCATGCCCTCTGGCGTGAGAAAAATCGCACTAAGTCTCATTTTTTACAAAGTTATCATTGGACAACGGCACTTGTTGACAATGGATAACATATAGGTTTTTTTTAAATTCAAAAATAAAGATTGTTCTGTAAATAGACTGTGCCCATGTAATGGAGCAGACCTTCAACGATTTTTAAATATATATTTGATTCTGTTTTAAACGGTGGTCCTGGAAATTTTAATCAAAGATGCTCAGTAGAAAATAAATTTTTATCATAATTTTTACAAACATTAAAATAAATATTATCATTTAAACTAGTTAGCTAGTTCAAATCTTGGGTCAAACAGTCGAGCCATGGCACACACAAAAAAAAAAAACAACCATTTTTTGATTTAATAATATATAACTTTATTAAAATAAAACAAACTTTTTTTCCGTAACTTTATAAAAAGAAATGTCCCATATGGCTTAGGCCGGGAGGACGTAAAGAAAAGTTTCCCCCCAGCATTTGAAATGAAAAAATAGTAAAATTTGATACAAAACAATGTTTGTCCAAATGTCTTTATAATCGAACATTAGAATCAAGACCAGTTATACAATAACTTGGTATCTTGATCCATGTTCTAAAAAAACCATAAAGAGTGCTAGCTTAGTTTTCCCTCCTTTTTATTTGAGGCAAGACAGAGCCCAGTCCACGACAGCTGTTTCGAGCCATGAGGATCTCGTCAAATTATATAATTTTGGAACATTGTTATGTTCACCTTTTTACCTAAGATTATTATTTCTATTGTTTTATCTGAGTGCTGGTTTGGCTTTTTTTTGTGTGTGTGCTAATATACAACAGGGAAAACCTTCCCACTGTGGAAGGACCTTGGTGTTGAGATGACAAATCCCACATGACTTGGGTAAGATCCCAATGCCGTGTTCACCTGACGAGATCCCCATGGATCGAAACAGCTGTCGTGGACTGGGCTCTCTGTCCTGCCTCCCCTAAAAAGGAGGAAAAGCTAAACTAGCACTCTATGTTTTTTAGAACATAGATCAAGATACCAAGTTCTTGTAACTGATCTTCATTCTAATGTTCGATTATAAAGACATTTGGACAAAAAGGTTTTATCAAATTTTACTAGTTTTGCATTTCAAATGCTCTAACTTTCAAGTCCTTTAGATCAGAGGCACGGTGCACAGCCGTATACTGAGATTTTATTTCAAATATATATATATGTTTCATATATATGAAACTACAAAGTGTGTTTTAATGACTTATTATATATAGAGAGAGAGATATAGTATGAAAGAAAAATCTCAGTGAATAGCCAGCTCCGTACCCCTACTCTGAAGGACTGAAAAGTTAGTGCATTTGAAATGCAGAATAGTTTGCTTTGATAAAACATTTCTGTGTCCAATGTCTTTATTTGTGAACCTCAGAAACAAAACCAGTTAAAGTTAACTTTGAGTAATGTTCGTGTTAAAAAAAACCCCACAACAAATTATATAAATTGTGCTGATTTACTTTTTCTCCCAATGGGGGAGGGACAGTGCCTTATGCAAAGACAGCTGTTTCGATCTTGCAAACTGATGAGATCTTCTCAAGATCGAAACAGCTGTCTTTGCATAAGGCACTGTCCCTCCCCCATTGGGAGAAAAAGTAAATCAGCACAATTTATATAATTTGTTGTGGGTTTTTTTGAACACGAACATTACTCAAAGTTAACTTTAACTGGTTTTGTTTCTGAGGTTCACAAATAAAGACATTGGACACAGAAAAGTTTTATCAAAGCAAACTATATATATATATATGAGATGCAAAATTTTACTGTAGACACTCTCCATTCCACTCACCTTCTAACCAAAGATGGCGCTGATACAAACTCTGGAACATCCACTCCGATTGTCCCAGAAAAGGAGCGGCGAAGGAGGAGGAGGAGGAGGAGGAAGAAGAGGAAGGAAAGGAGGAGGAAGGCAAAGCATGGTGGCCTCCCCTAGATAGGCTGTCCACACAGGGTAGCGTCCCTTGAATAGATAGGGTGGTGGGGGTGGGAGTGGGAGTAGGGGTGGGTGAGTGGACGACAGTTGATACTGCGGGATTATTGACATAATATTAAAACAAATGGCATATAGACTAGAACACCAAGGCTACATCAAAATGTTGTTAGGCTATGGCATGGGGACTGATTGTCTTTAGCTATGACAAGCTCCTAGTGTGACATCATCAGTCTCCTAAATCCCCCGAAGATGGAGTGTGGCTGACCACACCCGGGAGAAAGGTGGCAGAGTGGTTAAGACGTTCGCCTGCCAAATGTAATGCGTGACTGCAGCGTGAGTGACCCGGGTTCGAATCCCGGCCTCGCCCTTTCTTTCTAGTTTGACAGGAAAATCGAACTGAACGTCCAGTCCTTCGGATAGGGACTTAAAGCTAGTCTGACCCGTGCGTTTTACGCACGTAAAAATCCCACGGCAGTTGAAAGTCGGCAAGAACAGGGGGAAATATCCCGTATCCGGAAGACATTAAACACAATTTCTTCTTCTTCTTCTTCTTCTTCTTCTTCTTCTTCTTCTTCTTCTTCTTCTTCTTCTTCCTCCTCTCTCTCTCTCTCTCTCTCTCTCTCTCTCTCTCTCTCTCTCTCTCTCTCTCTCTCTCTCTCTCTCTCTCTCTCTCTCTCTCTCTCTCTCTCTCTCTCTCTCTCTCCCTCTCACCCCCTCTCTCTCTTACAATGAATCTCATTTATTGTTTTATACTGCCCCAAATATTCAAAACTTAGTAGACAATTTCTTCCTCATACAGAACAGGTACCTCACCCTCAAGTGGCTTTTGCACTGAATAAAAAAAAAAGAGATCATATTGTTTGTTTAGCTATAATTATCATCATATTGCGTATGCCCTGAAGTTAAGAAATTCCACAATCAATTCCTAATATTGTATTCTTTCTTTTTTTCTTCTCATTATATTAGGCTATGTTCAGTAATTTCTCGTCATTGATTTGCATTTACGCATACTGCAATTCCATATGATTATTTTATGTCTCCCGTACTCCCCGTTGATTGGGGCTGTTGGCCTGTGTCATTTCAAACCGTTTTCCTTGCCTTGTCTTTTTCTTACAATAGTAAGCCGTAATAAACATAAGAAATGAGTACATACGCATTAAGCAAGAATCATTGAGCTAAACAAAATATATATATATAAATAAAAGAAAAACGACCTACAAGATATCTCACCGGAAGTCTCATTCTTTTCCTCTGGCGCGCGCTTCTGGCCCCTTTCTCGGTCTTTGGATTCAGGAGTGCTTACAGTTATTGTCCCCCTTGTTGGTAAACCGGCTTCTGTTTGAGCTCTCCTAGTAGTAGTAGTAGTAGTAGTAGTAGTAGTAGTAGTAGTAGTAGTAGTAGTAGTAGTAGCAGCAGCAGCAGCAGCAGTAGTAGTAGTAGTAGTAGCAGCAGACACAGTAGATATCATAGGAGAGTTATCTTCCCCTATGATGTCTCGGATGGTGAAGGCGCGTTTAGCCCCTAGCGGAGGCAACTTCCGGTCTTGTAGGCGTGGTAGAACCAGGAAGCGTTTGTCGTCTTTGCTTTTCGTTGTTGTTGTTGTTGTTGTTGTTGGCGTTTGTGTGTCGTCTCGATGACAACAATCTGAATCATCCGCCATTTTGTCATCGGGGTTCTTCTTTGTTGTAGGAATAACGTTGAAATTACCCGTGATTTTATTCTGGTGGATAGGCCTATCTGCGCCGGATGTAAACTCAATGAATGTGTCATTTCCTTCGCCGTTCTTAGTAGCAGAAATCCCTCCACTGTTGTTGTTGTTGTTGCTCTCAACAGTATCTTTCATATCGTTGTCTTTGAAGTAATTAGAAGAAGAATCCTCTCTGAAAATGTTATTATTGTCACAAGAATCGTTTTTGGTATCATCATCATCATCATCATCATTATTGTCTCCGAAACTGTCGCGAGATTTGTTGTGACTCTGGTAGAAACCGTTGTCTATGTTACCTGTCTGCATCATGGTAGTTCGTCGGTACTTTTTTTTCTTCTTCTCCACCGTGTGTCCTGAAAAATTCCTCCCGGTTATAATTGTTTCCCGTTTCCTCATTACGCATGCTCACTAAACCATGACGTCATCCCGTTAAACTTATATTATAAGCGCTTTAGCAGCTACATCGATTTTTCGGCAACGATGTAGATTAACACCTGAATTCTCCGGTTCTTTCGTCCGTGTAGATTGAGCACTTAAACGACGACTTTGTTGTTCATTTACTCGCTTGTTTGTTAACAAAAATGCTGGAGTTTTGGCGTGCACATGCTCCAATCGGTCATTGACAAAGTCATAAAATTTAAAATTTCAGCAAGATTCAATGAACGGTTTTGAAAATATGAAGCAAAAAGTAAAAGTATGGGTGCAAACACACCCACGGGGCACGGGAAGGGTTAAACCTCTATTTTATAAAAAAAAAAATCAGTTAATTACCGTTATGGTTTTGGCGCGCATGCGCCTTACGGGGTGACCGGGATTTATTTCACACCAGGAAATATTTTTCGTAACGCCGTTTTGGTGTTGTTTCTTTTGTTGTGTGTTTTAATAAATCACAAATCACTACTGAGTGTCTTGAAATGATTACGCCTACAACTGAAACGATGTTTATTTATTTCCCAGGAAAACCAGTGTAGGTAGTGTCAATTTCAGTTTTTGTTAAAGAAGCAGGTAAAGGTAAAGACGTGCCCCCCCCCCCCCCCCCCCTCCCCCTGCATTTCTCGGTTAATTCAATTTTTTCCGTTTTTGCCTTTCTTACCAAACATGAAGCTGCATTTTATGAACTTTTTCAGCTAATTATCTTTTTGGATACCCCCCCCTATAAGACGGAAAAACGTAATGAACCATGACTGACAAATGCCGCGGTGTACTGCACTACATAGAGGGGGGGGGGGGGGGGGGGGGGGGGGGGGGGGGGGGTCCTTAGATAATGGCCTTCAAAGTTCCATCCGAAAATCAAATTTTTGACTTTGACTTTGACCTAATAGACCAGAATAAAAGAAAATCATCGCTAAGAGAAATTCGACGTGTTGTATCTTTAATTAAACGCTTATTATATATTTTTTATTTCCCGGGGCCTGTATTCACGTTCAGATAGTATGAGACTTCTCATCGGGATAGTCTTAGAAGTCCGTCTAAAATAATTAGCAAAAAAGGCTCAACGTTACAAAGAGTGATTACTTCGCAGCCTACAAACCTTGCAAAGAATGAAGCCAACTTCCTCACTTCCCACCTGGAAGGTGAAAAGATGGTGGAAGGAGGGAAGTGTTAGTGTTGTTGAATGTAGGCAGTGAGTGAGTTCGCGATGATCCCCAGTGTAGCTGAAAGGGTGGGAGCTAATAAATAAATAAACGGCTTCAGTCAGCTGCGGAGTGTGAGCCCTTTGGTAGTAGGATTTAACAGGACTTTAGAAGGTCTTCTGATATCTCACGATGATAAGTCTCGTACTATCTCAATGTGAATACGGGCCCAGGATAAGAGAGGTGATATCTTACCATAATTCTACTTAAACCCATTCACAGCCAATGTCACATTTTAGCACCACAATGGTTTAACACCCATGTCACTAAAAGGCATCAAATCAGGACTTGTTATCCAAAGACCCTATTTTCTTAATTTTGGGAGGTAAGGATAGGCCTAATGTCTTATATGTCACAGAGGAATTCGCAATATTGCAGATATTTTATTTTCTCTACCCAGTTAAGTTTAATGGTATTTTTAGGCTGAAAAATGGCTGGCGGTGAAAGGTTTTAACATCATACTTTCAATACCACTTTTCAGAAATTTCTGGCCAAAAAAATCACACAACAAAAAACAACTTTTTTCTAAATATCATTTTGTAGGCTTCTTAGCGAGGATTTCCTTCTAGCCCATGGGATAAGGATTCAAATCAGGGCTTTAGATAACAGTATTTATGCAGTGTTTTGATTGTAATTCGATACAGATTCTAAGTCTAACCGTTGCATATAAAAGCCATAATAATACAATCAATATTGGCAGTTTTTATTTTACCCGAAAAAAGGTGATTATTATCCTATTTGTGGTCTTTCGGATGAGACGATAAACCGCGGTCCCTTGTGCCCATGCACTTAGCACACGTTAAACCCAGTGGCAGCGAAAAAGTTGTCATTTGGTCAAAATTTACACACACCCCTTTCCTTCCTCATCAGTCACACAAAAATCACATGCAAAAAAAACAAATATATATATTGGGTGGCGCGCCTATGGCTGCGACGCGCTCTCCAGGTGGGAGCAACCCGAATTTCACAGAGACGCCTCTGTGACAATACAATACCTAATACCTAATAATAATACCTAATACCTACTGCAAATGATAAACTCTAATAATAAAAAAAGAGAGGTGAATTTGGAGTTACACTGAACCAAATCAATCCTTAACGAGTTCTTTAATCTGATCTTATTTTGTTGATATTGTTAAATTAAGCTCGTCATCAATGAAGAGAGAAAAAACAAAGTAACAAACGAAGATCACTTCTTCTTCAGTTCTTCTTTTTTCTTTTTCTTCTACTTTTTTTCTTCTTC
>CM065712.1:13847229-13849729 GCA_017654935.2 Phymorhynchus buccinoides | reverse complement strand
AATTATGTCAGTCGATTATGCAAGTCATCTTTCGACTGGACTGGACTATCACTGTGTTGCCATGTATGAGGAAAGCGTGGGAAAATGTTAACGTGTATTTTGACCGAAATCTTAAAGACCCACCACGTCACCTGTCAAAATCATGGTCTTCACGTGTGGTACGAAATCTTATCAAAATCTTCAAAGCTTGGGTGGGTGTGTGTGTGTGGGGTGGGTCTTTAAAACCTAACCCTATTCGAGGCGTGTAACCACACATTTCTAAGGACTTAAAGACCCACCAGATCACGTGTCAAAATCACGGGTTTCACTGGTTTTCCCTGTAATAGCTGGTAAGAAATCTTTTTTTTTTTTTACCAGGTTTGACTCCCATACAAAATGCCCCCCCAATTCAAAAACGAAACATCGTTTTAAAGAGCAGCCTCAATCTGGAGCTGGGGACATCTGTATGTGGGTCACAGCTACCCAAAAAACCCACCGAGGGACTTAATCGTGGTGCGTCAGCGTGTCTTTAACAAATCTTCGAAGCATAAGAGGGAATGTGACACGTGACGTGTGTGTGTGTGTGTGTGTGTGTGTGTGGGTGGGGGGGGGGGGGGGGTCTTTTAAACCTAACCCTATTCCAGGCGTGTAACCACGCATTTCTAAGGACTTAAGGGAATCAATCTCCTAACTACTTCACTGGGTGTTCCCTTCCATTAACGTACCCCTCCCTCCCCCACCCCCAATGATCTGAAGTGCTCTTCCAACCCCCACTACTGATGCTCTTGTCACCGCCAGCACAAACAGCCCCTCAATGCGCATGCGCCCTAGTTTAATACTAATTGAGTAGGCCTTAAGGGAGGTAAAGCAGGCTTTTATTTTGGTGGTAAAGCTTCTGACTTGAGTTCGATGTTCCGTCACCTGCCCTCGTTCGCACAGCTCTTCATTAGTAGTTAAGAGAGAGAGAAAATCTGTTTAACGTCCTCTGGTCTGGAACAGACACACATGGGACATTAGTAGATATAAAGATGGTGGGAACGATCCTGGAGGCAATGCCCGGAGGCAGTGCAACACCAGTAAAGTCCCGAATTTGTTAACAATACAGAGATATTTCGTAGCTAGGTTAGTGAATGAATCAAATTCTGCTTAACGTCCTCCGGTCTGGAACAAACACATATGGAACATTAGTAGATATAAAGATGGTGGGAACGGTTCTGGAGGCAGTGCGACACCAGTAAAGTCCCGAATTGTTTTAACAATACAGAGATATTTCGTAGCTAAGTTAGTGAATGAATCAAATTCTGCTTAACGTCCTCTGGTCTGGAACAGACACTTATGGGATATTAGTAAATATAAAGATGGTGGGAACGATCCTGGAGGCAATGTCTGGAGGCAGTGCAACACCAGGAAAGTCCCGAATTTGTATGCAGTTGTGTAGAGTAACGTGATAAAGTAAAGCTAAGTTAGTAAAGAAGAAGAAAACTTAGGGTTTTACGTCCTCTCGGCCCATAAGGGCACATATGAGACATTTGTAATTAAATTTGTTTAGGGGACAGGACAAAATATAAAAACGTTACAGGGACGTGGACATACATTGAAAAAATGTTTAGGGAGATTCTCTTTAAGGAGCGCAAGTTATTAGAAGTTAATCTGACGAGGTTTTTGGATTATTAAAGGATAGTCTGGTAACACTTGTTAAAATTTAGATAGTGTTTTTAAAAAAAATTATGATTAAATTTATTTTATTATTTGACCTTTTGTGACCCAACCAAAACCTTAAACTCCCCCCGGGATTAAAATTTCAGGGCTACAAATGTTAAAAGAAGATCATACTTCTGTTTTAATAATAAAAAAAACAATATTGGCCCTTATTTACATATGTATGTTCATCTATTTACAAAAAATGGTGGATAAAAAAGAGTATTTACAAAAAATATAAGTGTCCTTCTGGGAGAAGATACATCCACCCCCGGGACTTCCCTATAAATTAGGGGGAAAATGTACATCGCGGACTATAACAAAGTTATTGCGTCCTACCAGGGGAAGATATCTCTGCCCCCGGGACTTCCCTTTACAGGGGAAAATTTACATCTCGGACTTATTGTTATTTAAAAAATTTAAGCTATTATAATGTGGGATCAAAGATTTATTAAAATATTTATTTTAAATGACCGAAGAGAGGCTCTTATGTAGAACTTGACATTTATTCGAGTTTATGATGTAAGGCACCATGATAAATTTAAATGGTGGTATTTGGAATAGGCTTTCTGCCGATTAATGAGCTAAGTTAGTATGAAATCTGGATTTTACGTCCTCTCGACCTGGGAAGGCACATATGGGACATCGAGCTAAGTTAGTAGATAAGTGCCTTGGTATTATTAGTTAAAACCCTTCCCGTACCCCGTGGGTGTGTTTGCACCCATACTTTTACGTTTTGCTTCATATTTTCGAAACCCTTCATTGAATCTTGCTGCAATGTTTTGACTTTGTTCATGAAAGATTTGTGCACGTGCACACCAAA
>CM065712.1:13807229-13839729 GCA_017654935.2 Phymorhynchus buccinoides | reverse complement strand
AAAGCCTGCGGCAAAATGTTACAATGTTGTGAGAATTGTAACATTTTGCGCGAGGCGCCAGGGGCGCCAAGTGCAGTTTGTTACAATTGCAACATTTTGCGCGAGGCGCCCACCTTTGATTGAAAGTTTTCAATTGTAATTAGCTGAAAATGTTCATAAAATACAGCTTCATGTCTGGTAAGAAAGGCAAAAACGGAAAAATTGAATTAACCAAAAAATGTAGGGGTGGTGGTACATATTGACCTATAGGGAGGGCCAATTTAACTACTAACTACTGAGATGGAATCCAAAATTTGGATAAAAATAGAATTAATATAAAATCTCTGTAATAAGCTGAGCGCCGTTCCCCTAGTCTGAAGGACTAAAATGTTGGTGCATTTGAAATACAGAATAGTTTGCTTTGTGTCCAGACCTACACAACAGAAAACTTCGGATGAACAAACTAGACTATCTGTTATAGTCATTAATCATTCAACTGCACTGACTGAAGCAAACAGTAAAGCCCTACTATACAAAATGTTCTCCTTTCCTTAATCTTCTGGCCAACCTAATCTCTGCTACTACTATATTTTTAGCTGAAATTCTGCGTGCCACGTATTGGTTGATATTAGCCTAAAGTTAGGGTCGGTAGTAAAGTGTGAGCGCAAGCCGAGGGGATTTTTGTTAAATGCCTGGCTCTGGGGAAGGTCCCCAAAGGCAAACTAATCCTCTTGGTGTGTTTATGCAGTAAGCCGGAAGCAGTGCAAATGCCTTTTAGGTGGAGAGTCAATAATATGTACTGTTGGTCACACAAGGAGACACACGCATATGCGTGCAGCATGCACACACACACATACTCATGCGCACACGTGGCAATACACACACACACACACACGCTCACGCGCGCACGCACACGCACACACACACACACACACACACACACACACACACACACACACACAAGCTCTCGCGCGCGCACACACACACACCAGGGCCAGGAGATTTGCACTAACTATAAGTATCATTCAAGAAGAAACTGAAGTTCAGTTTCTGGTCAAATTAAAAATACTGAAATCAGTGTAAAAATGAAAAGAGTAGCACCCATGCACACAGAGAGAGAGAGAGAGAGAGAGAGAGAGAGAGAGAGAGAGAGAGAGAGAGAGAGAGAGAGAGAGAGAGAGAGAGAGAGAGAGAGAGAGAGAGAGAGAGAGAGAGAGAGAGAGAGAGAGAGAGAGAGAGAGAGAGAGAGAGAGAGAGGGAGAGAGAGAGAGAGAGAGAGAGAGAGAGAGAGAGAGAGAGAGAGAGAGAGAGGAGAGAGAGAGAGAGAGAGAGAGAGAGAGAGAGAGAGAGAGAGAGAGAGGGAGAGAGAGAGAGAGAGAGAGAGAGAGGGAGAGAGAGGGAGAGAGAGAGAGAGAGAGAGAGAGAGAGAGAGAGAGAGAGAGAGGGAGAGAGACAGCGCGAGAGAGAGAGAGAGAGAGAGAGAGAGAGAGAGAGAGAGAGAGAGAGGGAGAGAGAGAGGCTGAGAGAGAGAGAGAGAGAGAGAGAGAGAGAGAGAGAGAGAGAGAGAGA
This sequence comes from Phymorhynchus buccinoides, assembly GCA_017654935.2. NCBI lineage: Eukaryota > Metazoa > Mollusca > Gastropoda > Neogastropoda > Raphitomidae > Phymorhynchus > Phymorhynchus buccinoides. The sequence goes on along the minus strand of CM065712.1, from coordinate 13,838,181 downwards.
GAGAGAGAGAGAGAGAGAGAGAGAGAGAGAGAGAGAGAGAGAGAGAGAGAGAGAGAGAGAGAGAGAGAGAGAGAGAGAGAGAGAGAGAGAGAGAGAGAGAGAGAGAGAGAGAGCGAGAGAGAAGTGGGAGAGAGAAGTGGGAGAGTGAGATCGAGATTGACCAACAGACCACCAAACAGAGAGAGACAGAAAAAAAAAGAGATACAGAGAGAGAGAGAGAGAGGAGAGAGAGAGAGAGAGAGAGAGAGAGAGAGAGAGAGAGAGAGAGTGAGAGAGAGAGAGAGAGAGAGAGAGAGAGAGAGAGAGAGAGAGAGAGAGAGAGAGAGAGAGAGAGAGAGTTGAAAACTTGAACTTTATTTTTCAAGGATAAAGATTTTAGGCAACGCCTATTCTTCCAATCTGAGAGAGAGAGAGAGAGAGAGAGAGAGTAGAGAGAGAGAGAGAGAGAGAGAGAGAGAGAGAGAGAGAGAGAGAGAGAGAGAGAGAGAGAGAGAGAGAGAGAGAGAGAGAGAGACGGGAGACAGAAACACAAAGACACACAGACAGAGAGAGACCCACCGAGGGGTCAGTTTAATACTCTAGTTGTGTAGGAATTCAGCCAGTCAGTCAGTGACCCATACAGCGCTACTCCAGTGTGCGAGGGAGTCATACTCATCAACTATGGCTTACCTTGGTCTTCTTCTGACGATGTTTGGCTTCGCTGCTGCATATCCGGGTACTTTTTTCTTCTTTCTTTCTAAAGATCGTTTCTATCTTTCTGTTTGACTCTCTCTCTCTCTCTCTCTCAAATTCAATCAATCAATCTCTCTCTCTCTCTGTGTTTTGAGTACCTGTTTTACGCTGTTCGCAAAAGAAACAATAATAATGATGATAACGCATAATGTCAAAATGCTTTAGGACATCAAGCCCCATTGTGTGTCCTGAAACTTTTATTGATATCTGTCGTACCATTATAACCCTTTCACCGCCAAAGGCGTATTTCGGCGCCACAGTGATTTGACAGCTATCTCATTAAAAGGCATCAAATTAAGGTATATTATCCAAAGACCCTATTGTCTTAGTTTTGGGGAAGTAAGGATAGACCTTATTTTATAATTATATTCCACTGACGAATCCCCAATACTGCGGATGGTTTTTGTTCTCTACCCATGTAAATGTAATGGAAATTCTTGGCTGAAATATGGCTGGTGGTGAAAGGGTTATTGTCCGAATGTGCCAGTACTTTATGTATATGCGTGTTTATGTATGACTTTGGCCTTTCTAAGGGCCAGTGGCCTATAGATATTACAAATATTGTTCATTGTTCTTTCTGTTGAGTTTTGTAATTTATTTATTTATTCACTTCTTATTTCATTATTTTAGAGGACCTGATGAGGTGGAAAAAAGCAGTTATTTTTATGCTTACTCAATTTATCCTCATTAAAAATTTGGAGTTTGAGTTCGAGTTCGAGTTCTGTATGTGTGTTTATGAACACCATTGAGCTATTGATTGTCAATCATTTTAAGAGCAACGTAGGTGATCTATTTCTTGTTTGTTTGTTTGTTGTTGTGTGTTTTTGGTAGTTGTTCACGATTTTTTGCTTTGTTTTTACCAAGGAGCTATGTAACTAGGAAATGAGCTTTTCATTTCAGTCAGCTAACGTCCCTGCCAAATTCCATTGAAAACTAGCAACATCGATTTATAAAATCAGGAACTATTGTTTGACAATACACTGTTTTATGATTAAAATTATGTAGGCCTGCGTTGTGCGGGTGGTCACCTGTTTTATATTCCGTTTTCCTCTGAGGTTTAGAGTTGGAGTGTGGCTGCCCACGTGGTAGGGTAATCAAAAACGGGTCAAACACATGTAATGTTCTCACCCCTAGCTGGTGCATTTGTACCATAGTGTTCAAGTGCTTCGGCTGTTGGGACGATCCCTGGAGTCTTTAAGCCAAGGTACGACAACAACAACATACATATCGTCGGTTAAATTAAAAAACCTCGTATCTCGATTTTGGGGTGTTTGAGTTAGATACATAGTCAGGGACGGTATTCATGTCGAGATAGCATGAGACTTAGCATGATGCTAACTTAGAAGCTCTTCCAAAAGTCCTATTAAATCCTATAGGACATTGGAAGAGCTTCTAAGTTAGCATCATGCTAAGTCTCATGCTATCTCGACATGAATACCGTCCCTGGTCTCTAATGTTTCCCGCCACCTTCCACCAAAAGCTCTTCTTTTTCTCTCTCTTCCCAACCACCATCATCAAGTTGATGGTTCTAATCTGTTGGTATAGAACGTGGGGACTTCGGTCAGGCAGAAACTGTCGATAACTTGATCTAGGATTTTCATTTTTTGTGTGGGTACTTTATAGTCACAGAGGCATCTCATTCGGGTTGCTCCCACCTGGATAGCGCCGGTCGCAACCAGAGGTGCGCCACCCCCCTTTTTCTTTTAATATATGCATGCGATTTTTATGTGACTGATGAGGAAGGAAAGGGGTGTGTGTTAAATGTTGACCTAATGACAACCTTTTCGTTGCCACTGGACTTAAACGTGTGCTAAGTTCATGGGATACATTTTTTGAATCACCACAGTATAATCTAACAAGAAATTCTGATGGGAAGATATTTATCAAAAGGTGTAATACTAATATTAGAAAAAATGTTTTCAGTAACAGAGTTGCTAACATGTGGAATGAATTTCCTTTTGAGTTAAAATGTGCACCAAATACTAACATCTTCAAAAATCGTCTTGATGAATTTCCAAAATTTATTAGTATATTTAGAAGCTTTGATTAATGTATTTTATAGGAAATTTTTTTAGCCGTATAAACCTTGACCTATATAATACCTGCCAAAGTTTAAAACGATGGGACTCCTAAAAAGCCTCACGGCTTGTTCTGTCCCTAACTACTACTACTACTACTACTACTACACACGGGACCGACCTCGGTTTATCGTCTCATCCGAAAGACTCCACGTTCAGACCGCGGAAAAGCCTAGTGCAGAGTGAGAACAAAACATCCCTTGTACCCATGCAGGTTCGAACTCGGGTTTATTCACGGTACACGAGGCGAACGCGTTACCTCTGTGCCCCTCTAGTTACAGCATTATTTTTATTAAAGACACACTGGCCCATCACATTAAGTCCCTTGGTGGGTTTTTCTGGGTAGCTGTGACCCACATACAAATTCCACCAACTTCAAATTGAGGCTGCTCTTTAAAACGATATGGGAGTCAAACCTGGTCAAAACAAGATTTCTTACCAGCTATAAGACCCACCAGATCACGTGTCAAAATCACGGGTTTCCTCTCATATTAAAGACCCACCAGATCACGTGTCAAAATCACGGTTTTCCCCCTCTTATAGCTGGTAAGAAATCTTGTTTTGACCAGGTTTGACTCCCATACAAATGACCCCCAAATTGAAAACGAAACATCATTTTAAAGAGCAGCCTCAATTTGAAGTTGGGGGCATTTGTATGTGGGTCACAGCTACCCAGAAAAAAACACCCAAGGGACTTAATCGTGGTGGGTCAGTGGGTCTTTAAAAACTATGCACAGGGGACACAGCCCTTGAATTCACCGCGACCCCAGACACCATCCTACCGGGGGTCAACCAACATCTGGAGCTCAACTGCAGCCTCAGTCCTTACTACTACTACGACGACGTCAGCCGCGTGCTCATTATTCAAATCGAAAAGGTCAATAACGGATCCGACCTTGAACCCGTCGCTTCCGTGACCCCTACAGAAACGGCCACCGTGCATGGACAGTATGTCCAGGAGACGACGGCCAGTGGGTTTGTGGGGCGCGGGTTCTACGATCATATGGAATCTTTCCTTCAGGTAGGTATAACTCTTGTTTTTATCGTTACCAAAGACTGTATAGGGGAAGACAAGCATCCGGTCTCTTTTCCCTATACGAGTAGTGAGGACAGAAACGCTGGTTATGTCCCTTTTAAACGTGACACATTTACACGTCGATAGGCCAGTTGAATTCATCCGTTCAAATTCCAGTCTGAGTTTTTGGATAGCCGCCGCTGTGAATGGTGTATAACTACCCCACTAACGATAACTCTATCAGCCCGGTTCGCTGTAACTCTTAAGTAGTCCATCTTACCCTTTTAGAATCTTTGTCCTTACTAAGGCCATGTACACACATAAGCGGATATTCCACGCGGAAACCCTTGCGCAATCCATAAATAAGTGAAGGGAAAAGATTTGCGCACATGTCCGAATTTCACCTATATGTGTAAACTTGTATCCTTCTTTCTTCCACTTATTTAGGGTTTTCGGTACGGAAATTACACATCTAATGTGAACCCGGCCTAAAACATTAAAGAAACAACTACGGACGTTTCAAAATAATGCTCTGAGGGGCGGCGAGTGTTTGCAGTAAAGCCAGTGTCACGAGAAATAAATCCTCCCGTTCGAAACTGGGTACAGGGGATGTTTCCTCTCACTTTGCACTAGGCCTTATGGTCTGAATATGGAGTCTTTCGGATGAGACGATAAACCGAGGTCCCGTGTGCCCATGCACTTAGCACACGTTAAACCCAGTGGCAACCAAAAAGTTGCCATTTGGTCAAAATTTACCCACACACCCCCTTTCCTTCCTCATCAGTCACAAAAAATCGCATGCAAAAAAACCCAAAAGGTTGGCGCGCCTCCGACTGCGACCTCCAGGTGGGAATTTCACATAGATGCCTCTGTGACAATCAAGTACCTAATAATACCGAATACTAATAATATGTTGAAATTATTAAAATTTTGACCAGTTATTTTTTAAAGTGTGTTTTATATTTTTATCATTATGCAGGCACTGTCTAAAGAAGCGAAAGAAAACAAGTGTCAGAGCAGTAAGACAATTAACCTAAGAAATTGGTGTGCTGGAAATGCATAGTTTAATCAATCAGTCAACAATCAACTAATCAGTCAGTCTATCAGTCACTTGATCATTCAGCAATCTTCAATCAATTATTCAGTTATTCTATCAGTCACTTGATCATTCAGCAATCTTCAATCAAATAATCAGTCAGTCTATCAAGGTTTCAAGGTTTATTTCCGAAAGCCTCTTGGGGATACATGGAATAAAAAGAAAAATTGGAAGAAAAGGAATGGAAAAGAAACAAAATTCAAACAAAAGAAATGAAAAAAAAGACAAACCACAAATTACACAGAAAGGGCCCGGCATAAGCAGCTGTCTTGTTATGCCAGGCAATGCAGCGAATCCCACCACAACATTACATATAAATCAAACAACAAGAATGCTGCACATCCTACAACATCACCACCAGTCACACAAACTACAACACACAACATTTCACAATACATCTCTATCGCGCGCATTAGCCATGTGATCTGTGGTAGAAATCTTACACAGCATGTCACAACAGCAAGAAACCTCAATCAAAAACACAGCATAATATGACACAACTCATCAGTCATTCTATCAGTCACTTGATCATTCAGCAATCTTCAATCGATTAATCAGTCATTCTATCAGTCACTCAATCAATTAATCAATCAATCACAACAGACATTCTATCAGTCACTCGATCAATCAATCTATTAATCAGTCATTATATCAGTCACTTGATCAATCAATCTCCAATCAATTACAGACATTCTGTCAGTCACTCACTCAATTAGTCAATCAATCAATCTTCAATCAACAAATCAGTCATTCTATCACTCAATCACTCAATCAGGCATGGGAATTAGAGAAGACAAAAAAGACTGAAAATTGGGGTCTGGAAGCAGGCATAGGAACAAGGAATAAAAACTGAAAACCGTGTGTGTTGGGATACAGCCCCCAGAAAATGAAGCTTCTTCTGTTATCTAAGCCTTAAAAACAGTATTAGAGATAAGACTGATATATTTAGTTCATTTTGCATTCATTTATAACAAATAACTTAAGTCTTACTCATTGGGCTTCTTTTTTTTATCTCATAAATGTCCTCTTGGACCATCAAAAAAGCTGAAACTTGCAAAAAAGACTGAATAAATCAATAAATCAGCCATTCTATCAATCAATCACTCAATGAATCAATCATCGGTCACTCAAGTCACATTTATTGTCCTTCAACATACATCATAAGAACATGTCTTGCTTTCCCAATTACTTTCACATTGATTTTGACCTGCAGCATAACACCACAAGCAAATACAGTGGAACCTCCCTTATGAGACCTCCCATTATAAGACTGCCTCCCATAATAAGACCTACTTCTCTGAGACATTGCCCTTCTTTGTAAGTATTAAAATTACCTCCCTTAAAAGACCTCATTTTGGATGATTTTTGAAGGTCCTATAAGGGAGGCTCCACTGTACACTACAAGTGCAAACGGACGTTATTTTACTGACGAGACAAAACAGAACACGTACGCAATATTTCAACAGAAATGTCTTTTTCAAACAACATAGAAAACCCAAAGATACTTCCCCTCTTCACAGTCAAGAAGTCTCCATCTTTTTTTAGGGGGGCATCCTACCACAAATGAATATCAAATTGAAAAAAATAATTCACATGATTATGATGATAAAACAACAGGACATAAAATAATCTTTGCACAATTCAGGCCTGTTTACCCTGAAATTGGGCTTCAGGTATTCAAAATCCAAAATAAGTGTATTTTTCACAAAATAGGAGTACTCCAACAGGAAAGTTTCCACAACGGAGTGTAAACATGCATACATTTTATAAATTGTTGAAATACTGTGTCAAAAGTATCATCCATTTAAATTTACAACACACACACACACAGAGAGCGCACCCGTTTCCTAAATCAGGCAAAATACAGTTCTAAATGATTTTTTTTCTCTCACCATTTCACCATATTTTTGTCCCATATTTTTCATATTTTTTGTCAAATATGTGTACAAAATATGGTGACATCTTATGGGTAAACAGGTCTGACAATTGCAGTGGTACAAAATTGGATTATCATCTGAGCACATGCACACACGCGCGCGCTCGCAAACCTCTAAAGCATTTCATTCCTCACATCTACAAATGAAAGCTTGCATCAGTATCTCTCTCCAACAATATATATATCCATCCTTATGTCCATAGATCAAGCTCTTACTTAATTAGTTAGCATTCATAGTCCCGTCGACAGATATGGTCATCTCAGGACTGTCACCACGTAAAGTTTGACCACGTATTACAAAACACCCATCAATGTATCTGACCAAGGTTCAACAACCTGACAATATGACAAAGAAAATAGAACATATATCATGTCACCTCCATTATTGGAGTGGTGTAGAGTGGCACAGTGGTAGCGCGTTCGCTTCGTGTCAAGTAAACCCGAGTTCGAACCTGGGTACAGGGGATTTTTTCCTCTCATTCTACACTAGGCCTTAACGGTCTGAACGTGAAGTCTTTCGGATGAGACGATAAACCGAGGTCCCGTGTGCCCATGCACTTAGCATACGTTAAACCCAGTGGCAACGAAAAAGTTGCCATTTGGTCAAAATTTACCCCCCCCCCCCCCCCCCCCACCCCCCCCCCCCCCCCCCCCCCCCCCTCCCTCATCAATCACACAAAAATCACATGCAAAAAAAAATTAAAAAATTGGGTGGCGCGCCTCTGGCTGCGACGCGCTCTCCAGGTGGGAGCAACCCGAATTTCACAGACGCCTCTGTGACTATAAAGTACCTAATACCCTAATTATTGTACCCTATATTCCTTAAGTCTAGACAGAACTGGAAACGTCAACCTTACTTGTCAGATCCAGGTTACAAAAACAGTATAAGTAGAAAAGAAAAACATATTTAAGTAAGATCAAAAATGGACCGCAGCACCTTTTTTTCCCTTTCGCAGCCACCTTGTTTTCTTTACCCACCATTTTTACGTTGATATTCTAGTAAGCTGGAATAAAAACATTTAAAGGCCATATAGGCTACTGCAAAGAACACCTTTTGCAAGAGTGAATGCCCTTGGTGGGTGGGGGAAGATGGTTCAGCACTGACCAAACAAGGACATAGCTCTCGCCAATAACCCTATTTGAGGCCACTAAATGGCTGCCTTTCGCAAGAGTGAATGCCCTTGTCAGCACTGACCAACAAGGGCTTCACTCTCACTGTCAAGGGCGTTAATAACCCTAGTTGCAGAGGCCAATAGGCACATGTGCACTGCAGAATGGGCAATGGGTGACCACTCAAGTGTGTAAGGTGTCACGCCGAGGCAACAGTGAACAAAAAAGCTGGAATGTCATACATTGTAAACAGGAAAAAGTTGAAAGGGTTTTCATAGATTACATGATAGAAAAAAAGGCAGGAGAATGGACCAGTGGGGGAGAAAGACAGATGAGAGAAAACAAAGGGAAAAGGCAGAGTCAAAGAGAGAGACATAGAGAAAATTACAGGCACAGAAGGTGGGGGAACTATTTATACAAAAGACTCCCCAGTATCCCCACGGGGAGGACTCGTGGATTCCGCTGATGGACTCCTCTGCGTAAGCTCCCCCACCTTGCGAGGTGGAAGCCTGTGGGGGTGGAGGGCGGGGGGTGGGGGGGGAATCAAGCTCTTAATAATGCCATACAAATACAGACCTTAAACAATAATGCAATGTACTAAGATCACACACGCATTCTCTCCCTCTCTCTCAAACACACACACAAGCCATTAAAAAACAAGCGCAAAATCGCAATAGTTTGTGGCGCGCAGTCTATTTTTACCACTCCAATCAGGAGTCATCTCCCCTGGCTTTTCAATAATTTTAATCTGTAAACCAGAATGTTATCTCTGCACCATTTCGTAACTTTTTATATCTTTTGGAAAACATTTAAAACTATGTATCCTACTTATACTCATCAAAAGAAGCACCGCATACTCGTCGTGTCTGTTGTAGTGTCTGTATTACGTATGTTTATTATTTTGTACGCTTTTAAAATACATCATTTTAAAGAGCGGCCTCAATTAATTTTGAAGTGTAGCCTTGATTTGAAGTGCGACAATTTTGTCAAAATGTGCGACAATTTTGGACCGACAGACCGACAAAGTGAGTTATAGGTTTGTGGCTTGAGCCACAAACAAAAATCCCCTGTACCCAAGTTCGGACTCTCTCTCTCTCTCTCTCTCTCAAACACACACAAGCCATTAAACAAAAAGACATGGATTAAAACAATCAAGCAATGGCAGGGCTCCCAATCGTCCCACAAAACAAGGGGTCCCAGGGACTCCTTCACTTACATTATAGAGGGTCCTAGAGGCGGGATAGAGGGTCCAAGTGGCATAGCAAATGCTAAAAAGAATTTTTATAGTGGATCCCTGGGACCCCCTGCACATTCTTTTAGAGGATCCTGTAGAATTTTAGTGCTTCATAGACCCCCAAATGGGGGTCCCTGAGAGCCCTGAATGGAATAAAATAGGAGCCACACAGACATACACACACATATTATGATCATATTTAATTATATATGAAGGATTTGGGATCAAAAACACTAACATGATGCATCATTATGCATCACTGTAAGGCTCCATAGACTAGAGCCTAAATTAATTTTCACACCACAGAAACCATACTAGACTTTTAAAAAAATGAAGAAGTATGAACATACAAAACCAAAAATTCCTCCGAAGTCGGAGTGTGGCTACCCACGTGGCGGGGTAATCAAAAACAGTCACACACGTAATGTTCTCCTCATCCCTAGCTGGTGCATTTGTACCACAGTGTTCAAGTGTTTTGACTGTTGGGGTGATCCCTGGAGTCTTTAAGCCAGGGTACAACAACAACAAAAACAAAACTAATATGTTACGTCTTGCTTGACCTTTGACCAATGACCTTCATTTTCAAACATGGCTTAGATATCCTAACAGCTAATGCACGAGCAAAATTAGTCTCTCCTAGGACCCTCTGTTCAAACATTATCATGCTAACACCCACACACAATCTGGCTAACCAGGAACATTATTTGCTCCAGTGGCTTTGGCCTTTGACCAATGACCATTTGTGAACTTGGCCTAGATATTCTAACTACCTATGAGCGTGCAAAACTTGAGCCTCCTTAGGCTCACACAATTATGTGGAACCTCCCTTATAAGACTTCCCATTATAAAACTCCCTCCCACCTAAGACCTACATTGCCCTTCTTTGTAAGTGCTAAATTGACCTCCCTTCAAAGACCCCTCTCTTATAAGACCTCATTTGGGATGATTTTTGAAGGTCTTATAAGGGAGGTTCCACTGTAATCATTATTATGCTTCTTCTTAGTGTTTCGTAATGTTTCTTCTTCCTGATTCTTTTTCTTTCTCTCATAATATTTGTAAGATGTTTTTTCAAAGTCAGTCATTTTATTTTTGAAAAAACTCCTCCAGGGGGTACATGAACATTGAAATTGTCACAACAGGTAACATTATACAAAAACACATTACATACAACAATTTTGGAGAAATACAGCAGTATAGAATTGTCTCCTACAGATGCATACATACACACACATGCACAAAAATCATCCAATGAGGTTAACACACACAACCAATGGGGTTACTATACTATAAAAAAAAGGTTACAAATGCAGCCCGGTCAACAAGAATAGCCATTCAGGACTGTTGCCATACTGATCAATCTATGAAAGCTGTGTGAAATGTAAACACTGAAGAGTGCTATATAAGCTTTATTATTTATTATTAGTAGTAGTAGTATTATTATGAAAGCCCTCTGTTCAAAAGTTATCGCGTGAACATACAGTCAGCCAGGAACAGACAGACAAACATGATACATCACCCAAAAAATTACCAACTTCACCTTACGGTTGAAAAAAAGAAAAAAAACGGAAAAAGACCACCACTACCACCACCACCACCAACAAAACCACACCAGTCACCCTGTCATATGGTCAGTAAAATTCAGGCCTGTTTACCCTGAAATTGGGCTTCAGGTATTCAAAATCCAAAATAAGTGTATTTTTCACAAAATAGGAGTACTCCAACAGGAAAGTTTCCACAACGGAGTGTAAACATGCATACATTTTATAAATTGTTGAAATACTGTGTCAAAAGTATCATCCATTTAAATTTACAAGAACACACACACACGAGCGCACCCATTTTCTGAAGCAGGCAATATATAGTTCTAAATGATATAGTTTCTAAATGATTTTTTTCTCCCCACAATTTCACCATATTTTTTGTCCCATTTCACCATATTTTTTGTCCCATTTCACCAATTTTTTGTCCCATTTCACCATATTTTTTGTCCCATTTCACCATATTTTGGGTCACATGTACTTTATTTATGTCAAATATATGTACAAAATATGGTGAAATATTATCGGTAAACGGGTCTGAAAATTTATAAAATGTTTTCCTTTAAAAAACAATTTTCTTAAAACGACTGTAAGCTGGTCAGTAAAATTGCTGACGTGGAGAACTGATGACTCAAAAACGGATAACTCAAAACACTGGATAACTCACAATAATTGTTGGGTCCCAGTATAATAATCTCTATGTTCAAAAGTCTTTTGAATTCAAAATATTGGCTATCTCAAAATAAAATTTTGGTATCTTCAATTTAGACTGAAGCAATTTTTACTATAATTAATGTAATCTGGGCCTGTATTCACGTTGAGATAGCATGAGACTTAGCATCATGCTAACTTAGAAGCTCTTCCAAAAGTCCTATTAAATCCTATAGGTCATTGGAAGAGCTTCTAAGTTAGCATCATGCTAAGTCTCATGCATTGGAAGAGCTTCTAAGTTAGCATCATGCTAAGTCTCATGCTATCTCGACATGAATACCGTCCCTGGTCATTAAAATTGCAAAAGTGTTTTTTTAAAATTCGTAACATAAAATTTAAAATAAAAAAAAGAAACTGTCATATACTCTACCCTAGTCAGTAAAAGTGCTACAGTGGGGTTTTTTTTTAACTTCTTTTTTTTCTTCTTTAATACGTTTTGCTTTTTTTCTTCCGAAAACATAATAACATGTAAATGAAAGAAACATAAACCATACAAGAGTAAGAATAAATAAATATATCATGATAATCATCAATCATTTATAATCAAATATGTACTACCTTGTACACACATATCTAAGTAAATAAACCGAGTAACAACAACAAAATACAGTTATATATAAGATGAGAGAGAGACAGAAAAAGAAAGAGAGGGAAATAGTACATAGTTGGTTTCTACTTCACCCAAATCGTTTGTGTATATCATGTAAGGTAATATGCATATATATATATGGTCATTCTCAATGACAGGTAAATATAAAGACCATTTTTGTTTGAACTGTGTAAGCGATCCATTTATTTTTTAATTATTATTAGGTATTAGGTACTTTATAGTCACAGAGGCGTCTCTGTGAAATTCGGGTTGCTCCTACCTGGAGAGTGCGTCGCAGCCAGAGGCGCGCCACCCAATTTTTATTTTTTGACATGCGATTTTTGTCACTGATGAGGGGGGGGTGTAAATTTTTACCAAATGACAACTTTTTCGTTGCCACTGGGCTTAACGTATGCTAAGTGCATGGGCACACGGGACCTCGGTTTATCGTCTCATCCGAAAGACTCCACGTTCAGACCGTTAAGGCCTAGTGCAGAATGAGAGGGGAAAAAAACCTGTACCCAGGTTCGAACTCGGGTTTACTTGACACGAAGCCACTCTACACTCTATAGTAGCAATATAGCGTTCTGTGACCATAATGTACCCAACCTAACCTAGCCATGTGATGCATGGTGAATAATAAACTACTAAAATATTAATAAGGGGAAAAAATTATAGTTAAAGCAAACATAAGTCTTGGGGAAAAAAAAAGGTTTGCATCTGAACGGAAATGCATTGATTAATGCATTGCAACATTCCTTGGCGACAACAGAGCTTAATCTAGGATTTCTGAAAAAGGGGGGCAGTCCCCCCCTCATATAAAAAAAAAGGGGGGCACTCCCCCCTATCCACCCCCACATCACATGCATAAGAACCAGTACCTCCCCCACCCTCGTACACAGACTTGAACTTTTCTTTGTCAGCCACGGCCACTTTTTCGACCAGACATTTTGGAACCGATGTTCCTTTGCACTGCCACTGTTGTCATTCTTTTCCGATGTTTTAGATGTAGAAATCTTTTCTTCGAGGTCTTCACAATCGCTTGGAACAGGATTTTTTTTTTTTGACTTTGCCTCCGCGAAAATCCAAAATCAAACAGGGTCCCTGCCCGCTTCATTTTGAAAAACATTCAAGATGGCGGCCGAAACTCTCTTAACTTCCTGTCGGTAGAACGAGAAGAACGCGATTAGTTGATTAACACTAATATTTTGTCAAGAACCAATAAAATGTCGAGAAATCCTTCACTCCTGCTCGACGAAGGTCTTCCCGCATCGATCGGTAAAAACTGCGGGTCGTTCTGCAAATGTGCGGGACTCGGCCCGCTCCCCGCGCCGATTATCGCGGGAAGGAACAACATTTTGGGGGATTTTACCAATCCCGCGCTCTAGATTAAGCTCTGCGACAATACCCCAAAATTTCATAAAAATCTGTTAACACCCTTTTTTTTATCTTTTTTTTATATTGCAGTCCAACTTTACCCTGACAATATCCTCTTTCAAAACACTCATAAACAGCACATAGTTTTCAAACAAATTAAAAGAATTAAGATAATTCATCACCACTAACTGAAAATCAAAACAAGATCAACTTTGTTGTTAATACCTGGGATGATTAAGCCATGTTGTGAGGAAAGCCAAGCACTTTCAGTTTCACACTGATTGGTAGATTTAAAAATAAAATAAAAATTACTATCTATTCTAAGTAAATAGCTACCAAAGACAATAATAATCTTCTTCCCGAGTAGGAAACCATTATCCTAGCAATATATAAACAACAAGCAAAGGGAAAGACCTCCCTTCTGGATATGTCACAGTCACTTCCCTTTGACTCAGTCATGTGTTTCCCCTCACTGATAGCTTCGCTTATTCATTTCCCACATCAGGAGGGAGGAGGGTGGGACAATTCGATTGTTAAGTTCTAGTAAGTATTTAGTTAGAATAGATAGTAATATTAATACAAAATCTACCAATCTATTTTAACCATACTGAACATTTAACCCCTTGACTGCCACCAACGTATCACGTACTGACCTGATGACATCACTGATGATGTCATCAGATGAAGAGGAATAACCCTGATATGCTGGATTTTGCTCTAATATAGTCAAGAGAGTTATATCCCCAGACCATTTTGCCAGATTGGCTCTATCAGTTGTCTTTTTCTTGGCATGATTTGCACAATGATTGATTTCTTTAATTTTCTCTGGCAGTCAAGGGGTTAACAGTAGCAGATTCCCAAAGAGGCGGGTGATGCTACGAGTACGAGATGTCTCATAACACACACACAAACCATATAATGTTCATAACACACACAAACCATATAATGTTCATAACACACACAAACCATATAATGTTCATAACACACACAAACCATATAATGTTCATAACACACACAAACCATACAATGTTCATAACACACACAAACCATATAATGTTCACAACACACACAAACCATATAATGTTCATAACACACACAAACCATATAATGTTCATAACACACACAAACCATATAATGTTCATAACACACACACAAACCATACAATGTTCATAACACACAGAGGGATGTACCATCCGACATATTCCTCAAATAGCAACAAACATACCGTACGCGCAGTCCATCATTCACGTTGTTTCATCAGTCTTACCAACGATCAAATAAGCAAACAACCAATTATCAAATGACTGATAATTCAATAACTACCCTCCCACCAATATTCTCTCAACAGAAAATTACATCTACATTACATTTGCACTCCCAATGGGGGTCATGGGGTTCTGAGAGAGCTTCTATTCATTTGTAATTACCTTATAAACAGTGAACACCAAGTTTCAACAGACGTTCCCAAAACTCAAGATTTCAAAACATGCGCTTTCTTCTTCCTTAACCCTCTCATAATTGCAGACGCCAAATCCGCCCAAATTTATTTCCTTCCCTGGCTCGCGTAAACGCCGATTGCGCCCGCTGAACGCCAGGTCTAGTACGTTCACTTTCACTTTCTCCCTACCCACAATGCAATATACTAGGTTAGTTCTTCCTGTTCCTGACACTCACTGATCCGTTTTTGGTCTTTACAGCAAGGGAAAGCACCCAATAGTCTTTTTGAACGGATTTTTCGAAGTGACCCCAAATTTTTTTCTTCTTTCCATGTGACGTGTGCAGTATTGACTCGGCGTGATGCTCGGAGCACCATTACGGATTTTTTCTTCTAATTCATGGTTTGTTGTGTGACATTGTGTTAGCTTTCGAACGAAAATATCATCATTGCTATTCAATATGCATCTTTCAGAAATGAAATGTGAGTTCGACTTTATTCTGGGTGATTTTTTTGGATAAAAGATTTGGTGTGACGTTCGGAGTTACTCCCCTTCTCTTATGCAATAGGATCGATTCTCAGTTCGATTGATCGGGAGGCATAGGGTTAAACAGTAGACATCTCAGCGTTCTCAGTGTTCAAGGACATCCTTGAACTTTACCATGTTTTTCAGCTTTCGGGCAACTGGTAGCTTTTCTATTCTATCTTCACGCCCGGGCTGACAGCCAATAATGCGAGACACTGTGAGCCGAGCCAGCAGTTTCAAACGGGTAGGGGTGCACGCAGCCTCCTGAATGCGTTCATAGCATTTCTTCAGCTCTTCATTCATT
The DNA here is from genome assembly GCA_017654935.2 of Phymorhynchus buccinoides. Lineage (NCBI taxonomy): Eukaryota > Metazoa > Mollusca > Gastropoda > Neogastropoda > Raphitomidae > Phymorhynchus > Phymorhynchus buccinoides. The sequence goes on along the minus strand of CM065712.1, from coordinate 13,822,500 downwards.
TGTCCTACCATTGCCTGAATACTTCTCTTACTGGCAAATGTGTTCAAAGTTTTGTGAGAGTACGATCCGCATTCGAGAGTCAAGTCAACAATGTCTGAGAGTTTTTTCGAGAAAGCGATCTTCAGTGGGCGGACGTTTGAAAGTTCAGTTGTAGTATCCAAGTCTCGTTGGAAGGGCGACAATCCTGAGGCTAGCAGCAGACGCACCATTTCTTCATTCTGTTCGCCATCTCTTAGCAAAGCCGAATCCAGAAGAGAGGCGTTGTCCTTATCTAGAATGTATACCGAGGGATCCATTTGATTGAGAAACGCCTTAACAAAGTCCATTTGTCTAGTGCCAACAGCTCTGTGCAGAGCATCCCGCAGAATTTCATCATCTGTGCAGCCCTTCAAAAGTGCCAGGGCAAGTTCCAACCTCTTTTCCTTCTTTTCATCTTCTTTATGAAGATGGTGGACAGTGGATGCGAAAACCCAATCCAACACAGAACGGTTTTCACACTGCCTGTAATGATTCAGAACATAAGTCGCGTCGTCGTTCTGAATCAGCAGTGCATAGTCCCACAGGCCTCGCCTTTCGCACGCGTTGCTCAAATTCCTGTTACCAAACAGAGGAGCGAACCTGGAAAGATTATCAGAGAGACCCTCCTTGGTAATAGGGCAAGTTGCCAGGATCATGGCCCCAACAGAGTGGGAGACTCCTTGTTCTTCTGGCTTGGCGGCCAACTCTACGACTTCCAGGAGGATTCTGACACGATCGTCCAAAGAGAGAGAGGTGACCACCGATTCAACCAGGTCCCAATCTCGAGTGACCAGAGCCAGGACAAAGGCCAGGTTGGCATGACCATTGTCCACACACCACTGCTTTGCCCCGGACACCACACTGGCTGACCATGACTCTCTTTCCAACATGTCTTGGACAGACTCCACTAAATCTCTCAAACCTCCGTTTTCTCTGATCTTGACCCAAACATCTACCAGTGGAGCAAGACCTGACCAGCTGGAATCATCTGACATAATTTGCACCACACACTCTCCAACGTGCAGTATCAGACTCCGGTCTCTACCTCCTAGCTCTTCTATCATCTCACAGAAAAAAGGAGACAGGACAGTCCAGTTTTTCGTCTTGAGGAAAGCCTTCATGAGAAGTCTGAGTTTAGCCCACTCAGCGCGTCCACCTTCTTTCTCTCTAATTATTCGAAAAAGTTTAGGTATGAAATAGAGCCTTTCAGCTATGGCACAGCTATAAGCGGCTTCTAAATCTTTCCACCTTGGATCTTCATCATATCCGTTACGCCTACACATAAGCATTTGACTATATAAGCAGTGTTTTTGACACAAAGCCACAAAGCACTCAGCGCAGTCAAAGCTCAGGCTCTTTTGAACAGCTTCTCTGAAAACATCCGAATACGCTGGCGTTTCCAACAGATCTAAGAACCGTTCGACAACAAATTGAAGGCTGACCTTTCCAAAACATTCCGCAGCCTTCCCGCCCCACTCTGTTGGCTTGGAGCAAAGAGCTGAACACGAAGACCCAGCCTCCGTTTGCTTAGCGTGACCCTGAAAGAAAAAAAAAAGAACAATTAAAATAACTCATGTTTTGGAATTTGGTACTATATAGTCACCGAGGTGTTTGAAGTTTGGGTTGCTCCCACCTGGAGAGCACGTTACAACCAGAGGCTCGCAACCCATTTTTTATATTTTTTATTTGCATGCCATTTTTGTGTGACTGATGAGGAAGGAACGAGGTGGAAGGGGTGGGGTGGGGGGGGGTAATTTTGACCAAATGACAACTTTTTTGTTGCCACTGGATTTCATGTGAGCTAACAGAAATAACATGCAAACAACGAAATAATAGTAATAACTCATGATCCTGAAATAGAACAGGCAAATAATAAGAATTACTCATGATCCTGAAACAGAACAGGCAAATAATAAGAATTACTCATCCTGAAACAGAACATGCAAACAATAAGAATAACTCAAGATCCTGAAACAGAACAGGCAAATAAGAATTACTCATCCTAAAATAGAACAGGCAAACAATAAGAATTACTCATGATCCTGAAACAGAACAGGCAAATAATAAGAATACTCATGATCCTGAAATAGACCAGGCAAGCAATTAGAATAGCTCATGATCCTGAAATAAAACAGGCAAATAATAAGAATTACTCATGATCCTGAAATAGAACAGGCAAATAAGAATGACTCATGATCCTGAAACAGAACAGGCAAATAAGAATGACTAATGATCCTGAAACAGACCAGGCAAACAATACGAATCACTCATCATGAAAATAGACCAGGCAAACAATACGAATCACTCATCATGAAAACAGACCAGGCAAACAATACGAATCACATGATCCTAAAACAGACCAGGCAAACAATACGAATCACATGATCCTAAAACAGAACATGCACACAAAAATAAAAGTCCATGTTCCTGAAACAGAACAGGCAAATAATAAGAATTACTTAGGATCTTATGATCTTCAAACAGAACACTGGACAGGTAAACAATGCGAATAACTCCTGTTGATAGAAGATCCTAAATCCTGATCCTAAGTTGGTTTGCTCAACCCCAAAGAAATCCTAGTAAAGATTTTCTTATGGCAAATCTACCCAGCTGTTGAATGGGTAACCTTTGAACTGTTCTTTACTAAGATCTGGGATAGGCAATCTATTTTTAGCAGACCAAGGACATCCTACCCAGCTTTTGTACTACAGACAAACCTCTATTTTAAGACTTCCAAAATATCCGGAAAAATCGGTCGTAAATTGGAGGGGTCGTATGACGGAGGTTTTCACTGGCAGCCGTAGAAAGAAAAAGTTCAGCACAGTTCATACTCTCTTCTTCATGCACACATACAATGACATATTAAAACTGGATTTGGGTCTTTCCAACTCCATAGGATTGTGCAATCGATGTATTACAGTTTCACTTCACCGACTTCTGTTAATCACCTCCACTCTCGTCCAAAGTCAGTGGTTTTCTTTTTCAAAGTCAGTGGTTTACGTGCTTTTCCTACGCTTTCCGCCATCTTTTCTACAACAAGGGAAGCGACTCCGCTTTCAGGCCCTTGACCGTGGTTGTTTCCCTTTGCTCGAAGTCTATGCAGACGACAACAACGGTCGTAAAAACAAACAAAATGGCGGTCGTAAGTCGCGTTTTAGAGGAAGTCGTTTACATAGTAAAATGCATCCGTGCCAACAAATCCGGTCTCAAATGAGAGGTGGTCGCTTAACAGAGGGTCGTAAAATAGGGGTTTGTTTGTACAAAGAAACTGACCAATGAAGTTAACTGTGGTCAGTAGCCTCAGGCAGAGGTCCAGTTGAAACACCCTCCAAAGTGAACTGAAGCGCGACGAGTAGTAAAGGATCTTGAAGCTGTTCACTGATTGAGACATGCGTGAATGTGACAATGAGAGAGAGAGAGAGAGAGACAGAGAGGGAGGGAGAGAGAGAGAGAGAGACAGAGAGGGAGGGAGAGAGAGAGGGAGAGAGAGAGACAGAGAGAGAGAGAGAGACAGAGAGAGAGAGAGACAGAGAGAGAGAGAGGGAGAGAGAGAGAGAGAGAGTGAGGGAGAGAGGGAGAGAGAGGGAGAGAGAGACAGAGACAGACAGAGAGAGAGAGACAGAGAGAGAGAGACAGAGAGAGAGAGAGAGAGAGAGAGAGTGTGAGTTTTATGTGTGTGTGAATACTGTGATATTCTTTGCTGCAGTAGTACATAGAAACCATGGCCAAAAAATGGGAAAATCAGTTAAGACGAACATGAACCTTTCAAGGCCAAATATCAAAGCAAGCAGTTTCTCTCAACTTTTGAAAATAAAAAACCTACACACAAATTAATACCTGTCAGCTAAATTCACAAACCTCGTATCTCGAATTTTTAAAATTTTAAGGTAGATACATACTCAGCTCTCTATTTTTTTCAGCCACATTCCACCATAACCTTGTATCTCTAACGACATTCTATCTGGGGTAAATGGGGTTGGGAAAACAGAAGACAAACTCTTAAGTCCCAAATTCAGAATTACCTTCCTTTAAAGTTTAATCGGTAGACATCTCAGCGTTCAAGGACGTCCTTGAACTTTACCATGTTTTTCAGCTTTCGGGGAACTGGTAGCATTTCTATTCTATCTTCACGCCCGGGCTGACAGCCGACACTGCGAGACACCGTCAGCCGAGCCAGCTGTTCCAGACGGCTAGGGGTGCGCGCAGCCTCCTGAACGCGTTTGTAGCATTTCTTCAGCTCTTCATTCATGTTTCCTACCATTGCCTGAATACCTCTATTGTTGGCAAATGTGTTCAGAGTTTTGTGAGAGTATGATCCACATTCGAGAGTCAAGTCAACAATGTCTGGGCGGTCTTTTGAGAAAGCTGTAGTCAGTGGACGGACGTTTAGAAGTTCAGTTGCAGCATCCAAGTCTCTTTGGAAGGGCGACAATCCTGAGGCTAGCAGCTGACGCACCATTTCTTCATTCTGTTCGCCATCTCTTAGCAAAGCCGAATCCAGAAGAGAGGCGTTGACCTTAGATAGAATGCATACAGAGGGATCCATTTGATTGAGAAACGCCTTAACAAAGTCCATTTGTCTAGTGCCAACAGCTCTGTGCAGAGCATCCCGCAGAGTTTCATCATCTGTGCAGCCCTTCAAAAGTGCCAGCGCAAGTTCCAACCTCTTTTCCTTCTTTTCATCTTCTTTATGAAGATGGTGGACAGTGGATGCGAAAATCCAATCCAACACAGAACGGTTTTCACACTGCATGTAATGATTCAGAACATAAGTCGCGTCGTCGTTCTGAATCAGCAGTGCATAGTCCCACAGGCCTCGGCTTTCACACGCGTTGCTCAAATTCCTGTTATCAAACAGTGGAGTGAAACTGATAAGATTGCTCAAAGTCCTGTTACCAAAAGGAGTGAAACTGAAACGGTCATAAATAAGCTTTCCCTTGGTAATAGGGCAAGTTGCCAGGATCGTGGCCCCAACAGAGTGGGAGACTCCTTGTTCTTCCGGCTTGGCGGCCAACTCTACGACTTCCAGGAGGATTCTGACACGATCGTCCAAAGATAGAGAGGTGACCACTGATTCAACCAGGTCCCAATCTTGAGTGACCAGAGCCAGGACAAAGGCCAGGTTGGCATGACCGTTGTCCACACACCACTGCTTTGCCCCGGACACCACACTGGCTGACCATGACTCTCTTTCCAACATGTCTTGGACAGACTCCACTAAATGTTTCACACCTCCGTTTTTTCCGATTTTGACCCAAACATCTACCAGTGGAGCAAGACCCGACCAGCTGGAATCATCTGACATAATTTGCACCACACACTCTCCAACGTGCAGTATCAGACTCGGGTCGCTACCTCCTAGCTCTTCTATCATCTCACAGAAAACAGGAGACAGGACAGTCCAGTTTTTCATCTTGAGGAAAACCTTCATGAGAAGTCTGCATTTAGTCCACAGATCACGTAAATCGACTTTCTCTCTAATTATTTCATACAATTTAGGTATGAAATAGGGCCTTTGAGAAGATGCACAGCTATAAGCGGCTTCTAAATCTTTCCACCTTGGATCATTATTATATGCGTTAGGCCCACGCGGACACACTCTATGTTTGGAGCGCCTTTCACACAAAGCCACAAAGCAATCGGCACAGTCAAAGTCCAGGCTCTTTTGAACAGCTTCTCTGAAAATATCTGAACAGGCTGGCGTTTTCAGCAGCTTTGATAACGGCAACCGTTTGACAACAAATTGAAGGCTGTCCTTTCCAAAATATTCTGCAGCCTCCCTGCCCCACTCTGTTGGCTTGGAGCAAACAGCTGAGCATGAAGACCCAGCCTCTGGTAGATTACTGTGACCCTGAAACAGAATATGCAAACGGCAACTTGAGATCCTGAAAGAGACCAGACGAACAATAAGAATTATCATGATCCTGAAAGAGAACAGACGAACAATAAGAATTATCATGATCCTGAAAGAGAACAGACGAACAATAAGAATTATCATGATCCTGAAAGAGAACAGATGAACAATAAGAATTATCATGATCCTGAAAGAGAACAGATGAACAATAAGAATTATCATGATCCTGAAAGAGAACAGATGAACAATAAGAATTATCATGATCCTGAAAGAGAACAGATGAACAATAAGAATTATCATGATCCTGAAAGAGAACAGATGAACAATAAGAATTATCATGATCCTGAAAGAGAACAGACGAACAATAAGAATTATCATGATCCTGAAAGAGAACAGACGAACAATAAGAATTATCATGATCCTGAAAGAGAACAGATGAACAATAAGAATTATCATGATCCTGAAAGAGAACAGACGAACAATAAGAATTATCATGATCCTGAAAGAGAACAGACGAACAATAAGAATTATCATGATCCTGAAAGAGAACAGACGAACAATAAGAATTATCATGATCCTGAAAGAGAACAGATGAACAATAAGAATTATCATGATCCTGAAAGAGAACAGACGAACAATAAGAATTATCATGATCCTGAAAGAGAACAGATGAACAATAAGAATTATCATGATCCTGAAAGAGAACAGACGAACAATAAGAATTATCATGATCCTGAAAGAGAACAGACGAACAATAAGAATTATCATGATCCTGAAAGAGAACAGACGAACAATAAGAATTATCATGATCCTGAAAGAGAACAGACGAACAATAAGAATTATCATGATCCTGAAAGAGAACAGATGAACAATAAGAATTATCATGATCCTGAAAGAGAACAGACGAACAATAAGAATTATCATGATCCTGAAAGAGAACAGACGAACAATAAGAATTATCATGATCCTGAAAGAGAACAGATGAACAATAAGAATTATCATGATCCTGAAAGAGAACAGACGAACAATAAGAATTATCATGATCCTGAAAGAGAACAGACGAACAATAAGAATTATCATGATCCTGAAAGAGAACAGACGAACAATAAGAATTATCATGATCCTGAAAGAGAACAGATGAACAATAAGAATTATCATGATCCTGAAAGAGAACAGACGAACAATAAGAATTATCATGATCCTGAAAGAGAACAGATGAACAATAAGAATTATCATGATCCTGAAAGAGAACAGACGAACAATAAGAATTATCATGATCCTGAAAGAGAACAGACGAACAATAAGAATTATCATGATCCTGAAAGAGAACAGACGAACAATAAGAATTATCATGATCCTGAAAGAGAACAGACGAACAATAAGAATTATCATGATCCTGAAAGAGAACAGATGAACAATAAGAATTATCATGATCCTGAAAGAGAACAGACGAACAATAAGAATTATCATGATCCTGAAAGAGAACAGATGAACAATAAGAATTATCATGATCCTGAAAGAGAACAGACGAACAATAAGAATTATCATGATCCTGAAAGAGAACAGACGAACAATAAGAATTATCATGATCCTGAAAGAGAACAGACGAACAATAAGAATTATCATGATCCTGAAAGAGAACAGACGAACAATAAGAATTATCATGATCCTGAAAGAGAACAGATGAACAATAAGAATTATCATGATCCTGAAAGAGAACAGATGAACAATAAGAATTATCATGATCCTGAAAGAGAACAGACGAACAATAAGAATTATCATGATCCTGAAAGAGAACAGACGAACAATAAGAATTATCATGATCCTGAAAGAGAACAGATGAACAATAAGAATTATCATGATCCTGAAAGAGAACAGAAGAACAATAAGAATTATCATGATCCTGAAAGAGAACAGACGAACAATAAGAATTATCATGATCCTGAAAGAGAACAGAAGAACAATAAGAATTATCATGATCCTGAAAGAGAACAGATGAACAATAAGAATTATCATGATCCTGAAAGAGAACAGATGAACAATAAGAATTATCATGATCCTGAAAGAGAACAGATGAACAATAAGAATTATCATGATCCTGAAAGAGACCAGATGAACAATAAGAATTATCATGATCCTGAAAGAGAACAGATGAACAATAAGAATTATCATGATCCTGAAAGAGAACAGATGAACAATAAGAATTATCATGATCCTGAAAGAGAACAGATGAACAATAAGAATTATCATGATCCTGAAAGAGAACAGACGAACAATAAGAATTATCATGATCCTGAAAGAGAACAGACGAACAATAAGAATTATCATGATCCTGAAAGAGAACAGACGAACAATAAGAATTATCATGATCCTGAAAGAGAACAGACGAACAATAAGAATTATCATGATCCTGAAAGAGAACAGACGAACAATAAGAATTATCATGATCCTGAAAGAGAACAGACGAACAATAAGAATTATCATGATCCTGAAAGAGAACAGACGAACAATAAGAATTATCATGATCCTGAAAGAGAACAGATGAACAATAAGAATTATCATGATCCTGAAAGAGAACAGATGAACAATAAGAATTATCATGATCCTGAAAGAGAACAGATGAACAATAAGAATTATCATGATCCTGAAAGAGAACAGACGAACAATAAGAATTATCATGATCCTGAAAGAGAACAGAAGAACAATAAGAATTATCATGATCCTGAAAGAGAACAGACGAACAATAAGAATTATCATGATCCTGAAAGAGAACAGATGAACAATAAGAATTATCATGATCCTGAAAGAGAACAGATGAACAATAAGAATTATCATGATCCTGAAAGAGAACAGACGAACAATAAGAATTATCATGATCCTGAAAGAGACCAGGGAAACAGAATAAGAATAACTTGTGATCTTGAAATAATGCTCGCAAAATAGAACAGGCAAAAACTAATTCCAGATCCTAAAACAGAACAGGCAAAGAATAACTTGAGATCCTGAAACATAACAGAAACACAATAAGAATAATTCATGATCCTGAAATAGACCAAGCAAACATTAAGAATAACTCATGATCTGGAAGTGGAAATAGACCAGGCAAACATTAAGAATAACTCATGATCCTGAAATAGAACAGACAAACATTAAGAATAACTCATGATCCTGAAATAGAGTTATAGACCAGGCAAGCATTAAGAATAACTCATGATCTGGAAATAGAACAGGCAAACATTAAGAATAACTCATGATCCTGAAATAGAACAGGCAAACATTAAGAATTACTCATGATCCTGAAATAGAACAGGCAAACATTAAGAATAACTCATGATCCTGAAATAGAGTTATAGACCAGGCAAGCATTAAGAATAACTCATGATCCTGAAATAGCACAGGCAAGCAATAAGAATTACTCATGATCTGGAAATAGAACAGGCAAACATTAAGAATAACTCATGATCCTGAAATAAACCAGGCCAACAAGAATAACTTGTTTCAATAACTCCTGGTCTTGAAACAGGAAATAACAGGCAAGCAATTCAAATAGACCAGCTAAACTTGCAATAAGAATAACTCCTAATCCTGAAATACTACAAGCAAACAATAAGAATACAGTGGAACATCCCTTATAAGACCCCCATTATAAAGACTCCCTCCCATATAAGACCCACTTCTTGGAGACATTGTCCTTCTTTGTAAGTATTAAAATTACCTGCCTTATAAGACCCCTCCCTTATAAAACCTTCAAAAGCATCCAAAATGAGGTCTTATAAGGGAGGTTCCACTGTATAACTAGGTTAAAGATAAACTATCAGTAACTAAAGTACTCGTGTTGATAATGATGTCAGACTCCAGGAACAGCCAAAAACCAAAAACCACCAAATCAAGTTCACCATTGTTCATTATTATCCATGTCTGCTTTTAATTCCCATTTTGATTCTTTTTCAACCATTTCATGCCAATTTTTGCTTCATTTTCTTGACCTGATTGTTTTTATGCAATTTTTTCTTCGCTATGCATGGTCCGAGTGTGTGAGTGAGAGGGCAAGGTGCAAAGAAGCTATTGTAGCTTATCCTTTTTGCCCTCAATAAAACATTCACAACTTGTCACATTTTGATTTTGCCTTTGTCCACTTGAGTGTATTAATTATACTTTCGAATAATGATTGTAAAGGCCTACCTTCCTGACAGAAAGGCTATTGCCTATTGTCAGTAAAATATGTTTCAGTTTTACTCTCTCTCTCTCTCTCTCTGTTTATGCGTTTGTGTGGGGGTGGGTTGGTGGGTGCGGTTGCGAGCGTGGGTGCACGCATCAGTGGGTGTTGGCATGTGTGCATGTATGTATGTTGATAGTATTGCATTATTTTTCTGTGCAATTATATTTTTGTTTTGTCTTGAACAGCACCCATCTGTGTGTGTATGTGTGTGCATGCATGTGTGCGTGTATCCATGAGTGCATGCATGCAAGTATGTATCTGGGGATGTGGGTGTGGGTATGTGCGAGTGCATGTGTACATGCGCCTGTGGGTGTTCAGGACTCCCAGGGACCCCCATTTGGGGGTCTATGAAGCACCAAAATTATAAAGGACCCTCTAAAAGAATGTGCAGCCCTGGGGTCTCAGGGATGCACTAGAAAAATTATTTTTAGCATTCGCAATGCCACTGGGACCCTCTATACCACTGTAAGTGAAGGAGTCCTTGGAGTTGGCGCGCACGTGTGTGCATGCATGCGTTTGTTGTGCGGGTGTTGGTGGGTGCGGGGGTGTATGCGTGTGCGCTTGTGTGTGTTGGCGGGGGGGGTATGTTATTATTGCATTATAGTTTCTGTGCAATTAAGTTTTCTATTTTCTTTGATCGCTTTTGTGATGGTTGGAGGGAAGGGGGGTATTTGGGTGTCTGTGTGTGTCACAGTTTTAACTAATATAGTTTCTTGTGACACGCTATTTTATATTGTCTTAGTTAAATCATAAATGTTTTGGGTAAAGGTCAAGATAATTAGCTGAAAAGGTTAATAAAATACAGCTTTATGTTTGGTAAGAAAGGCAAAAACGGAAAAATGGAATTAACCGAGAAATGCAGGGGGGGGGGGACACATCTTTACCTTTACCAATGTTTTTATTCAACTTGTGATTTTTATTGTGATACTAATAGTTATATAATATAATTATGTGCTTTGTATAATTTTTGTATGTTGAACCTTTTACTGTTTCATCTGATACTGTTAACTATAATAACAGAAGGTCTTATAATATATGGTTTTTGTGCAATTTATTATGTTGTGTAATTTATATATGTTATGTAATTTATATTATCTTGAAATTGAATGATTTTATAATTTGCAATGCTTTTCATAAATTTGTAAAGCGCGATGAGCCATGAGTGTGTGCATAAATGAGGATAAATCCAATGACAGTATCGGAAATTATTCTGAAAGTTTTTTGCCCAAATTTTGACCTTTAATTATTGCATAAGGGTTAGAGTTAGAATCAGTTTAAGGTTATTTTCATGCCACAGAAAGTTTGAAATATGAAAATGATCAGCAAGGAAAAATGAATGTAAACCCTCTAAATTCAGCATCACCATTAGTGAACATTGGTGTATAGAATGGGAAATTCCCGCAAAAATGGCGACCGCTAAATGCCAAGTTCACATATTTTACCGTAACGCATTGCGCAGCTGTTAATTTTCTTAAAATACAGTGGAACCTCCCTTAAAGACCCCCTATTATAAGACTCCTTCCCACATAAGACCTAGTTCTCTGAGACAATGCCCTTCTTTTAAGTATTAAAATGACCTCCTTTATAATTTAATATAAGACCCCTCCCTTATAATACCTCATTATGGGTGATCTTTGAAGGTCTTATAAGAGAGGTATCACGGTATAATTATAAATCATTGAATCGTCGGAATCGGGTCAAACCGACTTGATAGTTTCTCTTCAAAATGTCGAACCCGTATGTTGTCTTTGTGCCAAGCGGTCACTGTCTTTGCTTTGTTTTCATTGGTAGTTATTCTTATTGCTGGCCCATCCGGGCATTTTCTTCGTGTAGTAGACACTTGTCCCGTTAGTCTTGACCGGTTTTTGTTTACAAGTGGACGCAGGGTCGTGAGTGTCAAGCGCTCCAATTTTTAGGTCTGATTCCTCTGTCGACCCGAACTGAAGACTTTATAATGAAAATAATAGCATAATAGATTCAACAAATTTGCTACAAGAGTGCCAAATAGGGCATTTGCCGCGTGCCGGCGACCTTGAATTTGACCGAGTTGAATTAGAAAGATCAGTGTAACTCGGGCAGAACGAGCACGGGCAAATTAGTAGTCTAGTGTAGAGAACGAACACTCGTGGCGAATGCCCTATTTGGTGCATGTAAGTTTATAATCAGGTACTTTGCGAGGTTAATCTAATCGGAGGTGTTAGCCTAGTCCGACCATGTCCGACAATTTGTTTTTTGTTCTTGCCGAGTCACACCGACGATCGAGTTGATCAACTTTTTCTTATATAGCTCATGTGAAAAAAGGCTATCATTTTAAAACGTCGTAACTTTCTCAATTTGACTGATTTTCATAATTTGGGTATCATTTTAAAGGTATTTTCCAGCTCTTTCCAATGACATGAATTTCATTAGGATTTGACACACACAAATAACAAATTCTAACGTTCCTACCGAGTGGAACCTGCTCCTGTGGCAGTGTCATCGTCACTCATCGGGTGTGTCTATTCACCAAAAAATGCCGAAAGGTGAATGCTGGATGGTCATGACACCATTATGGTGAAGCTGAATTATGAAACCACATATAACCAAAATATAAATATTGTCATTTAACAGTGACTGATCACGGTTTGAAAGATGTTCACATTGATAGTGAGCCCACTTTTCGCAAACATCGCAACAAATGCAGTCGATGTCACACTGCTTTCCACAACAGGATCGAGCAAGGGTAATAATCGGACATTGTTGATCAAACAGGCAATCTTTTAAAAAGTTTGCTTTTAAAATTTACACATGGCCCAGGTGACGATCTCTGCCTGTGTGTACGGTGTGTTGCCACAATTTTTTAATTTTAAATGACACCTACTCATCGAGTTCTTTAAATTATGTTGAGCGCCGATGTGTACGCACGCATGCTGTTTTGTTTGTAGACACGTCGGTATGACGCGGCATGACGTGATTTCTATTCTAGTGTGTGGGATAGCCGAACTACAGAAATGCGTCATCGGGGCCGTGTTAATCATTTTACTCAGCTATTCGGCAATTTCTCTTTCCATTGTTGTAAATTTTGGGGTTTTCTGTAGGATGTTTTCATAATTCTGCCCTACCATTCGTCATTTTGATCATTCCGCCTTCACCATTCTGCATTTTTCGGTATGGTTTGACCATTCAGCATTCGTTTTTCGGCATTTTCCGACCATTCTGCATTCATTTTTCGGTGCATAGACATAGCGGTGTCATCAGCCAGTGGGAGCCTTCAAAAGCCAGATCTAACCCCCCTCCCCCCTTCTCATCCCCTTCTTACCTCTCCCACGACTCCCTCTCTACCCCTCATACCAAGCCAAGACTTTAGTATAATTTATCTATAAACCAGAAGCCTAACCTAAACCTTTTTGCAGAAACCTTTTTTCCAAATTAATCTTCATAATCTAGCAAGGACGAAATCGGGTCAAACCGACTCGAACCCGTGTTTTGGCTTCGTGCCAAGTGGTCAGTCTTTGCTTTGTTTTCATTGGTAGTTATTCTTGTTGCTGGCCCATCCGGGCATTTTACTTGTGGAGTGGACACTTGTTCCGTTAGTCTTGACCTGTTTTTGTTTACAAGTGGACGCAAGTTTGCGAGTGTCAAGCACTCCAATTTTTAGGTCTGATTCCTCCGTCGAATACAACTGAACGGTAAGGATGATTTTAATGAAATTAATAGCATAATAGATTCAACCAATTTGCAGCTTGTGTGCAAAATTTGGTGCAGGTAGGTAGGTGATGTAGGGCTATGCATAGGCCCTTATTACGCCCCTTCTCGATGAATTTGACTTGACCAAATTTATTTAGTGGTTTGCGTCTCTTAAATCAAAAACTAATAAAAAGATAAATCTTTAAGAGAATGGCTTTTTTATACATTTATTTTTATTTTTTATTCATCAAAACATTTAAATTTTGTTTTCAAATTTGGGTTTTCGTCCAAAAGATTTTTGAATTCATTAATGCTAGATTGCATTCACTGGCTAAGTTCCTCTCATAATCTTTCTTAGCCTTTCTAGTAAGTTTTTTACTTTTGTCTTTTCTTGATATATTTTAAATATTCCCTTTTGCATTTATTTTTACTTTTCTTCTCTTTTTCAACCTTTTTCAAATAAACGTTTCCAGACTCACTCATTAAATATCTTTGAAAGGCATTATATTTTTTCTTTACTGCTTTCAAAGCTTTCCCATTTAACCATAAAGGCTTGTATCTTTTTGTTTCATTGACTTTTATTTTGGGAATATGCATATCCATAGAATTTAGGATTTTACTTTTAATATTTTCCCAATTTTCATTAAAATTCTCAAATTTAATGTTTGACCAATTTACTTTTTCCATATCTTCTCTTATTTTTGTATAGTTGCCATTCTTTAGATCATATTTATAGTGAGGGTCGTTTACTGGTTCTTGTCTAGGAATATATAAATGGAAGTATAGTAAGTCATGATCGCTTTTACCCAATGGGGCTAAATGTTGAACATGTGGTCATGTTTATGTCACTGACTAAAATCCAATCCAATAAACTAGGTTTATCACCTTTCCTCCTTGTTGCATTTTTTACTTTTTGTATTAAAAATGCATCATGTATTTTTTCTTTAATATAATTGTCAGTTTGATTGCACTCTCCATCATTCCAATTTACTTTGGGTAAGTTAAAATCACCCATGATGCAAACTTTATTAAATGAATTTACTTTCCTTCCCACTAACAAGTCGAAAAGCTTGTCCATATTTTCCTCATTTTCATTATGTCTTCTGTAAACGCAGCCAATTAATATTTTTTCATGGTTAATTCCACCTATGCTGCACCATACACTTTCATCAAAGTCTGTGTTGTTAAGATTTTCACATTCCGCTGGCTTCAATGCCTGCTTAACATATAGAACAGTCCCTCTATAGGGTCTAGTGCTGTTAAAGAATACATCATAACCAGGTAAGTTATATTCTTCCATTAAAATTTCTTCTCCAATTTTTGTTTTGGGTATTATTTCAGTTAGTGCTATATCGGGTTTTAATTCATCTATTCTAATTAGCAGTTCAATCTTTTTATTTGGGAAGCTATCAACATTAGAATATAGAACATTTATTAATTTAAATAGTCACTCTCATTCCCAAACTCATTCTCTCTTTTTCCAAAACATCTATTTACACTATGTTACTTTTTTT
>CM065712.1:13764729-13787229 GCA_017654935.2 Phymorhynchus buccinoides | reverse complement strand
GAACCTACTTCGTGACAGCCAGCGTGTCCTGCCAGGATCACAAGACCATCTCAGAAATGAAGGTACGGTAGTAGTAGCAAAGATATTCTAAAAGGGTAAGATGGATTACTTAAAAGCTCGGCGAACCGGGCTGATAGAGTTATCGTTAGTGCGGACAGTGGAGGCTATCCAAAAACTCGGACTGGAACTTGAACGGAGAATTCAACTGGCCTATCGATGTGTAAAATGTGTCACGTTTCAAAGGGACATAACCAGTGTTTCTGTCCTCACTACTCATATAGGGAAAAGAGACCGGATGTTTATCTTCCCCTGTACAGTCTTTGGTAGTAGGCAAGGATTCTAAAAGGGTCAGATGGACTACTTAAGAGTTACAGCGAACCGGGCTGATAGAGTTATCGTTAGTGGGGTAGTTACACCATTCACAGCGGCGGCTATCCAAAAACTCAGACTGGAATTTGAACGGAGAATTCAACTGGCCTATCGACGTGTAAATGTGTCACGTTTAAAAGGGACATAACCAGTGTTTCTGTCCTCACTACTCATATAGGGAAAAGAGACCGGATGCTTGTCTTGCCCTATACAGTCTTTGGTCGTGCTCATTGACTTCCAGCAGATAATTATTGCCACACTGCCCATCCTATGCATAGTAATGCCGAAGTTGTGACACCCTACTGTATAATAAAACGTAAATCTTAAGACGTCATACCTTAAAGAACGTGACTAAATGACGCAATGTTCACCCCTTTGAGCCTTTTAATTTTGTTTTGGAAGTTTTTGTTGTTGTATATCAAAGTCATCTTAGATCTATCTTTTCTTGGAGAGCCAGACATTTGAGATCTTGTAGGCGCTTATTAGACCTAATAATAGTACACGAAGTTAATTTTTTTAGTGTCGTTTTGTAGAATTTGGGTTTGCTTTCTGGGCTGCAGTTGCAACATTTTTTTCTAGTCAAGCTTCCCCCACCACGGGGAAAAGTAAACAAAATATAAAAAATGCCACCGATAAAGAATTTTCGAGCCCAGGACTACATAAGGCTGCAGAAGGCGTGCCTAGCTCAAGGCAAACTCTTCGAAGATCCCGAATTCCCAACCGCAGCCAAGAGTCTGTTCTACTCCAAGGAAGACCCTAGCATCGTGTGGAAAAGACCCAAAGAGTTGTGCAAGAACCCGAAACTCGTGGTGGAAGGCGTCACTTGCGACGACCTGAAAGCCGGGGAACTGGACAACATGTGGTTCGTAGCGGCATGTGCTAGCTTGTTGCAGGAGAAGAAGCTATGGCAGAAGCTGGTCCCCAGCCACAAGCAGCAAGAGTGGGACCCCAAAAACACCTACGTGGGCATGTTCCGGTTCAACATGTACCGTTTCGGGCAGTGGATCGAAGTGGTGGTGGATGATAGACTGCCCACCAGAGACAACCACCTCATCTTCTGCCACTCCAAGTCGAGGAGCGAGTTCTGGTCCGCGCTGCTGGAGAAAGCGTACGCCAAGCTGTTCGGCGACTACGAGTCCTTGATCCAAGGCTACGTCGTGGATGCCCTGGTGGACTTCACTGGAGGTGTGGCAGAACGTCTGGACCTGCTGCAGTACGATCTGGAGCACGACGTCACCTTCAAGAAGATCTTCCAAAAAGTGTTGACCGCTGCCGAGAACAAAGCGCTGATTGTCTGCGAAATCAAATGCCCTAAAGAAGAGCACGGCTTCGAAGGGGAGTTTGGCCTGATCCTGGGTCAAGGCTACATCATCACCGGAGGTGCGCTGGTGTCCCCTACCGGGACGGAGGGTCCAGAGTTCCACCTGCTGAGGCTGTTCAACCCCTGGGAGGCCCGAGAATGGACCGGTCCGTGGTGTGATGGGTCGAAAAATTGGAGAGCCTTACCGATGAGCGACTGGGAACGCTACGGTGTCAAGTTCAAACTGGAAGGCGAGTTCTGGATGGCTTTCGAGGACTTCATTCACTACTTCACCAACGTGGAAATCTGCCACTTCCTCAACACCTCCGCGGTCACACTGAAGAAGACGTGGCACGAAACTCTCTGGTACAACCAGTGGACCACGGCGGGCATGAACGGGGGAGGGGAGTACAGCAGCGCCACCTGCCTCATCGACTCCGGGGACACCGACGAACCGGCCACGGCGATCCCCGGGGACTTCTACAAGAGGAAGTTCATCTTCAAGTTCCTCTACAACCCCCAGTACGCATTCGACGTGACGGGGCAGCACGACCACATCATGGTGTCCCTGGCGCAGCACGACCTGCGTGGGAGGGAAGCGCTGCTGGGGCAGATGAAGAGCATCGGCTTCCACATCCTCAAGGTGGAGAACAACCGGCGCTTCCGCGTGCACATCCCCATGGAGAATCTGTTCAGCTCCGAGTTCGCCAACACGCGCTCCGTGTTCGGCACGGTGAAGCTGGCGAAGGGGAGATACACCGTGCTCCCAGGCACTTTGGTGCCGGGGAAAGTCGGCCACTTCATGGTGCGGCTCTACACCACAGCCGGTGCGCACGGGTTCGAACTGAGAGACGAGGCCCCGAGCCTACCTTTCCCCTGCATGGCCCGCTTCAAGTGCATGACCTCCATTGTGGTGCTGCGATGCCAGGGCCTCATGCCGCCCCAAGGCCATAAGGGAAGCTTCGACACCTTCATCGCCATCAAGTGCGAGGGGGAACGGGTGCAGTCCGGAGTCTGCAACGACACAGTGAGCCCCATCTACAACAGCGGGGCGGTGTTCTACAGGAAGAAGGCGTTGACGATCCCCGTCACCGTGGAGATCTTCAAGAAAGGCAGCATTATGAACGAGTTCCTGGCCGAGGCGAGGTGCAAGCTGGAGGGCACGGAGAGCGGGGAATTCCATACCCTCAGCCTGCATGGCAAACTAAATAGCAAAGATGCCGCGGAAGACAAGGCTGGCAGCATGGATATCTTCATCCGAACCTCCGTCGATATCACGCTATTGTAAATGACTTTGATTTGATTTGGCATCACTCCAGAACCTCCACCAATATCACGCTCTTGTAAAAGACTTTGATTTGATCTGGCATCATGGAGGTCTTCATTCGCCTTTGATTTGTTCTGGCATTACTCCAGAACCTCCACCAATATCACGCTCTTTTAAAAGACTGATTTAATCTGGCATCATGGAGATCTTCATCAGAACCTCTGTCGATATCTCGCTATTGTAAAGGACTTTGATTTGGTCTGGCATCACTCCAGAACCTCCACCAATATCACGCTCTTGTAAAGGACTTTGATTTGATCTGGCATCACTCCAGAACCTCCAGAACCTCTTTTGATATCACGCTATTGTAATGGAACTTTGATTTGATCTGGCATCACTCCAGAACCTCCACCAATATCACGCTCTTGTAAAGGTCTTTGATTTGATCTGGCATCACTCCAGAACCTCTGTTCATATCATGCTCTTGTAAAGGACTTTGATTTGATGTAACATCACTCCAGAACCTCTGTTGATACCACGCTATTGTAAAGGACTTTGATTTGATCTGGCATTTCAAAAGAAGACGAAACAAGTAAACACTGTAACCGGAGGAAACGATCAATGCTGCTTTTTGGTTTTGTTTCGTTTTGTATTTTTGTTGTTGCGCTAACTGCTTCCAACTATGCAACGTTTCTTGTACACTGGAAAGTCACTTTACAACCACAATTATCATTAGGCCGACACAAGTCTGTGACTATCATAATGTATATAAATGTAGGGGTGCTATTTTTGTTCTAGTCCAAAATACGCTGGAAATCCGGGTTTTGGGGGAGACAAAACATGTGGCTTCCGGTTTTGGGGGAGTGAAAGAACTTAATTGTGGCTTGCGGTGGGTTTTTTTTGTGTGGAAGTATCAGAATTTGTGGCTTCCGGTTTTTTTTTAGTGCTTTCACTTGTGGCTTCCTGTACGCTTTTGGAGTTAAAAGCAGTTTAAAAATAAATTAAAAAATGTCCAGGGATCAGAAACTTCAGGAAATCGTCCTTGCAAGGTTCGTTAGCATGCAATGACGTGAGTTTTGTGCGAACTTAGACACGAAAAGCCACTGCTTTTTGGCACACTCGTGTTAACTTAACGAAGTTAACACGCAGTGAGTGTATAGCATGATAGTTGTTCGGTAGTGTGTGTGTGTGTGTGCGTGTGCGTGTGCGTGCGTGTCTGTGTGTGCGTGCGTGTGTGTGTGTGTGTGTGTGTGTGTGCGTGTGCGTGCGTGTGCGTGTGTGTGTGTGTGTGTGTGTGTGTGTGTGTGTGCGCACGCACGCGCGCGTGTGTGTGTGTGTGTGTGTGTGTTGCGTCCATGGTCCAATCTCCAAACTTTAACGTTGGCATTTTCTCGGGAAATAAAAAAGCGTACATTGTTCAAACTTTGCATACACATAGATGTTTATGCAAGCTTTCAAACAATAATGATTTGAATAATTAAATACTTAAAACAGCACTGTAAACAGATAACAAACAGAAAACATTTTAAATTAGCGGGTTAGAGAGTATTCAATAGACAACATGAGTTAGGAAACTCATCAACACTGAAAGCCTCCATAGCTCATTGGTAGAGTGTCTATCTCATGCCAATGGTTCAGGGTTCGATTCTCGACAAAGGCACTATTTTGTTTTAGTTGTATCGATTAAGGATAGTTTCATTTGTACTTTAAACACCCCCCTCATGTTTACGACCCTCCATCTCAAAGTCATTATTCTTTGCAGCCCCCTCCCCGAGTGAGCCTTGAAGGCTTTTTCGTCTTGTCCACTGTTAAAAGTGAAATGTTTACATTTACCAACCATTGAAAACCAAACATACGTCTTGCCCACTGGTCTAGGGAGCAGAGTAGAGATGTAGGATTACCTCGTGCAAAGTATTTTCTGTAAATAAACGAATGTCAGTCCAATTTTCTGAACTTGTAATGCCTTCCTTTGCTATGTCTGACTCGATTCGTGTGTGTGTGTGTGCGTGTGTGTGCGTGTGTGTGTGTGTGTGTGTGTGTGTGTGTGTGTGTGTGTGTGTGTGTTTGGCGCGCACGTGTGTGTGTGTGTGTGTGTGTGAATGAGTTGACTGTGTATGCTTGTATGTGTATAATCATGCGTGTGTGCAGATATGCGCGCGTGTGTATGTGCGCACGCGCGCATATTTATGTGTGCATGTGTGTAAGCGCATTAATGCGTATGTTCATGCCAGTACGTATGTATGCGTGCGTGCAAAATTACCCTAGATATAGCATTTTGTGGCCAGGTGAACCGAGATTGGGCAGTTGCTCAAAATTACCCTAGATATAGCATTTTGTGGCCAGGTGAACCGAGATTGGGCAGTTGCTCAATATTACCCTAGATATAGCATTTTGTGGCCAGGTGAACCGAGATTGGGCAGTTGCTCAATATTACCCTAGATATAACATTTTGTGGCCAGGTGAACCGAGATTGGGCAGTTGCTCAATATTACCCTAGATATAACATTTTGTGGCCAGGTGAACCGAGATTGGGCAGTTGCTCATTATTACCCTAGATATAACATTTTGTCAACAGGTGAACAAAAATTGGGCAGTTGCTCAAAATTACCCTAGATATGGCATTTGTCAACAGGTGAAAAAAAAACTGGGCAGTTGCTCAAAATGACCCCAGATATGGCATTTTGTGGCCAAGTGAATCGAGATTGGGCAGTTGCTCAAAATTAATATGGATTTCGATCTGTAATAGGTGAAATAAGATTGGGCAGTTGCTCAAACTTACCCTAGATATAGAGTTGTCACCTGGTGAACCGAGATTGGGCAGTTGCTCAAACTTACCCTAGATATAGAGTTGTCACCTGGTGAACCGAGATTGGGCAGTTGCTCAAAATTTCCTTAGATGTGGATTTGTCAACATGTGAACCGAGAATTGCTCAAAATTAATACGGATCCGCTAATAGGTAAACCGAGAATGACAATTGCTCAAAATATATATGGATCTGTTCATAGGTGAACCGATAATGAGCAGTTGCTCAAAATTAATGCGGATCTGTTAATAGGTGAACCGAGATTGGGCAGTTTCTCAAAATGACCCTAGATACGGATTTGTCAACAGGTGAATCGAGATTGGGCAGTTGCTCAAAATGACCCTATATATCATGGCATTTTGTGGCCAGGTGAACCGATATTGGTCAGTTGCTCAAAATGACCCTATGTATCATGGCATTTTGTGGCCAGGTGAACCGAGATTGGGCAGTTGCTCAAAATGACCCTATGTATCATGGCATTTTGTGGCCAGGTGAACCGAGATTGGGCAGTTGCTCAAAATGACCCTATATATCATGGCATTTTGTGGCCAGGTGAACCGATATTGGTCAGTTGCTCAAAATGACCCTATGTATCATGGCATTTTGTGGCCAGGTGAACCGGGATTGGGCAGTTGCTCAAAATGACCCTATATCATGGCATTTTGTGGCCAGGTGAACCGATATTGGTCAGTTGCTCAAAATGACCCTATATATCATGGCATTTTGTGGCCAGGTGAACCGATATTGGTCAGTTGCTCAAAATGACCCTATGTATCAAGGCATTTTGTGGCCAGGTGAACCGAGATTGGGCAGTTGCTCAAAATGACCCTATATATCATGGCATTTTGTGGCCAGGTGAACCGGGATTGGGCAGTTGCTCAAAATGACCCTATATCATGGCATTTTGTGGCCAGGTGAACCGGGATTGGGCAGTTGCTCAAAATGACCCTATATCATGGCATTTTGTGGCCAGGTGAACCGAGATTGGGCAGTTGCTCAAAATGACCCTATATATCATGGCATTTTGTGGCCAGGTGAACCGAGTTTGTGTAGTTGCTCAAAATGACCCTATATCATGGCATTTTGTGGCCAGGTGAACCGAGTTTGTGTAGTTGCTCAAAATGAACCTATATCATGGCATTTTGTGGCCAGGTGAACCGAGATTGGGCAGTTGCTCAAAATGACCCTATATATCATGGCATTTTGTGGCCAGGTGAACCGAGATTGGGTAGTTGCTCAAAATGACCCTATATATCATGACATTTTGTGGCCAGGTGAACCGGGATTGGGCAGTTGCTCAAAATGACCCTATATCATGGCATTTTGTGGGCCAGGTGAACCGAGATTGGGCAGTTGCTCAAAATGACCCTATAATTATATCATGGAATTTTTTTGTGGGCCAGGTGAACCGAGATTGGGCAGTTGCTGAAAATGATCCTAGATACGGATTTCTTAACAGGTTGGGCAGTTGCTCAAAATGACCCTGTATAATGGCCTTTGTTAAACAGGTGACTGCTAACAGGTTAACCGAGATTGGTCGGTTGCTCAAAATGACCCTGGGCATGCATAGCTTTTTTGTGGGCCAGCCAGGTGAACCGAGATTGGGCAGTTTGCTCAAAATGACCCTAGATGCGGATTTGTCAACAGGTGAACCGAGATTGGGCAGTTTGCTCAAAATGACCCTAGATGCGGATTTGTCAACAGGTGAACCGAGATTGGGCAGTTTGCTCAAAATGACCCTAGATGCGGATTTGTCAACAGGTGAACCGAGATTGGGCAGTTTGCTCAAAATGACCCTAGATGCGGATTTGTCAACAGGTGAACCGAGATTGGGCAGTTGCTCAAAATGATCCTAGATACGGATTTCTTAACAGGTTGGGCAGTTGCTCAAAATGACCCTGTATAATGGCCTTTGTTAAACAGGTGACTGCTAACAGGTTAACCGAGATTGGTCGGTTGCTCAACATGACCCTATAATTATATCATGTCATTTTGTGTGTGTGGGCCAGGTGAACCGAGATTGGGCAGTTTGCCCCAAATGACCCTGACATTTTCTGTGGCCGTTGCAGGTGAACGGTCGGACGGTGGGTCAGCTGGCCACGGTGGGGGACGACCAGACCACCTTGTCCTTGGTGCTGCAGCTGAGGGAGGGGGACAGAGTGCGAGTGGAGGCCGTGTTTGCCAGCAACGTCACCACCGTTTTCGCTGACCAGGACACCCTGTTCTCGGGTTACCTAATCAGGGAGGAGATGGAGTAGTAGGTACTTTATAAGTCACAGAGGCGTCTCTATGAAATTCGGGTTGCTCCCACCTGGAGAGCGCAGTCGCAGCCAGAGGCGCGCCACCCATTTAAAAAAAAAAAAAATTTGCATGCGATTTTTGTGTGACTGATGAGGAGGAGGGGGGGGGGGGGGGGGGGGGGTAATTTCGACGAAATGTAGTAGTAGTAGTAGTAGTAGTGGAGTGTGTTGGATATCTTGTATTTTATGCACACCCACACACCCTATGTGAGTAGTGTTTGGTTATTTTGTAATTTAGGCAGGCAGGCACGCACGCACACGCACACGCACACGCACACACACACCTCAAGTTTACGGACCTCAATCTCAAAGTCTGCTTCTTTCAGTTTTC
This sequence comes from Phymorhynchus buccinoides, assembly GCA_017654935.2. NCBI lineage: Eukaryota > Metazoa > Mollusca > Gastropoda > Neogastropoda > Raphitomidae > Phymorhynchus > Phymorhynchus buccinoides. The sequence goes on along the minus strand of CM065712.1, from coordinate 13,778,858 downwards.
ATCATGTTCTTGAAACACCCCCATCATGTTTACGACCCTCAATCTCAATGTCTGCTTCTTTTAGTTTTCATCATGTACTTTAAACACCCCCATCATGTTTACTACCCTCAATCTCAAAGTCTGCTTCTTTCAGTTTTCAACATGTACTTTAAACACACACCACCCCATCATGTTTACTACCCTCAATCTCAAAGTCTGCTTCTTTCAGTTTTCATCATGTACTTTAAACACACACCACCCCATCATGTTTACTACCCTCAATCTCAAAGTCTGCTTCTTTCAGTTTTCATCATGTACTTTAGAACCCCTTTCCCCTCATGTTGACGACCCTCAATCTCAAAGTCTGCTTCTTTCAGTTTTCATCATGCACTTTAAACACACACCACCCCATCATGTTTACTACCCTCAATCTCAAAGTCTGCTTCTTTCAGTTTTCATCATGTACTTTAAACACACCACCACCCCATCATGTTTACTACCCTCAATCTCAAAGTCTGCTTCTTTCAGTTTTCATCATGTACTTTAAACACACACCACCCCATCATGTTTACTACCCTCAATCTCAAAGTCTGCTTCTTTCAGTTTTCATCATGTACTGTAGAACCCCTTTCCCCTCATGTTGACGGCCCTCAGTCTCTCAAAGTCTGCTTCTTTCAATTTTCATCTTGTATTTTAGAACCCCTTTCCCCTCATGATGACGGCCCTCAGTCTCAAAGTCTGCTTCTTTCAGTTTTCATCATGTTCTTTAGAACCCCTTTCCCCTCATGTTGACGGCCCTCAATCTCAAAGTCTGCTTCTTTCAGTTTTCATCTTGTATTTTAGAACCCCTTTCCCCTCATGTTGACGGCCCTCGGTCTCAAAGTCTGCTTCCTTCAGTTTTCATCTTGTATTTTAGAACCCCTTTCCCCTCATGTTGACGGCCCTCGGTCTCAAAGTCTGCTTCCTTCAGTTTTCATCTTGTATTTTAGAACCCCTTTCCCCTCATGTTGACGGCCCTCGGTCTCAAAGTCTGCTTCCTTCAGTTTTCATCATGTTCTTTAAAACACCCCCATCATGTTTACTACCCTCAATCTCAAAGTCTGCTTCTTTCAGTTTTCATATTTGTGCTTTAAACACACACCACCCCATCATGTTTACTACCCTCAATCTCAAAGTCTGCTTCTTTCAGTTTTCAGCATGTACTTTAGACACCCCCATCATGTTTACGACCCTCAATCTCAAAGTCTGCTTCTTTCAGTTTTCATATTTGTGCTTTAAACACACACCACCCCATCATGTTTACTACCCTCAATCTCAAAGTCTGCTTCTTTCAGTTTTCATCTTGTATTTTAGAACCCCTTTCCCCTCATGTTGACGGCCCTCGGTCTCAAAGTCTGCTTCTTTCAATTTTCATCTTGTACTGTAGAACCCCTTTCCCCTCATGTTTACGACCCTCGGTCTCAAAGTCTGCTTCCTTCAGTTTTCATCTTGTATTTTAGAACCCCTTTCCCCTCATGTTTACGACCCTCAATCTCAAAGTCTGTTTCTTTCAGTTTTCATTAAAGAATAGATGGAATGTGTGTACGTGTGGCTGGTGTTTTTCTTCAGCCTGGAGTATAATTATAGGCTAGGCCCCTATGTGGTAGCAAATTAAAAGTTAAACGGTCTGCCTTGGCGGAGTTAAGCTTTGTGCTGCTACTGTGTTATAGTGCTTTTGAGTTGATTTTGATCATCATTGTTTTTGTTCAGTTAGTGTTGAACATTTCAAACCAACGCTCACATAATTATAATAATTATACACACATGTACACGCATGTAAACAACCACACACACACACACACACACAGTGGCATACACGCGCGCGCGCACACAAACACACACACTTGCGCACGCACACACACACACACGCATGCGCACGTACACACACATGCATATATACTTCAATTACTTGCACACACATAGAATGAGACACACACACACACACACACACACACACTCACACACACACACACACACACACACACACACACACACACACACACACACATACACACACACACACACACACACACACACACACACACACGCATGCGCACGTACACACACATGCATATATACTTCAATTACTTGCACACACATAGAATGAGACACACACACACAGTGACACACACACACACACACACAGTGACACACACACACACACACACACACACACACACACACACACACACACACACGAACGCGCGCGCGCGCGCTAACACAGATACAGATACACAGAGCCAACCATTTCAGTGAGAAGTAAAATATCGTTCAAACAGAAATGGGAAAATAACAAGAGAGAGAGAATACGAATACGAATGTTTTATTGGGGTAAAAAGGATAAGTTACAATAGCTTACAAGAGAGCGAGAGAGAGAGAGAGAGAGAGAGAGAGAGAGAGAGAGAGAGAGAGAGAGAGAGATTCAAACAATTTTAATGACTAGGCCTTCTGCCCGTATCATAGGGAGGCTGGGGGAGGGGGTTATAAAGACACATAACATTTGTATCGAAAACTAGAAAATAACACGAGAGAGAGAGAGAGAGAGAGAGAGAGAGAGAGAGAGAGAGAGAGAGAGAGAGAGAGAGAGAGAGACTAAAGGGCCTGCTACACTACATACAATTCGCTGTCAATGCGATGCGATTGTGACGATGTGAGTCATGATTCAGTCGCGTGAAATACTTCCGTCAAAAACCAACAACAATTCTACCACTGTCGCTCTACATTTGACTCAAGCGGACCCATGACACGCCGGAATAGGAACTGTTCAGAAATAATTAAGGGGAGTAATTTCATGGTGTGTGGGAGTGATCTTGCCTAATGGTCGACTTACGGCGATTATTTGCCCGCCAGGGGGCATAGCGCTCGAGTGGGGCCTATCGCGCTATATTCTTAGTTGGGCGTAGTGAGAGAGAGAGGGTTGGACTCTTCCCTATCTCTCTCTCTCTCTCTCTCTCTCTCTCTCTCTCTCTCTCTCTCTCTCTTTATCCCCAACTAAGAATATAGAGAGGATTAGCCCCACTCGAGCGTTATGCCACCTGGCGGGCAAAAGAGCCCGCTAAGTCGCTCATTCAATCGGTTAAACAGGGGAAGTCACTCTACCTTCCGCTCTCGTAGCCTATCGACTCCTGTGTTTGAGCCACGGACAGTTCGTGGTTTGAGCACACATAGGGGAAGACGGGGTAAAAAGCGCATGGGCGGGTAAGAAGCCCACCCCAATTATCTCATGAAATGAAGCCAATTTCAGTCTCATTTTGCCCATGAGACGAGCGTTAATGTCTAGCATTCGTCTCATGGGCAAATTTGACTGAAATTTTCTTTATTTCATGAGATAATTGGGGTGGGCTTCTTACCCGCCCATGCGCTTTTTACCCCGTCTTCCCCCTACAGCACTTTAGAACACCGTGCGTCATTCTAAAAATTTAGGTCATTTACGTCACATGTTGCAAGTTTTATCAGTTTGTGGGCAACTGACCACCCCCTAATTTTGTTTTTATGAAAAAAAATATTTACAAGTCGCTGACTCGCACCCTGCGGTTTCAAGCTTCGACGCCATTGTTGCTATGGCATTTGACCGAGTAATGGAGGTGAACAACTTTAATGTTCAAGAAGTGCTCTCCCCTAGGTTTTTTCTCTCCGAAAATCGTCTATTGTGCGTGACTCGATCGCATCGTCACAATCGCATCGCATTGACAGCGGAATCGTGTGTTAGCAGGCCGTTTACAGAAACAGTGAGGGATGAGTCGGAAGAGGAAGGAGATAGGCCTATTGGAGAGAGAGAGAGAAAGAGAGAGAGAGAGAGAGAGAGAGAGAGAGAGAGAGAGAGAGAGAGAGAGCGAGAGAGAGAGAGAGAGCGAGAGCGAGAGAGAGAGAGAGAGTGAGAGAGAAAGAGAGAGAGAGTGAGAGAGAACTCAGAACTCAGAACTATTTTAATGTACATCGGCCATGGGCCACAATACATTGTTATGGGAGGAAGGGACAGGGTTAGTATATTAATACTATAATAATTATATTAAACGTCATTCAAATATTCACAGAAATTAAACTAATCAAAAGGAATACAGTACACAAAATCAAATAATGACATTTAACTTCTTACATATTTCATGTTAAGTACATCATTAAGTTAGCTCATTTAATTATGGTCTATGTATAAACAAACTAGTTAATATGCCTACTGTGTATTTCAATTCAGAATTAGCATACATATTTACAAAAGCAAAGCCTTTTTTCGTCTGTTAATTGCGTGAAACACAAACCGAGATACGTTGAATCAGTGACATATACTAGTGGCTGTAAGAATAAAGTGACTGGGGAGAGTTGCTGACTGTTTCAGGAATTTACTTCTCAAATCACTGTAGAAAGAACAGTTAAACAAAAAGTGAGAGAGAGAGAGTGAGAGAGAGAGAGAGAGAGAGAGAGAGAGAGAGAGAGAGAGAGTGAGAGAGAGAGAGAGAGAGAGAGAGAGAGAGAGAGAGAGAGAGAGAGAGAGAGAGAGAGAGAGAGAAAAAAAACTTGAAAACTTAAACTTTATTTTCCAAGGATATAGATTTTAGGCAACGCCTATTCTTCCAATCTGTCCTTCATACATATATACTTAACACAAAAGACAAACATGGCAAGGCATACTATTACGCATACAGAGCTGAATACAAAGGTAGCAAAGCAGTTGATATTATGAAACATAGATAGGCTGAAATATGGGATTATAACAGTTGCATAATTTTTAATACTCGCGCGTGCATATAAGCATGCAACCATACTTACACACTTGCGCGCATGTATATAAAGGAAACACACATTATATAACAGGGCAATATATATACATTCATCATCTAGGGTATGTAACAGGTAACAATTTGCATTAAATTGAGGACAATATTGATAACATAATTAGGCACATTGTAGGCAAATAGTTAACTAATAGAATGAAATTAATACATACTAACATCGGCATAAGCATCTAGCATATCAGGAGATATGCCCCTGGGGGAACAATGAGCTTAAGGAGGGTCGAATGTAAGTGTCTTTCGAAGATTCGTTTTGAAGGCTGAGATAGAGGAGCATAGTTTAATGTCACACGGAAGGGAGTTCCATATGAAAGAACCCGAGAAGGTAAAGCTCGACTTAAATTTATCAATTCTTGTTTGTGGTAAAATATAATTACTTGAACCATAACGTTGTGAGGCTTGTGTAACTAGATTTTTCAGATATTGTGGAGCTAAGAAGTAGTGTACTTTGTACATGAGAATGGCTTTATTGTAGCTAAGCTGTGATTGCAGTGGAAGTATGTTTAACTGGGCTTGTTTTTCAAATGTACTGAGTTCAGGATCAGGAAGAATTATTTTGGCTGCCATTTTGTACATAGAATTGAGTTTCAATAGGTGACAATTAGCTGCAGAGTCCCAAACTACAGATGCGTAATTAATGTGCGAGAAACAGTGGGCATAAAAAAACATTTTGCGTGCATCTATATCTATGAAGGGTGTAAGTTGTGTTAGTAGGAATAGGCTGCGTGCAAGTTTATGTGTCATTTTTTCAATATGTGATTGCCATTTTAGTTCGTTGTCTATTATCACTCCTAGGACTCAGTGCTCGCGTACTTGGTCTATGGCATTGTCATTAATATAAATATTTAAAACTAGAGGTTATTTCTGATGCTTTTGTCTTGAAGTAACAACATGCTTTTGGTTTGGTTTGGATGGAAGACCATACGGTTTTGGCTACACCAATCAGAGACATCATGTAAAGCTGACTGAAGAGAGATTTGAATCGAAGGTAGATTAGTTGCACAAGAATGGAGAGAAGTGTCATCAGCAAAGAGATCACATGAGACAGAGTCTCTTAAATTGCTACAATTCGGAAATTATTTGAGCTACAGTCTTGATATTGTGCACATTTTCTAATCTCAACACGTTCTTTACATGGACATACTTTTTAAAACTGCATTTTATGAATCAGTTATTGCCTGGTACCACCTAATAATAATAATCATCATAACAATAATAATAATAACAATAATAATGATAATAATATTAATAATAATAATAATGAATAATGCTTATATTATAATTATGTCCATGTGTCAATTATCTTGATAGCTAATGAAAGGATCATTTACACATTTACAGCGCATTCCGGTTTAAAAAACGTGGGGTGGGGGTGGGAGAGCAAGAAGGGGAAGAGGAGAAGGGGGGGGGGGGAGTCAGAACTTAATGTTGCACATTAATTCACGTCTGGCTATGTAAGAAGAAGAAGAAGAAGAATGCAGGCCTACACTTATATAAGTGTATATATATATATATATTTTTTTAGTGGATGACCAGTAACAAGCTGAAACTGAACAGTGAAAAGACCCAGGTGATGCCTGTTGGCACCTCCTCTTCCCTGAAGAAAGTTAAAACAGATTCCATCAATATTGTTGGATCCGAATTGCCATTTCGGAAGACTGTTAAGTACCTCGGTGTCTCCCTCGATCAAACCATGTCGATGCAGGAGCAAATATCTAGTGTTTGTCGTGCATCTTTCTTAGAGCTAAGGCGTATCGCCTCCATCAGACCCTTCCTGTCCAGAGATGCTGCTTGTTAGACTGATTTCTGCCTTCGTGTTGTCCAGATTGGACTACTGTAATTCGATGTATGCTGGGCTTCCAGCAGAACAGATTTCGCGCTTACAGAGAGTGCAGAACAGTGCTGCTCGGCTTGTTCTTGGCAAAAGAAAGCGTGATCACATCACACCTCTTTTGGCTGAGCTCCACTGGCTTCCTGTCAAATTCCGCTGGCAGTTCAAGATGGCTACTCTCGCTTTTCGTCACTTTGACAAAACTCTTCCTCACTACCTCTCTTCTTCTCTCTGCACCTACCAAAGCTCTCGTACTCTTCGTTCTTCTTCCCAGAAACTTCTTAAAGTTCCTAAGCGGTCCTTGAAATCTTCGGGTGAGAGGGCGTTTAGTTTTGTTGCACCAAACGTTTGGAATTCTCTCCCTGACCATACCCGTAACCAGTCCACTCTTCCTTCCTTCAAGTCCCAACTAAAGACCCACTTCTTCAGGAAAGCTTTCTCTCTGCAAAGTCTATGATCCTTTCCCCACTCTTGTTTTCCAGCTCATTGAAGACGTTGAGTTTGAGGTTAACGCGTGCGCGTGTGTGTGTATGGGGTGAGGGTGGGGAGTAGGGGGGCAGGGGTGGGGATGGGTGGGGGGGGGGGGGAGTGGGGGAATGGTTGGGGTGGTGGTGTTGAAGGGACGTGGGTGTTGGTGTGTTGTGTTATGATTATATGCAATGCATTCTCTAATATGTATTCATTTTGATAGAGATGTATGGTGAGGATGCGTGGGCCAGTTTGTTAGAAATGTTTGTACGAATGGTGAGTGAAAAGCGCATTGAGTTGCTTTGCAAGATTATGCGCTATATAAGCATTATTAATTATTATTATTATATATAGATACTTAGCGCTTATTCTCCTAACGTTGCTCTAGGCGCTTCACAAAGGAATTAAAAGCTTGGGAGTAAAAACCCTGAATGAAAATGAAAAAAATAACACACAAATGAGTAGGAGCAATACGAAACAGAACCACAACAGGGCTGGACCTACGTTTTAACCCTTTCGCCGCCAGCCATTTTTTTAGCCAAAATTTTCGATTACACTTACATGGATCAGAGAAAAGATTTCGTCAGCAATCTTGGGGATTCCTCTGTGACATGTTTAAAATAAGGCCTATCCGTACCTCTTACAATCAAGAACACAAGATCGTTGGATAACAGACCCAGATTTTAAGGCTTTCTATGAAATGGGTATAAATCATTATGGTGCAAAAATGCGATATTGGCGGTGAAAGGGTTAAGGGGTGGTGGTTAATTCATCGAAGGTGCAAAGCATCAAGACCCTAGGGGGGTCCGGGGGCATGCTCCCCCGGAAACGTTTTAAATCCGAGAAGCAAAACAGTGCAATACTGGTCATGAAATAGCGGACTAATGCCATTACTGTTCATACCCCTATTGAAACATGTTTTGAACCATTAAGCACACATCATGCTGCATTTTAAAAAAAAAAAACACAAAAAAAAACTCTCTCTCTCTCTCTCTCTCTAATCTCTCTCTCTCTAATCTGTCTCTCTCTACTCTCTCTCTCTCATCTGTCTCTCTCTCTCTCTCTAATTGTCTCCCTCTCTCTCTCTCTGTCTCTCTCTCTCTAATCTGTCTCTCTCTCTCTCATCTGTCTCTCTCTCTCTCTCTCTACTCTCTCTCTCTCTCTCTCTCTCTCTCTCTAATCTCTCTCTCTCTCTCTCTCTCTAATCTCTCTCTCTCTCTCTCTCTCTCTCTCTCTCTCTCTCTCTCTCTCTCTCTCTCTGTGTGTGTGTAATCTCTCTTTAACCTTTACCGGATCATGCTTTTGACTACACGGACACGATGGCGGGGGTCTTCCACGACCCCCTACTCAGCAAAGAGCAAATTCCGAGGTGTTTATCCCTGTCCGGATGGCGGGGGTCTCCCACGACCCCTACTTGTCAAAGAGGCACCATGTGTTTATCCCTGTCCGGATGGCGGGGGTCTCCCACGACCCCTACTCAATGCACTGCAGTGCTCTTTAACCCTTTCACCGCCAGCCATATTTCAGCCCAAACTTTCCATTAATTTTACCTGGGTTGAGAACAAAATCCATCTGCAGTATTGGGGATTCTCCTGTGACGTATATAAAATAAGGTCTATCCTTACTTTCCCAAAACTAAGACAATAGGGTCTTTGGATAATAGACCCCACTTTGATGCCTTGTAGTGACATGAGTGTTAAATCACTGTGGTGCTAAAATGCGACTTTGGCAGTGAAAGGGTTAAAGTAGGGGTCGTGGGAGACCCCCGTCATCCGGACAGGTATATCAAAATTACGCGTCATATTACGTCATTTATATTTTATACACATTAATGAAATTTAACACACTTAAAGCCATTTACGTGTTTGACAAAGTCATGAAATTTCATGAAGATTGCTTAAATAGTTTTAGAGATATAACATGTTTTGTGCGTCAAGGGGTCGTGGGAGACCCCAGAAGTCCGGTAAAGGTTAAGTATATTACTTTGCACTTTTGGGGTGTTGTTGCTTCTTTTCACTTTATTTACCTTCTTTTTTTTTCTTCTTGAGAACAGGATAATCACAAGCAAAACAAAAACCAACTCTCATCAAGCTTAGGGGAAGACGGGGTAAAAAAAGCCCATGGGCGGGTAAGAAGCCCATGCCAAGATCTCTCATGAAATGAAGCAAATTTCAGTCACATTTTCCCCCATGAGACGAGTGTTAATGTTTAGCATTCGTCTCATGGGCAAATTTGACTGATATTTTCTTTATTTCATGAGAGATCATTGGCATGGGCCTCTTACCCGCCCATGGGCTTTTTACCCCGTCTTACCCTATTCCTTTGTCCGGAATCAAGATAACTTTGACTCGACTCGACGCTTCAACATCGCACGGTAGCATCAATCCTCTCCATCAACGCATCCACAAAACCATCGTCGCCCTGGTCCCCATCCCCATCCCCATCCCCATCCCCACCTCCACCACCATCCTGACTCGGAGGACGACGAACCAGGAAATTACCACCACCTCGCTCTTCCAGGTACACCATCACTTCAGCAGGGAACCGGGACCAGTCTACCCTCTCCAGCAACACGGGGACGATAACCCGTCGATGCGTGTCCTCCTCGTGGAAAACGGCCATGTTGAATTCGAGCTCTCGCTCGTAGGAGGGGAAGAAGTGGGCGGAGAAGAGGGTCAGAGTCTTCCGGGCCCCTAGAACCACCCGGGGAATGATGTCTTTGATGGGGTGCCCTGGAGAGTGGTTTTTAAACAAATGTTTTAAAGCAAATTGTGTTGATTGACTTTGGTTGAAACGATCAAACGGAAAGACAATTAGAGCAACAACAAGCTCGAAGCTTATACCGTGCTCCTTAACCCTTTCACCGCCAGCCATTTTTCAGCAAAATATTTCCATTAAACTTACCTGGGTAGAGACAAAAATCTGTCTGAAATAATTGGGGATTCCTCTGTGACATATTTAAGGTAAGGCCTATCCTTACCTCCCAAAATTAAGAGAATAGGGTCTTTGGATAACAGGCCCTGATTTGATGCTTTTTAATGACATGGGTGTTAACCCTTTCACCGCCAATGTTGCATTTATGCACCACAATGGTTTGACACCCATGTCACTAAAAGGCATCAAATCAGGGCCTGTTATTCAAAGACCCTATTTTCTCAATTTTGGAAGGTAAGGATAGGACTGTTGTTGTTGTTGTTGTTGTTCCCTGGCTTAACGACTCCAGGGATTATCCCAACAGCCAGAGCACTTAAGCAATTCAGTATAAATGCACCAGCTAGGGAAGAGAACATTACGTGTGTGACCGTTTTTGATTAAGGATAGGACTAATGTTATACATGTCACAGAGGAATTCCCAATATTGCAGACAATAATTTTCCTCTACCCAGGTAAGCTTAATGGTATTTTTGTTTGCTGAAAAATGGCTGGCGGCGAAAGGGTTAAATCAATGTGGTGCAAAAATGCGACGTTGGCGGTGAAAGGGTTAAATTAATGTCATAATTGCACAATTGATTGAACAGATGGAGACTGCATTTAAACCAAGTAATATATAAACAACTGGGAATTCAAAACAGTTGATTGACTTTGTTGAAACAAACTTTGTTTGTTTTTTAAAATTCAATGTCAAGTAATACATTATAATACAACAAAAATACTGTGAGAAAACTTGAACTTTATTTCTCAAGGGTAAAGATTTTAGGCAACGCAGCAAGCACAAGCTTAAAGACCCCCCCCACGTCACGTGTCACAATTCCCTCTTACCGCTAGGAAGGAAGATTTCTATTACAAGATTTCGTACCAGCTATAAGAGAGGGAAACCACGTGAAAACCGTGATTTTTGACACGTGACGTGGCGGGTCTTGAAAGCTAATTAAGTGTGCTCGTTAAGATGCCCGTTCCACGCCTGATTGATTGATTAGTTGGTTGATTGATTGATTTGTTCATTGATTGATCATTAATTGATTCATGCATTGATTCATTCAATACAAAATCGAACCAAGCATGCAGTCAATCCGTAAACCAAGACGTTAATCAATCATTCAATCAATGGTTCAACTTGACCGATTGATCAGCCAATCAATCAATAATTACTCGATTAATTATCTCCTTGATGTGATGGTCACCTTTCTCATCAGTCAGAGTCGACCAGTCAGTCGAGTCTGCAAATCCATCCATCAATCATCATTCCATTCATCCATCATCATCCCATCCATCTAGCATCATCCATCCATCCAATCCAGAGATTGTCAACAGAGAGGAAGTAGCACATTCCTAATGGATCAATCAATCCATCCATCCATCCATCAGTCAGTCAATCGGTCAATAAGTCCATCAACATAGCAATAGGTCATCCAGAAATTCTATCTTAGAGAAGATGTAACAAATTCCCTATGCTCTATAATTCAATCAATCAATCAGTCACAGTTGTTCCTGGAGAAACTTTCAGGTTGTTGTTTTTATAGTATAGTATAGTAGAGCATAGCATAGTGTAGTATAGTATAGCATAGTGTAGCATAGCATAGAGTAGTGTAGTGTAGTGTAGCATAGCATAGTGTAGTGTAGTGTAGTATAGTATAGCATAGTATAGTATAGTGTATAGTATAGTAGTAGTGTAGTGTAGTATAGTATAGTATACTAATGTAGTATAGTGAGACTATTTAGAAACTTTCTGGTATAGTATAGTATAGCTTAGTATAGAATAGTATAGTAGAGGGACTGGCTTCATCAGCCAAGGCCTCGCGGCCTATCAAGCGTCCCCTTCGTACTTTTCATAAATATGGGTTGCGCTTGCGCACTCATAATTTCCATTCAAATTTATTCGTCATAATCATAAAACAATTTATAAGAATTTGGACAACTGTCTAGAAGATTTATATTATTATGTTAGTATTTTGTGCTTCTTTCAATTGGACTGGAAGAGCATTCCAAACTTGTGCGATTCGGTTAGAAAGTGAGTTTTTTCTCAAGTTAGTATTGCTGTGTTGTTGGGTGTCCGGACTTTTCCCACCCGGACTTTTCCCACCTAGGACTATTCCCACCCGGACTTTTCCCACCTAGGACTATTCCCACCCGGACTTTTCCCACCTAGGACTATTCCCACCCGGACTTTTTTCCCTTTTTTCCCTAGGACTTTTCCCACCTAGGACTTTTCCCACCCGGATCTTTTCCCACCTAGGACTTTTCCCACCCGGACTTTTCACACCCAGTTGAACAAACTTCTGTTTATTGCATGTAATTTCCGACTATGACTGCCAGATACAAACAGATGTTTGTGTGCTTACTTTTTGCTATCATAATAGTAGGATGGCAATGGATAAGATAATATATAAGATAATCCGAGAAGATTTTCTCTCTTTTTCTCTTTCTCTCTATGCCCCCCCCCCTCTCTCTCTCTCTCTCTATCTCTTTCTTTATCTGTCTGTATCCCCCCTCCACCCACCCACCCCCTCGACTCTCTTATCTTACAGACATAAACACACACTCCTAGGTGGGAAAAGTCAAGGTGGGAAAAGTCTGGTGGGAAAAGACAAATCCGGGTGGGAACAGTCCGGTAATCGTTTTGTTGTTGTTTGTCAAGCCAACCTTTACATTTATTACTTTTCATAAACAACAGTATGTAAGAAAATGAGTTATATTCAGTCAAGAGTGTCAGGTTTTCACACTCATGAGCATTTTTATTTATGTTTGCGATAATAAGTGTATTATTTAAGAACATTTTCTACTAAATAAGTTGCATGGTACTGTTCAACAAAAATATGTTTTTACCATAAATATATATGAAAGAAATGCATTTAACATACTACGAAGAACATACAGCCAAAATATTTTTTTAAAAAGAAATGCTTGGTTGTAGTTTTTATTTATTATCTAAGATTTCTAGATTCCGTCATTTAACTAAACAGCCCAAATATGTGTGCAACGAAACAGCTGTGTAGTCAGCCAGTCGACCCATCCATCTATCCATATGTCCATCAATCAGTCAATCAATTAATCGATACTGCGATAACTGATCCAGATATTCAATCTTAGAGATGACGTAACAAATTCCCAAAGAACCAACCCATCCATCCATCCATCAATCAGTCTATCAATCAATCAATCTACATTGCGATAACTGGTCCAGGTATTCAGTTTTAGAGATGACGTAACAAATTTCCCAAATGAACCAACCCATCCCATCCATCCATCCATCCGTTCCATCAATCAATCAGTCCACAGTCCACTCAACCAATCACTGACCTCAATCAATCAATCAGTAAGTCAGACAATCAATCAAAACAGCAACAACTCATTCAGACAATCATTCTATCATTGAGACGATGTAACAAATTAAATTCCCATTGGTCTATCAATCAATCGACCAATCAGTCAATCCGTCAGCCAATCAATAACTCAATCAGTCAGTCAATCAATCAACTTAATCCATTAGTCATTCAATCAATCACTGCTAATCTATCCAACCAGTCAGTCAGTCCAACCAATCAAAACAGCAGCAACTCATTCAGACCAATTGCATTCTATCTTTGGGATGATGCAACAAGTTAAATTCCATTTGGTCTTTCAATCAATCAATAAATCAAACAATCGATCCATCCATCCATCCATCCACCATCAACTCACCAGGAAAGTCGCATCTCGGAGATGAAGTAGCTCATTCCCCTAATACTCCATCGCCGGTCTCAGAACGTTCTGGACAAACAAGCGGATTCTGGGGTCGTCCTCATCGAAAGAGATGAACACGTCTCTTTCTGGAGCAGCCCTGAGGCTGAGGGATGACCTTCTTCTAATAATGTTGGAGGTAGCAGAGGTAAGGGTGTCGGTACTAGCGACTCCAGTCCCATGTAGTAGAAAATAACGAAGTGCAGCGCTGTAGGAAGCGTTCCTGCTGAAAGGCGAAAGGGGGAATTGGTCGATACTGTGAGGTATAGACTATTCATACTTTAGGGAAATAAATTAGTGGAATCTAAAAAGCGCGAAATCGAATAGTTTGTGGCACGCGGTCCCTATTTTTTACCACTCCAATCAGG
>CM065712.1:13689005-13764229 GCA_017654935.2 Phymorhynchus buccinoides | reverse complement strand
AGACTATCTTGTTTAGTCATTATCATTCAACTGCACTGACTGAAGCGAAACAGTAAAGCCCTACTATGCAAAATTTCCTCCTTTCCTTACTCTTCTGGCCAGCCTAATCTCTGCTACTACATATTTTAGCTGAAATTGTGCGTGCCACGGATTGGCTTGATATTAGAACCTCAAGTTAGGGTCGGTATAAAGTGGAACGTTTTGTTAAATCCTGGCTCTGGGGAAGGTAAACTAATCTCATTGGTGTGTTTATGCATAGTAAGAACCAGTGTAAAATGCTCTTATGTGGAGAGTCATAGTATAATGATGCACTGTTGGTCACACAAGAACGAGACACACCATATGCGTGCAGCATGCACACACACACATACTCTCATGCGCACTACGTTGCAAATGCCAGCACACACACACACACACACACACACACACACACGCACCAGGGCTCGGGGATTTGCACTAATCTATAAAAAAAATAAAAAAATAAATTTAAGTGTCATTCAAAAAGAAACTGAAGTTCAGTTTTCTGGTCAAATTAAAAGACTGAATGAAAGAGTAGCACCCCTGCCCAGAGAGAGAGATAGAGTGAAGAGGAAAGAGAGAGAGAGAGAGAGAGAGAGAGAGAGAGATGGAGAGAGAGAGGGAGAGAGAGAGAAGAGAGAGATAGGGGTGGGAGAGTGAGATCGAGATTGACCAACAGAACAACCAACAGAGAGTAAGAGAGAGAGGAGAGAGAGAGAGAGAGAAGAGAGAGAATAGAGAGAGAGAGAGAGGAGAGAGAGAGAGAGAGAGAGAGAGAGAGACTTGAAAACTGAACTTTATTTTTCAAGGATACACAGTGTGTTTAGGCAGAACGCTATTTTCCATGTGTGTGAGAGAGAGAGAGATGAGTGAGATATGAGTAGATAAGAGAGAGGAGGAGAGAGATAGAGAGAGAGAGAGAGAGAGAGAGAGAGAGACGGGAGACGAAACACAAAGACACACGACAGGAGACGCTCAAGGGGTCACGTTATTAATAACCTATTTGTGTAGAATCCCCGCCAGTCGTCCCAGTGACCCATACATACTACTACAGTGGTGTGAGAACGTCATACTCATCATATGGCTTACCTTGGTCCTTCTTCTGATGATGTTTGTCTTCGGCTGCTGCTATGCGGGTACTTTTTTTTGTCCGTCACGGGTGATCGGACTTTGCGCTTGGGCTGGTCTGTCTGTTTGTTTTGTTTTTTTTTTTCGTTTTTTCTGTCTGTCCCAAGGATTATCCCGAACCGCTTGACGCGAATCGCGTCAAAATTTTGGTGTGAAGGTGTGCCACCTTAATAGGAAAGAGATCCGCCACAAACCATTGTGCCGTCCGTGACCCTTGACCTTGACGACGACCTTGAAACCGAAAATCTATTTTTAAGCCATATCTCGGGCACCGATCAACATAGGATGTTGAAACTTACTGGTATGTAGGTGGTTTGGCTTATGCCCGTTCTGATGATGGCCCATACCGATCAAGGTCAAGGTCAAGGTCAAAAAGCTCGCTGAGCCTGAAAAATCGGAGGGTATTTTTTTCTCCTTCTGTCTGTCCCAAGGATATCTTCCGAACGTGTTGACCGAATCACGTCAATGTTGTGTGCTGGTGTGTCACCATGAGAGAGAAGCATCCGCGCAAACCCGTTTGGCCATCGTTGACCTTGACCTTGGGCGTACGACTTGAAAACCGAAAATCTTTTCGGGGCCATAACTCCCACACCGCTAGTGTTAGAGTTCTTCAAAGTTGGCATGAAGGTACTTTGGCTTATGCCCGTTCTGATGGTGGCATACCGATCAAAGGTCAGGTTCGGCGCATTAGTAGGCCTTGACAGTGGTAGGGGTCTACACATTGGGTTTTAAAGGCCATATTTTTCACATTTTGGCCTTGACAGAAGCGCTTCAGATTGTGTGGGTGGTACTGGTATACCCTAGAGACGAAAACATCCTAGCATAATTATCACCTAGCTGACCTTGACCTTGAGTGTGACCTTGAAAACCGTGATTTCCTTCTTTGCGCTATATGTTTTCTTCTTCAAGCTGTATCTCGTGAATTAGAAGACAGAATCCCTTCCAATTTTTGTGTCAGGATGTGACACTCTACGGGGTGTCCCAAGTGCGTGGCATTGCTGGTGACGGACATGTCTGCCTGCTCGGCGACGCCCTTTGTTCTTTCTTTCTTTTCTATAGATCGTTTCTATCTTTGTGTTTTGTCTGTCTGTCTGTCCTTTCTGTTTGTCTCATCTCTCTCTCTCTCTGTGTTTGAGTACCTGTTTTATGCTGTTCGCGAAAGAAAAATTAAAGATGATAACGCATAATGTCAAAATGCTTTAGGACATCAAGCCCCATTGTGTTTTCAAACTTTTGTTGATATCTGTCGTACCATTAATGTCCGAATGTGCCAGTACTTTATGTATATACGTGTCTATGTATGACTTTGGCCTTTCTACCAAAACAAGGGCCAATGGCCTATATATATATTAAAAATATTGTTCATTGTTCTTTCTGTTGAGTTTTGTAATTTATTTATTTATTCACCTCATATTTCATTATTTTAGAGGACCTGATGAAAAGAAGCAGTTATGTTTTATGCTTACTCAGTTTATCCTCATTAAAAATTTGGAGTTTCAGTTCGAGTTCGAGCAAAGATACTGTATAGGGGACCCCTGTACAGTATCTTTGGTTCGAGTTCTGTATGTGTGTATATGAACACCATTGTGTTATTGAATTTCCATAATTTTAAGAGCAACGTAGGTGATCTATTTCTTGTTTGTTTGTTTGTTGTGTGTTTTTTTGGTAGTTGTGTTCACGATTTTTTGCTTTGTTTTACCAAGGAGCTAGTAACTAGGAAATGAGCTTTCATTTCAGTCAGCTAACGTCCCTGCCAAATTCCATTGGAAAACTAGCAACATCGATTTATAAAATCAGGAACTATTGTTTGACAATACACTGTTTTATGATTAAAATTATGTAGGCCTGCGTTGTGCGGGTGGTCACCTGTTTTATATTCCGTTTTCCTCTGAGGTTTAGAGTTGGAGTGTGGCTGCCCACGTGGTGGGGTAATTAAAAACGGGTCAAACATGCGTAATGTTCTCACCCCTAGCTGGTGCATTTGTACCATAGTGTTCAAGTGCTTCGCTAGCTGTTGGGATGATCCCTGGAGTCTTTAAGCCAAGGGTAAGACAACAACAACAGAATAAAGATCGTCGGTTAAATTAAAAAACCTCGTATCTCGATTTTGGGGTGTTTGAGTTAGATACATAGTCAGGGACGGTATTCATGTCGAGATAGCATGAGAGGTAGCATGATGGCTAACTTAGAAGCTCTTCCAAAAGTCCTATTAAATCCTATAGGACATGGAAGAGCTTCTAAGTGAGCATCATGCTTAGTCTCATGCTATCTCAACATGAATACCGTCCACCCCAGGTCTTCTAATGTTTCCCGCCCACACCTTACACCAAAAGCTCTTCTTCTTCTTCTTTCTCTTCCTAACCACCATCATCAAGTTGATGGTTCTAATCTGTTGGTATAGAACGTGGGGACTTCGGTCAGGCAGAAAACTGTAGATAAACTTGATCTAGAATATTTTCATTTTTGTGTGTGGGTACTTTATAGTCACAGAGGCAAACTATGAAATTCGGGTTGACTCCCACCCGGATAGCGACTGGCGGTCGCAACCAGAGGTGCGCCACCCCCCTTTTTGAAGGCGTTAATATATGCCATGCGATTTTTATGTGACTGATGAGGAGTGGAAAAGTGTGGTGTGTAATGTGTGACCAAATTTTGGGGGGGGACAACCTTTTCGTTGCCAGTATTAAAAACGGTTGTTCTTAAACGTGTGCTAAGTTCATGGGATAGCATTCTTTGAATCACCACCAATATAATCTAACAAGAAATTCTGATGGTAAGACAGTTTATCAAAAGGTGTAATACTATTATTATTAGAAAAAATGTTTTCAGTAACATAGTTGCTAACATGTGGAATGAATTTCCTTTTGAGTTAAAATGTGCACCAAATACTAACATCTTCAAAAATCGTCTTGATGAATTTCCAAAATTGATTAGTATATTTAGAAGCTTTGATTAATTTATTTTATAGGAAATTTTTTTAGCCGTATAAACCTTGACCTATATAATACCTGCCAAAGTTTAAAACGATGGGACTCCTAAAAAGCCTCACGGCTTGTTCTGTCCCTAACTACTACTACTACTACTACTACTAACAGCGAGACCGACCCTCGGGTTTATCGTCTCATTCCGAAAGACTCCACGTTCAGACCGCGGAAAAGCCTAGTGCAAAGTGAGAACAAAACATCCCTTGTACCCATGCAGGTTCGAACTCGGGTTTATTCACGGTACACGAGGTGAACGCGTTTACCTCTGTGCCCCTCTAGTTATAGCATTATTTTTTTTATTAAAGACACACTGGCCCACCACGGTTAAGTCCCTTGGTGGGTTTTTTCTGGGTAGCTGTGACCCACATACAAATTCCCCCAACTTCAAATTGAGGCAGCTCTTTAAAAACTGATATGGGAGTCAAACCTGGTCAAAACAAGAATTCTCTTCAACCAGCGATAAGACCCACCAGATCACGTGTCAAAATCACGGGGTTTTCTATCATATTTATAAGACCCACCAGAATCACGTGTCAAGATCACGGGTTTTTCCCCCTCTTATAGCTGGTAAGAAATCTTGTTTTGACAAGGTTTGACTCCCGATACAAATGCCCCCCAAATGAACACGAAACAATTTAAAGAGCAGCCTCAATTTTGAAGCTGGGGTGGCATGTGTATGTGGGTACACAGCTAACCAGAAAAAACACCCAAGGGACTTAATCGAGGTGGGTCAATGTCTTTAAAAACTCGACAGGGGACACAGCCCTTGAATTCACCGCGACCCCAGACACCATCCTACCGGGGGTCAACCAACATCTGGAGCTCAACTGCAGCCTCAGTCCTTACTACTACTACGACGACGTCAGCCGCGTGCTCATTATTCAAATCGAGAAGGTCAACAACGGATCCGACCTTGAACCCGTCGCTTCCGTGGGGGACAACCCCTACAGAAACGGCCACCGTGCATGGACAGTATGTCCAGGAGACGACGGCCAGTGGGTTTGTGGGGCGCGGGTTCTACGATCATATGGAATCTTTCCTTCAGGTAGGTATAACTCTTGTTTTTATCGTTACCAAAGACTGTATAGGGGAAGACAAACATCCAATCTCTTTTCCCTATATATGAGTAGTGAGGACAGAGAAACACTGGTTATGTCCCTTTTAAAACAGGACACAATTTACACATCGATAAGCCAGTTGAATACATCCGTTCAAGTTCCAGTCCGAGTTTTTTTGGTTAGCCTCCACTGTGAATGGTGTATAAACTACCCCACTAACGATAACTCTATCAGCCCGGTGCGCCGAGCTTTTAAGTATTCCATCTTACCCTTTTAGAATCTTTGTCGTTACTTAGGCCATGTACACACACATATCAGCGGAATATTCCATGCGGAAACCCTTGCGCAATCCATAAATAGGTGAAAGGGAAAAGATTTGCGCACATGTCAGAATTTCCCCATATATGCGTAAACTTCTATCCTTCTTTCTTCCACATATTTAGGGTTTTCCGTACGGAAATTACGTGTCTAATGTGAACCCGGCCTAAAACATTAAAGAAACAACTACGGACGTTTCAAAATAATGCTCTGAGGGGCGGCGAGTGTTTGCAGTAAAGCCAGTGTCACGAGAAATAAATCCTCCCGATTTCGAAACTGGGTACAGGGGATGTTTCCTCTTCAAATTGCACTAGGCCTTACGGTCCGCATGTGGCGTCTTTCGGATGAAACGATAAAACGATAAACCGAGGTCCCGTGTGCCCATGCACTTAGCACACGTTAAGCCAAGTCACAACGACAAAGTTGTCATTTGGTCAAAAATTACCCACACCCCACCCCTTTCCTTCCTCATCAGTCACCCAAACAGTCACTTGATCATTCAGCAATCTTCAATCAATTATTCAGTTATTCTATCAGTCACTTGATCATTCAGCAATCTTCAATCAAATAATCAGTCAGTCTATCAAGGTTTCAAGGTTTATTTCCGAAAGCCCCTTGGGGGTACATGGAATAAAAAGAAAAAATTGGAAGAAAATGAATGGAAAAGAAACAAAAATTCAAACAAAAGAAATGAAAAAAAAGACAAACCACAAATTACACAGAAAGGGCCCGGCATAAGCAGCTGTCTTGCTATGCCAGGCAATGCAGCGAATCACACCACAACATTACATATAAATCAAACAACAAGAATGCTGTACATCCTACAACAACATCACCAGTCACACAAACTACAATACACAACATTTCACAATACATCTCTATCACGCGCATTAGCCATGTGATCTGTAGTAGAAATCTTACACAGCATGTCACAACAGCAAGAAACCTCAATCAAAACACAGCATAATATGACACAACACATCCCCATAGCACACACCAGCGATTCAAACAAGAACTTGTCACAGTACATGCTATAACTGACATGCCAGCCATCAAGCAACAACAAGACATCACAATTGATCAGTCGATTGATCAATTAAGCAATCTTCAATCAATTAGAGGCATTCTATCAGTCACTTGATCAATTAATCAATCTTCAATCAATTATTCAGTCATTCTATCAGTCACTTGATCATTCAGCAATCTTCAATCGATTAATCAGTCATTCTATCAGTCACTCAATCAATTAATCAATCAATCTTCAATCAATCACAACAGACATTCTATCAGTCACTCGATCAATCAATCTATTAATCAGTCATTATATCAGTCACTTGATCAATTAATCAATCTCCAATCAATTACAGACATTCTGTCAGTCACTCACTCAATTAATCAATCAATCAATCTTCAATCAACAAATCAGTCATTCTATCACTCAATCAGGCATGGGAATTAGAGAAGACAAAAAAGACTGAAAATTGGGGTCTGGAAGCAGGCATAGGAACAAGGAATAAAAACTGAAAACCGTGTGTGTTGGGATACAGCCCCCAGAAAATGAAGCTTCTTCTGTTATCTAAGCCTTAAAAACAGTATTAGAGATAAGACTGATATATTTAGTTCATTTTGCATTCATTTATAACAAATAACTTAAGTTTTACTCATTGGGCTTCTTTTTTTTTATCTCATAAATGTCCTCTTGGACCATCAAAAAAGCTGAAACTTGCAAAAAAGACTGAATAAATCAATAAATCAGCCATTCTATCAATCAATCACTCAATCATCAGTCACATTTATTGTCCTTCAACATACATTATAAGAACATGTCTTGCTTTCCCAATTACTTTCACATTGATTTTGACCTGCAGCATAACACCACAAGCAAATACAGTGGAACCTCCCTTATGAGACCTTCCCATTATAAGACTGCCTCCCATAATAAGACCTACTTCTCTGAGACATTGCCCTTCTTTGTAAGTATTAAAATTACCTCCCTTATAAGACCTCATTTTGGATGATTTTTGAAGGTCCTATAAGGGAGGCTCCACTGTACACTACAAGTGCAAACGGACGTTATTTTACTGATGAGACAAAACAGAACATGTACGCAATATTTCAACAGAAATGTCTTTTTCAAACAACATACAAAACCCAAAGATACTTCCCCTCTTCACAGTCAAGAAGTCTCCATCTTTTTTTAGGGGGGCATCCTACCACAAATGAATATCAAATTGAAAAAAATAATTCACATGATTATGATGATAAAACAACAGGACATAAAATAATCTTTGCACAATTCAGGCCTGTTTACCCTGAAATTGGGCTTCATGTATTCGAAATCCAAAATAAGTGTATTTTTTTCACAAAATAGGAGTACTCCAACAGGAAAGTTTCCACAACGGAGTGTAAACATGCATACATTTTTATAACTTGTTGAAATACTGTGTCAAAAGTATCATCCATTTAAATTTACAACAACACACACACACACAGAGCGCACCCGTTTCCTGAATCAGGCAATATACAGTTCTAAATGATTTTTTTTTTTCTCACCATTTCACCATATTTTTGTCCCATATTTATCATATTTTTTGTCAAATATGTGTACAAAATATGTTGAAATCTTATGGGTAAACAGGTCTGACAATTGCAGTGGTACAAAATTGGATTATCATGTGAGCACACGCACACACGCGCGCGCTCGCAAACCTCTAAAGCATTTCATTCCTCACATCTACAAATGAAAGCTTGCATCAGTATCTCTCTCCAACAATATATATATCCATCCTTATGTCCATAGATCAAGCTCTTACTTAATTAGTTAGCATTCATAGTCCCGTCGACAGATATGGTCATCTCAGTACTGTTCACCACGTAAAGTTTGACCACGTATAACAAAACACACATCAATGTATCTTAACAACGTTCAACAACCTGAAAATATGACCCAAAAACATAGAACATATAACATGTCACCTCCATTTAGTTAGTTAGTCTGTTATAGTCCCGTCAACAGCTATGGCTATCTCAGGACTGTCACCGCGTAAAGTTCGACCACGTATTGCAAAACACAAATCCATCAATCTTAACAACGTACAAAACCTGCAAACAAAAAAATGTAGTACAATTCATAACATGACACTTCCATCATTATACCCTATAGCACATAAGTCCACACAGTGCTGGAAACGTGGAGCCACGCTACTCTCATTTATCGGATCCAGGTTAAAAAAAACAGTAAAAAAGGATAACAAATACATACTAGTAAGCTAAAATACATAAAAAAGGCTATATAACTTATATAAGCAAATATGCACTGCAGAATGGACAACAGGTGCCCACTCAAGTGCACGCGTGGACGCCAGTGTACAATAATAAAAAAAACTGGCATGTCATAAATTGTAAAAAGGAAAAATGTGGAAGGGTTTTATAGAAAAAATGCAGGTGAATGGACCAATAAGGCAGAAAAAAGTAGACGCCAGAAAGCAAAAAGAAGAGAAAAGGCAGAGTCAAAGAGAATGATAGAGTAGGGGAAGTTACTAGCATAGAACTTCCAGAAGAAGGGGGAACTATTTTTGCTGAAAGACCCCCCGGTATCCCCATGGGAGGGCCCTAACCACATAAGCCAGCCTAAGCCGTTGCCCGCCTCCTACGACGAGGACATGTGGTTGGACTTTAGGAGGCTGCTGGGCTACTCTCCATAAGCCCCCCCCCCCCCCCCCACACCATGATAGGTGGAAGCCCGCCGGGGGTAGTCACCTCCATTATTGTACCCTATATTCCATAAGTCTAGACAGAACTGGAAACATCAGCCCTTCCACCTTACTTGTCAGATCCAGGTTACAAAAACAGTATACAAATACAGACCTTAAAAAATAATGCAATGTATAAGATCACACACGCATTCTCTCCCTCTCTCTCTCTCTCAAACACACACACACACAAGCCATTAAAAAAATGACCGATTAAAACAATAAAGCAATGGAATAAGACAGGAGCCACACAGACATACACACACATATTATGATCATATTTAATTATATATGAAGGATTTGGGATCAAAAACACTAACATGCATGATTATGCATCACTGTAAGGCTCCATAGACTAGAGCCTAAATTAATTTTCACACCACAGAAACCATACTAGACTTTTAAAAAAATGAAGAAGTATGAACATACAAAACCAAAAATTCCTCCGAAGTCGGAGTGTGTCCGACAACGTGGAGGGTTAATTAATTTTTAAAAACACTGTCACACACGTAATGTTCTCATCCCTAGCTGGTTCATTTGTACCATAGTGTTCAAGTGCTTCGGCTGTTGGGATGATCCCTGGAGTCTTTAAGCCAGGGTACAACAACAACAAAACCAAAACTAACATGACCAATGACCATTTTCAAACATGGCCTAGATATCCTAAGTTCTGCCTATGCACATGCAAAATTACTCTCCTAGGATCCTCTGTTCAAACGTTATCATGCTAACATCCACACACAATCAGCTATCCAGAAACATTATCTGCTCCAGTGATCTTGGCCTTTGACCAATGACCTTCATTTGTGAACTTGGCCTAGATATCCTAAGTTCTGCCTATGCACATGCAAAATTAATTACACTCTCCTAGGATCCTCTGTTCAAACGTTATCATGCCAACATCCACACACAATCTGGCTAGCCAGGAACATTATCTGCTCCAGTGATCTTGGCCTTTGACAAATTACCATTTTCAAACATGGCCTAGATATCCTAACTGCCAATGCATGAGCAAAATTAGTCTCTCCTATGACCCTCTGTTCAAACGTTATCATGCCAACATCCACACACAATCTGGCTAACCAGGAACATTATCTGCTCCAGTGGCTTTGGCCTTTGACCAATGACCATTTGTGAACTTGGCCTAGATATTCTAACTACCTCTGAGCGTGCAAAACTTCAGCCTCCTACGGCTCACACAATTGTGATATATTATTATTATTTTTATGCTTCTTTTTAGTGTGTCGTAATAATGTTTCTTCTTCCTGATTCTTTTTTTTTCTCATAATATTTGCAAGATGTTTTTTTCAGTCAGTCATTTTATTTTTGAAAAAACTCCTCCAGGGGGTACATGGAATTGTCACAACACGTAACATTATACAAAAACACATTACATACAACAATTTTGGAGAAATACAGCGGTATAGAATGTCTCCTACAGACGCATACATACACACACATGCACAAAAATCATCCAATGAGGTTAACACACACAACCAATGGGGTTACTATACAATTAAAAAAGGTGGTTACAAATGCAGCCCGGTCAACAAGAATAGCCATTCAGGACTGTTGCCATACTGATCAATCTATGAAAGCTGTGTGAAATGTAAACACTGAAGAGTGCTATATAAGCTTTATTATTTATTATTATTATTATGAAAGCCCTCTGTTCAAAAGTTATCGCTTGAACATACAGTCAGCCAGGAACAGACAGACAAACATGATACATCACCCAAAAAATTACCAACTTCACCTTACGGTTGAAAAAAAGAAAAAAACCGGAAAAAGAACACCACTACCACCACCACCACCAACAAAACCACACCAGTCACCCTGTCATATGGTCAGTAAAATTCAGGCCTGTTTACCCTGAAATTGGGCTTCAGGTATTCGAAATCCAAAATAAGTGTATTTTTCACAAAATAGGAGTACTCCAACAGGAAAGTTTCCACAACGGAGTGTAAACATGCATACATTTTATAAATTGTTGAAATACTGTGTCAAAAGTATCATCCATTTAAATTTACAAGAACACACACACACGAGCGCACCCATTTTCTGAAGCAGGCAATATATAGTTCTAAATGATATAGTTTCTAAATGATTTTTTTCTCCCCACAATTTCACCATATTTTTTGTCCCATTTCACCAATTTTTTGTCCCATTTCACCATATTTTTTGTCCCATTTCACCATATTTTTGGTCACATGTACTTTATTTATGTCAAATATATGTACAAAATATGGTGAAATATTATCGGTAAACGGGTCTGAAAATTTATAAAATGTTTTCCTTTAAAAAACAATTTTCTTAAAACGACTGTAAGCTGGTCAGTAAAATTGCTGACGTGGAGAACTGATGACTCAAAAACGGATAACTCAAAAACACTGGATAACTCACAATAATTGTTGGGTCCCAGTATAATAATCTCTATGTTGAAAAGTCTTTTTAACTCAAAATATTGGCTATCTCAAAATAAAATTTTGGTATCTTCAATTTAGACTGAAGCAATTTTTACTATAATTAATGAAATCTGGGCCTGTATTCACGTTGAGATAGCATGAGACTTAGCATCATGCTAACTTAGAAGCTCTTCCAAAAGTCCTATTAAATCCTATAGGACATTGGAAGAGCTTCTAAGTTAGCATCATGCTAAGTCTCATGCTATCTCAACGTGAATACAGGCCCTGGGACGGTATTCATGTCGAGATAGCATGAGACTTAGCATGATGCTAACTTAGAAGCTCTTCCAATGTCCTATAGGATTTAATAGGACTTTTGGAAGAGCTTCTAAGTTAGCATCATGCTAAGTCTCTGCTATCTCGACATGAATACCGTCCCTGGTCATTAAAATTGCAAAAGTGTTTTTTTTTAAAATTCGTAACATAAAATTTAAAATAAAAAAAAGAAACTGTCATATACTCTACCCTAGTCAGTAAAAGTGCTACAGTGGGGTTTTTTTTTAACTTCTTTTTTTTCTTCTTTAATACGTTTTGCTTTTTTTCTTCCGAAAACATAATAACATGTAAATGAAAGAAACATAAACCATACAAGAGTAAGAATAAATAAAATATATCATGATAATCATCAATCATTTATAATCAAATATGTACTACCTTGTACACACATATCTAAGTAAATAAGCATAACAAATAAACTGAGTAACAACAACAAAATACAGTTATATATAAGATGAGAGAGAGACAGAAAAAGAAAGAGAGGGAAATAGTACATAGTTGGTTTCTACTTCACCCAAATCGTTTGTGTATATCATGTAAGGTAATATGCATATCTATGTATGGTCATTCTCAATAAAGACCATTTTTGTTTGAACTGTGTAAGCGATCCATTTATTTTTTTATTATTATTAGGTATTAGGTACTTTATAGTCACAGAGGCGTCTCTGTGAAATTCGGGTTGCTCCCACCTGGAGAGCGAGTCGCAGCCAGAGGCGCGCCACCCAATTTTTATTTTTTGACATGCGATTTTTGTCACTGTGTAAATTTTTACCAAATGACAACTTTTTCGTTGCCACTGGGCTTAACGTATGCTAAGTGCATGGGCACACGGGACCTCGGTTTATCGTCTCATCCGAAAGACTCCACGTTCAGACCGTTAAGGCCTAGTGCAGAATGAGAGGGAAAAAAAACCTGTACCCAGGTTCGAACTCGGGTTTACTTGACACGAAGCCACTCTACACTCTACAGTAGCAATATAGCGTTCTGTGACCATAATGTACCCAACCTAACCTAGCCATGTGATGCATGGTGAATAATAAACTACTAAAATATTAATAAGGGGAAAAAATTATAGTTAAAGCAAACATAAGTCTTGGGGGAAAAAAAAGGTTTGCATCTGAACGGAAATGCATTGATTAATGCATTGCAACATTCCTTGGCGACAACAGAGCTTAATCTAGGATTTCTAAAAAAGGGGGGCAGTCCCCCCTATCCACCCCCACATCACATGCATAAGAACCAGTACCTCCCCCACCCTCGTACACAGACTTTAACTTTTCTTTGTCAGCCACGGCCACTTTTTCAACCAGACATTTTGGAACCGATGTTCCTTTGCACTGCCACTGTTGTCATTCTTTTCCGATGTTTTAGATGTAGAAATCTTTTCTTCGAGGTCTTCACAATCGCTTGGAACAGGATTTTTTTTTTTTGACTTTGCCTCCGCGAAAATCCAAAATCAAACAGGGTCCCTGCCCGCTTCATTTTGAAAAACATTCAAGATGGCGGCCGAAACTCTCTTAACTTCCTGTCGGTAGAACGAGAAGAACGCGATTGGTTGATTAACACTAATATTTTGTAAAGAACCAATAAAATGTCGAGAAATCCTTCACTCCTGCTCGACGAAGGTCTTCCCGCATCGATCGGTAAAAACTGCGGGTCGTTCTGCAAATGTGCGGGACTCGGCCCGCTCCCCGCGCCGATTATCGCGGGAAGGAACAACATTTTGGGGGGATTTTACCAATCCCGCGCTCTAGATTAAGCTCTGCGACAATACCCCAAAATTTCATAAAAATCTGTTAACACCCTTTTTTTTATATTGCAGTCCAACTTTACCCTGACAATATCCTCTTTCAAAACACTCATAAACAGCACATAGTTTTCAAACAAATTAAAAGATAATTCATCACCACCAACTGAAAATCAAAACAAGATCAACTTTGTTGTTAATACCTGGGATGATTAAGCCATGTTGTGAGGAAAGCCAAGCACTTTCAGTTTCACACTGATTGGTAGATTTAAAAATAAAATAAAAATTACTATCTATTCTAAGTAAATAGCTACCAAAGACAATAATAATCTTCTTCCCGAGTAGGAAACCATTATCCTAGCAATATATAAACAACAAGCAAAGGGAAAGACCTCCCTTCTGGATATGTCACAGTCACTTCCCTTTGACTCAGTCATGTGTTTCCCCTCACTGATAGCTTCGCTTATTCATTTCCCACATCAGGAGGGAGGAGGGTGGGACAATTCGATTGTTAAGTTCTAGTAAGTATTTAGTTAGAATAGATAGTAATATTAATACAAAATCTACCAATCTATTTTAACCATACTGAACATTTAACCCCTTGACTGCCACCAACGTATCACGTACTGACCTGATGACATCACTGATGATGTCATCAGATGAAGAGGAATAACCCTGATATGCTGGATTTTGCTCTAACATAGTCAAGAGAGTTATATCCCCAGACCATTTTGCCAGATTGGCTCTATTAGTTGTCTTTTCCTTGGCATGATTTGCACAATGATTGATTTCTTTAATTTTCTCTGGCAGTCAAGGGGTTAACAGTAGCAGATTCCCAAAGAGGCGGGTGATGCTACGAGTACGAGATGTCTCATAACACACACACAAACCATATAATGTTCATAACACACACAAACCATATAATGTTCATAACACACAAACCATATAATGTTCATAACACACACAAACCATATAATGTTCATAACACACACAAACCATATAATGTTCATAACACACACAAACCATATAATGTTCACAACACACACAAACCATATAATGTTCACAACACACACAAACCATATAATGTTCATAACACACACAAACCATATAATGTTCATAACACACACACAAACCATACAATGTTCATAACACACAGAGGGATGTACCATCCGACATATTCCTCAAATAGCAACAAACATACCGTACGCGCAGTCCATCATTCACGTTGTTTCATCAGTCTTACCAACGATCAAATAAGCAAACAACCAATTATCAAATGACTGATAATTCAATAACTACCCTCCCACCAATATTCTCTCAACAGAAAATTACATCTACATTACATTTGCACTCCCAATGGGGGTCATGGGGTTCTGAGAGAGCTTCTATTCATTTGTAATTACCTTATAAACAGTGAACACCAAGTTTCAACAGACGTTCCCAAAACTCAAGATTTCAAAACATGCGCTTTCTTCTTCCTTAACCCTCTCATAATTGCAGACGCCAAATCCGCCCAAATTTGTTTCCTTCCCTGGCTCGCGTAAACGCCCGACTGCGCCCGCTGAACGCCAGGTCTAGTACGTTCACTTTCACATTCTCCCTACCCACAATGCAATATACTAGGTTAGTTCTTCCTGTTCCTGACACTCACTGATCCGTTTTTGGTCTTTACAGCAAGGGAAAGCACCCAATAGTCTTTTTGAACGGATTTTTCGAAGTGACCCCCAAATTTTTTTCTTCTTTCCACGTGACGTGTGCAGTATTGACTCGGCGTGATACTCGGAGCACAATTACGGATTTTTTCTTCTAATTCATGGTTTGTTGTGTGACATTGTGTTAGCTTTCGAATGAAAATATCATCATTGCTATTCAATATGCATCTTTCAGAAATGAAATGTGAGTTCGACTTTATTCTGGGTGATTTTTTTAGATAAAAGATTTGGTGTGACGTTCGGAGTTACTCCCCTTCTCTTATGCAATAGGATCGAT
Source organism: Phymorhynchus buccinoides (assembly GCA_017654935.2). Taxonomy (NCBI): domain Eukaryota; kingdom Metazoa; phylum Mollusca; class Gastropoda; order Neogastropoda; family Raphitomidae; genus Phymorhynchus; species Phymorhynchus buccinoides. Next base: position 13,748,494 of record CM065712.1, on the reverse strand, counting down.
TCTCAGTTCGATTGATCGGGAGGCATAGGGTTAAACAGTAGACATCTCAGCGTTCTCAGTGTTCAAGGACATCCTTGAACTTGACCATGTTTTTCAGCTTTCGGGCAACTGGTAGCTTTTCTATTCTATCTTCACGCCCGGGCTGACAGCCAATAATGCGAGACACTGTGAGCCGAGCCAGCAGTTTCAAACGGGTAGGGGTGCACGCAGCCTCCTGAATGCGTTCATAGCATTTCTTCAGCTCTTCATTCATTTGTCCTACCATTGCCTGAATACTTCTCTTACTGGCAAATGTGTTCAAAGTTTTGTGAGAGTACGATCCGCATTCGAGAGTCAAGTCAACAATGTCTGAGAGTTTTTTCGAGAAAGCGATCTTCAGTGGACGGACGTTTGGAAGTTCAGTTGTAGCATCCAAGTCTCGTTGGAAGGGAGACAATCCTGAGGCTAGCAGCAGACACACCATTTCTTCATTCTGTTCGCCATCTCTTAGCAAAGCCGAATCCAGAAGAGAGGCGTTGTCCTTATCTAGAATGTATACCGAGGGATCCATTTGATTGAGAAACGCCTTAACAAAGTCCATTTGTCTAGTGCCAACAGCTCTGTGCAGAACATCCCGCAGAATTTCATCATCTGTGCAGCCCTTCAAAAGTGCCAGGGCAAGTTCCAACCTCTTTTCCTTCTTTTCATCTTCTTTATGAAGATGGTGGACAGTGGATGCGAAAACCCAATCCAACACAGAACGGTTTTCACACTGCCTGTAATGATTCAGAACATAAGTCGCGTCGTCGTTCTGAATCAGCAGTGCATAGTCCCACAGGCCTCGCCTTTCGCACGCGTTGCTCAAATTCCTGTTACCAAACAGAGGAGCGAACCTGGAAAGATTATCAGAGAGACCCTCCTTGGTAATAGGGCAAGTTGCCAGGATCGTGGCCCCAACAGAGTGGGAGACTCCTTGTTCTTCTGGCTTGGCGGCCAACTCTACGACTTCCAGGAGGATTCTGACATGATCGTCCAAAGACAGAGAGGTGACCACCGATTCAACCAGGTCCCAATCTCGAGTGACCAGAGCCAGGACAAAGGCCAGGTTGGCATGACCATTGTCCACACACCACTGCTTTGCCCCGGACACCACACTGGCTGACCATGACTCTCTTTCCAACATGTCTTGGACAGACTCCACTAAATCTCTCAAACCTCCGTTTTCTCTGATCTTGACCCAAACATCTACCAGTGGAGCAAGACCTGACCAGCTGGAATCATCTGACATAATTTGCACCACACACTCTCCAACGTGCAGTATCAGACTCCGGTCTCTACCTCCTAGCTCTTCTATCATCTCACAGAAAAAAGGAGACAGGACAGTCCAGTTTTTCGTCTTGAGGAAAGCCTTCATGAGAAGTCTGAGTTTAGCCCACTCAGCGCGTCCACCTTCTTTCTCTCTAATTATTCGAAAAAGTTTAGGTATGAAATAGAGCCTTTCAGCTATGGCACAGCTATAAGCGGCTTCTAAATCTTTCCACCTTGGATCTTCATCATATCCGTTACGCCTACACATAAGCATTTGACTATATAAGCAGTGTTTTTGACACAAAGCCACAAAGCACTCAGCGCAGTCAAAGCTCAGGCTCTTTTGAACAGCTTCTCTGAAAACATCCGAATACGCTGGCGTTTCCAACAGATCTAAGAACCGTTCGACAACAAATTGAAGGCTGACCTTTCCAAAACATTCCGCAGCCTTCCCGCCCCACTCTGTTGGCTTGGAGCAAAGAGCTGAACACGAAGACCCAGCCTCTGTTTGCTTAGCGTGACCCTGAAAGAAAAAAAAAAAGAACAATTAAAATAACTCATGTTTTGGAATTTGGTACTATATAGTCACTGAGGTGTTTGAAGTTTGGGTTGCTCCCACCTGGAGAGCACGTTACAACCAGAGGCTCGCAACCCATTTTTTATATTTTTTATTTGCATGCCATTTTTGTGTGACTGATGAGAAAGGAACGAGGTGGAAGGGGGGGGGGGGGGGGGTAAATTTTAACCAAATGACAACTTTTTTGTTGCCACTGGATTTCATGTGAGCTAACAGAAATAACATGCAAACAACGAAATAATAGTAATAACTCATGATCCTGAAATAGAACAGGCAAATAATAAGAATTACTCATGATCCTGAAACAGAACAGGCAAATAATAAGAATTACTCATCCTGAAACAGAACATGCAAACAATAAGAATTACTCATGATCCTGAAACAGAACAGGCAAATAATAAGAAATACTCATGATCCTGAAATAGACCAGGCAAGCAATTAGAATAGCTCATGATCCTGAAATAGAACAGCAAATAATAAGAATTACTCATGATCCTGAAATAGAACAGGCAAATAATAAGAATTACTCATGATCCTGAAATAGAACAGGCAAACAATAACCATACGAATAACATACTCATGATCCTGAAATAGAACAGGCAAATAACAAGAACAGGCATGCTACAGGCAAAATTTCATTTTCTCTGAAAGTTCCTCGAAGTGGCGAAGCCACAAGTGCGCGGCTGCGAAGCAGGCGCGCGAGCTAGGGGGGTCCGGGGGCATGCCCCCCCTGAAAATTTTTGAACAAATGGCTAAAATCTGTGCAATCTGAGCCATATTTTCCCAGCTTCCTTCAGTTTCACAAAAAACTCTCCGTACTCCACGTTGTTGTACTTTCTATCGAGCCATTTCCAATCCCATTTGTTCTTTAAACCTTTGTCCCAGTCTCCACAGGAACCTCTGGGCACAATATCACTTCTGGACATCGTGAAAGTTTGCAATTTAACACTCGATACGAGTCAAATGTCGACCGTGCTATTTAGTTATGGCGTCGCAGGAAGTTGGTAACCGGTGCGCGCGCAACGGAGGGCTTAAGCAGCGAGTCGACTGCTTGCAGGTTGCGTAGTAAGAGTTCCGCGAAGCGTGGCGCGAGTCGACTGCTTGCACGTGTAGTAAGTGTTCTGCGAAACGTGGCGCGATTTTTTTTTTCTCTGAAAATTTTTGAGTTTCGCTGCAGTTCAAAACGGGTTTGGCGGAATTCCGCGAAATCGCTGAAAAGTAGCATGCCTGTAAGAATTACTCATGATCCTGAAACAGAACAGGCAAACAATAACCATACGAATAACATACTCATGATCCTGAAACAGAACAGGCAAATAATAAGAATTACTCATGATCCTGAAACAGAACAGGCAAATAATAAGAATTACTCATGATCCTGAAATAGAACAGGCAAACAATAAGAATTACTCATGATCCTGAAATAGAACAGGCAAATAATAAGAATTACTCATGATCCTGAAATAGAACAGGCAAATAATAAGAATTACTCATGATCCTGAAATAGAACAGGCAAACAATAACCATACGAATAACATACTCATGATCCTGAAATAGAACAGGCAAATAATAAGAATTACTCATGATCCTGAACAGAACAGGCAAACAATAACCATACGAATAACATACTCATGATCCTAAAACAGAACAGGCAAATAATAAGAATTACTTATGATCCTGAAACAGAACAGGCAAATAAGAATGACTAATGATCCTGAAACAGACCAGGCAAACAATACGAATCACTCATCATGAAAACAGACCAGGCAAACAATACGAATCACTCATCATGAAAACAGACCAGGCAAACAATACGAATCACTCATCATGAAAACAGACCAGGCAAACAATACGAATCACTCATCATGAAAACAGACCAGGCAAACAATACGAATCACACGATCCTAAAACAGAACATGCACACAAAAATAAAAGTCCATGTTCCTGAAACAGAACAGGCAAATAATAAGAATTACTTAGGATCTTATGATCTTCAAACAGAACACTGGACAGGCAAACAATGCGAATAACTCCTGTTGATAGAAGATCCTAAATCCTGATCCTAAGTTGGTTTGCTCAACCCCAAAGAAATCCTAGTAAAGATTTTCTTATGGCAAATCTACCCAGCTGTTGAATGGGTAACCTTTGAACTGTTCTTTACTAAGATCTGGGATAGGCAATCTATTTTTAGCAGACCAAGGACATCCTACCCAGCTTTTGTACTACAGACAAACCTCTATTTTAAGACTTCCAAAATGTCCGGAAAAATCGGTCGTAAATTGGAGGGGTCGTATGACGGAGGTTTTCACTGGCAGCCGTAGAAAGAAAAAGTTCAGCACAGTATTCATACTCTCTTCTTCATGCACACATACAATGACATATTAAAACTGGATTTGGGTCTTTCCAACTCCATAGGATTGTGCAATCGATGTATTACAGTTTCACTTCGCCGACTTCTGTTAATCACCTCCACTCTCGTCCAAAGTCAGTTGATTTATTTTTCAAAGTCAGTGGTTTACGTGCTTTTCCTACGCTTTCCGCCATCTTTTCTACAACAAGGGAAGCGACTCCGCTTTCAGGCCCTTGACCGTGGTTGTTTCCCTTTGCTCGAAGTCTATGCAGACGACAACAACGGTCGTAAAAACCAACAAAATGGCGGTCGTAAGTCGCGTTTTAGAGGAAGTCGTTTACATAGTAAAATGCATCCGTGCCAACAAATACGGTCTCAAATGAGAGGTGGTCGCTTAACAGAGGGTCGTAAAATAGGGGTTTGTCTGTACAAAGAAACTGACCAATGAAGTTAACTGTGGTCAGTAGCCTCAGGCAGAGGTCCAGTTGAAACACCCTCCAAAGTGAACTGAAGCGCGACGAGTAGTAAAGGATCTTGAAGCTGTTCACTGATTGAGACATGCGTGAATGTGACAATGAGAGAGAGAGAGAGAGAGAGAGAGAGAGAGAGAGAGAGAGAGAGAGAGAGAGAGAGAGAGAGAGAGAGAGAGGAGGGAGGGAGAGAGAGAGAGAGAGAGAGAGAGAGACAGAGAGAGAGAGAGACAGAGAGAGAGGGAGAGAGAGAGAGAGAGAGAGAGAGAGAGAGTGAGGGAGAGAGAGGGAGAGAGGAGAGAGAGAGAGAGAGACAGAGAGAGACAGAGACAGGGAGAGAGAGAGAGAGAGAGAGAGAGACAGAGAGAGAGAGAGAGAGAGAGAGAGTGTGAGTTTTATGTGTGTGTGAATACTGTGATATTCTTTGCTGCAGTAGTACATAGAAACCATGGCCAAAAAATGGGAAAATCAGTTAAGACGAACATGAACCTTTCAAGGCCAAATATCAAAGCAAGCAGTTTCTCTCAACTTTTGAAAATAAAAAACCTACACACAAATTAATACCTGTCAGCTAAATTCACAAACCTCGTATCTCAAATTTTTTTAATTTTAAGGTAGATACATACTCAGCTCTCTATTTTTTTCAGCCACATTCCACCATAACCTTGTATCTCTAACGACATTCTATCTGGGGTAAATGGGGTTGGGAAAACAGAAGACAAACTCTTAAGTCTAAAATTCAGAATTACCTTCCTTTAAAGTTTAATCGGTAGACATCTCAGCGTTCAAGGACGTCCTTGAACTTTACCATGTTTTTCAGCTTTTGGGGAACTGGTAGCATTTCTATTCTATCTTCACGCCCGGGCTGACAGCCGACACTGCGAGACACCGTCAGCCGAGCCAGCTGTTCCAGACGGCTAGGGGTGCGCGCAGCCTCCTGAACGCGTTTGTAGCATTTCTTCAGCTCTTCATTCATGTTTCCTACCATTGCCTGAATACCTCTATTGTTGGCAAATGTGTTCAGAGTTTTGTGAGAGTATGATCCACATTCGAGAGTCAAGTCAACAATGTCTGGGCGGTCTTTTGAGAAAGCTGTAGTCAGTGGACGGACGTTTAGAAGTTCAGTTGCAGCATCCAAGTCTCTTTGGAAGGGCGACAATCCTGAGGCTAGCAGCTGACGCACCATTTCTTCATTCTGTTCGCCATCTCTTAGCAAAGCCGAATCCAGAAGAGAGGCGTTGACCTTAGATAGAATGTATACAGAGGGATCCATTTGATTGAGAAACGCCTTAACAAAGTCCATTTGTCTAGTGCCAACAGCTCTGTGCAGAGCATCCCGCAGAGTTTCATCATCTGTGCAGCCCTTCAAAAGTGCCAGCGCAAGTTCCAACCTCTTTTCCTTCTTTTCATCTTCTATATGAAGATGGTGGACAATGGATGCGAAAATCCAATCCAACACAGAACGGTTTTCACACTGCATGTAATGATTCAGAACATAAGTCGCGTCGTCGTTCTGAATCAGCAGTGCATAGTCCCACAGGCCTCGGCTTTCACACGCGTTGCTCAAATTCCTGTTATCAAACAGTGGAGTGAAACTGATAAGATTGCTCAAAGTCCTGTTACCAAAAGGAGTGAAACTGAAACGGTCATAAATAAGCTTTCCCTTGGTAATAGGGCAAGTTGCCAGGATCGTGGCCCCAACAGAGTGGGAGACTCCTTGTTCTTCCGGCTTGGCGGCCAACTCTACGACTTCCAGGAGGATTCTGACACGATCGTCCAAAGATAGAGAGGTGACCACTGATTCAACCAGGTCCCAATCTTGAGTGACCAGAGCCAGGACAAAGGCCAGATTGGCATGACCGTTGTCCACACACCACTGCTTTGCCCCGGACACCACACTGGCTGACCATGACTCTCTTTCCAACATGTCTTGGACAGACTCCACTAAATGTTTCACACCTCCGTTTTTTCCGATTTTGACCCAAACATCTACCAGTGGAGCAAGACCCGACCAGCTGGAATCATCTGACATAATTTGCACCACACACTCTCCAACGTGCAGTATCAGACTCGGGTCGCTACCTCCTAGCTCTTCTATCATCTCACAGAAAACAGGAGACAGGACAGTCCAGTTTTTCATCTTGAGGAAAACCTTCATGAGAAGTCTGCATTTAGTCCACAGATCACGTAAATCGACTTTCTCTCTAATTATTTCATACAATTTAGGTATGAAATAGGGCCTTTGAGAAGATGCACAGCTATAAGCGGCTTCTAAATCTTTCCACCTTGGATCATTATTATATGCGTTAGGCCCACGCGGACACACTCTATGTTTGGAGCGCCTTTCACACAAAGCCACAAAGCAATCGGCACAGTCAAAGTCCAGGCTCTTTTGAACAGCTTCTATGAAAATATCTGAACAGGCTGGCGTTTTCAGCAGCTTTGATAACGGCAACCGTTTGACAACAAATTGAAGGCTGTCCTTTCCAAAATATTCTGCAGCCTCCCTGCCCCACTCTGTTGGCTTGGAGCAAACAGCTGAGCATGAAGACCCAGCCTCTGGTAGATTACTGTGACCCTGAAACAGAATATGCAAACGGCAACTTGAGATCCTGAAAGAGACCAGACGAACAATAAGAATTATCATGATCCTGAAAGAGAACAGATGAACAATAAGAATTATCATGATCCTGAAAGAGAACAGATGAACAATAAGAATTATCATGATCCTGAAAGAGAACAGATGAACAATAAGAATTATCATGATCCTGAAAGAGAACAGATGAACAATAAGAATTATCATGATCCTGAAAGAGAACAGACGAACAATAAGAATTATCATGATCCTGAAAGAGAACAGATGAACAATAAGAATTATCATGATCCTGAAAGAGAACAGACGAACAATAAGAATTATCATGATCCTGAAAGAGAACAGAAGAACAATAAGAATTATCATGATCCTGAAAGAGAACAGGGAAACAGAATAAGAATAACTTGTGATCTTGAAATAATGCTCGCAAAATAGAACAGGCAAAAACTAATTCCAGATCCTAAAACAGAACAGGCAAAGAATAACTTGAGATCCTGAAACATAACAGAAACACAATAAGAATAATTCATGATCCTGAAATAGACCAAGCAAACATTAAGAATAACTCATGATCTGGAAGTGGAAATAGACCAGGCAAACATTAAGAATAACTCATGATCCTGAAATAGAACAGACAAACATTAAGAATAACTCATGATCCTGAAATAGAGTTATAGACCAGGCAAACATTAAGAATAACTCATGATCCTGAAATAGAACAGGCAAACATTAAGAATAACTCATGATCCTGAAATAGAACAGGCAAACATTAAGAATAACTCATGATCCTGAAATAGAGTTATAGACCAGGCAAACATTAAGAATTACTCATGATCCTGAAATAGAACAGGCAAACATTAAGAATTACTCATGATCCTGAAATAGAACAGACAAACATTAAGAATAACTCATGATCCTGAAATAGAACAGGCAAACATTAAGAATAACTCATGATCCTGAAATAGAGTTATAGACCAGGCAAGCATTAAGAATAACTCATGATCCTGAAATAGCACAGGCAAGCAATAAGAATTACTCATGATCTGGAAATAGAACAGGCAAACATTAAGAATAACTCATGATCCTGAAATAGAACAGGCAAACATTAAGAATAACTCATGATCCTGAAATAGCACAGGCCAACAATAAGAATAACTCATGATCCTGAAATAAACCAGGCCAACAAGAATAACTTGTTTCAATAACTCCTGGTCTTGAAACAGGAAATAACAGGCAAGCAATTCAAATAGACCAGCTAAACTTGCAATAAGAATAACTCCTAATCCTGAAATACTACAAGCAAACAAAAGAAAATACAGTGGAACCTCCTTTATTAGAACTCCCATTATAAGAATCCCTCCCACATAAGACCCACTTCGTGGAGACATTTTTGTAATTCTTTGTAAGTATCTAAAATTACCCCCCTTATAAGACCCCTTCCTTATAAAACCTTAAAAAAGCATCCAAAATGAGGTCTAATAAGGGAGGTCTCCACTGTATAGACTAGGTTAAAGATAAACCTATCAGTAACTAAAGTACTCGTGTTTGATAATGATGTCCGACTTCAGAATCAGCAAAAAAAACCAAAAACCACCAAATCAAGTTCACCATTGCTCATTACTATCCATGTTCGCTTGCTTTAATTCCCATTTTGATTCTTTTTCAATTATTTCATTTGCCAATTTTTGTTTCATTTTCTTGATTTGATTGTTTTTATGTCAATTTTTTCTTTGCTATGCTTGGTGTGAGTGTGTGAGTGAGAGTGCCATGGTGTAAAGAAGCTATTGTAGCTTTTCCTTTTTGCCCTCAATAAAACATTCACAACTTGTCACATTTTGATTTTGCCTTTGTCCACTTGAGTGTATTATACTTTCGAATAATGATTGTAAAGGCCTACCTTCCTGACAGAAAGGCTATTGCCTATTGTCAGTAAAATATGTTTCAGTTTTACTCTTCTCTATCTCTCTCTCTCTCTCTCTGTTTATTGCGTTTGTGTGGGGGTGGGTTGGGGTGCCCCCCCCCCCCCCCCCCCCGGTTGCGAGCGTGGGCGCACGCATCAGTGGGTGTTGGCATGTGTGCATGTATGTATGTTGATAGTATTGCATTATTTTTCTGTGCAATTATATTTTTGTTTTGTCTTGCAGTTGTTCAACAGCACCCATCTGTGTGTGTATGTGTGTGCATGCATGAGTGTGTGTATGCATGAGTGTGTGCATGCCAAGTCTGGATCTGGGATGTGGGTATGGGGTATGTGCGACCGTGCATGTTGTTCCATGCGCCTGTGTGTGTTCCCCAGGGCTCCCAGGGCCCCCAATTTGGGTGGTCTATGATAGCCACCAATAATTATAAAGGACCCTCTAAAAGAATGTGCAGCCCTGGGGTCTAAGGGATGCACTAGAAAAATTATTTTTTAGCATTCGCCATGCCAATGGGACCCTCTATACTACTGTAATATGAAGGAGTCCTTGGAGTTGGGCGCGCAGTAGCGCGTGTGGTGTGTGCATGCATGCATCTGTGTCTGTTTGTTGTGCGGGTTCGGTTCGGGTGGCGTTGGTGGGTGCGGGGGTGAATGCGTGTGCGCTTGTGTGTGTTGGCGGGGGTGTGTGTATGTTATTATTGCATTAGAGTTTCTGTGCAATTAAGTTTTCTATTTTCTTTGATCACTTTTGTGATGTTTGGAGGGAAGGGGGGTATTGGGGCGTCTGTGTGTGTCAGTTTTAACTAATATAGTTTCTTGTGACACGCTATTTTATATTGTCTTAGTTAAATCATAAATGTTTTGGGTAAAGGTCAAGATAATTAGCTGAAAAGGTTAATAAAATACAGCTTTATGTTTGGTAAGAAAGGCAAAAACGGAAAAAAAATGGAATTAACCGAGAAATGTAAGTGGGGGGGAAAGGGGAACGGGGGGGGGGAGGGGGGGGGGAAGGGAGGGGGGGGGGAAAGGGGGGGGGGGGTGGGGGGGGGAGAGGGGGGGGGGGACATCTTTACCTTTACCAATGTTTTTTGTGTATTCAACTTGTGATTTTTTTTATGTTGTATGATACTAATAGTTATATAATATAATTATGTGCTTTGTATAATTTTTGTATGTTGAACCTTTTACTGTTTTATGTGATACTGTTAACTATAATAACAGGTCGTCTTATAATATATGGTTTTTGTGCAATTTATTATGTTGTGTAATTTATATATGTTATGTAATTATATATATGTAATTTATATTATCTTGAAATTGAATGCTTTTATAATTTGCAATGCTTTTCATAAATTTGTAAAGCGCGATGAGCCATGAGTGTGTGCATAGATGAGGATAAATCCAATGACAGTATCGGAAATTATTCTGAAAGTTTTTTGCCCAACGGTTTGAAAGATGTTCACATTGATAGTGAGCCCACTTTTCACAAACATCATCGCAACAAATGCAGTCGATGTCACACTGCTTTCCACAACAGGATCGAGCAAGGGTAATAATCGGACATTGTTGATCAAACAGGCAATCTTTTAAAAAGGTTAGCTTTTAAAATTTTCACATGGCCCAGGCCTAGGTGACGATCTCTGCCTGTGTGTACGGTGTGTTGCCACAACAATTTATTTTTAAATGACACCTACTCATTGAGTTCTTTAAATTATGTTGAGCGCCGATGTGTACGCGCGCGTGCTGTTTTGTTTGTAGACACGTCGGTATGACGCGGCATGACGTGATTTCTATTCTAGTGTGTGGGATAGCCGAACTACAGAAATATGTCATCGGGGCCGTTTTAATCATTTTGCTCAGCTATTCGGCAATTTCTCTTTCTATTGTTGTAAATTTTGGGGTTTTCTGTAGGATGTTTTCATAATTCTGCCCTACCATTCGTCATTTTGATCATTCCGCCTTCACCATTTGTCGGCATTTTTTGGGGTAAAAAAAAAAAATGGTTTGACCATTAAAACATTCGTTTTTTTTTCGGCATTTTCCGACCATTCTGCATTCATTTTCGTGCATAGACATAACGGTGTCAATTGTCATCAGCCTCAGTGGGAGCCTTCAAAAGCCAGATCTAACACCCCTCCCCCCTTCTCATCCCCTTCTTACCTCTCCCACGACTCCCTCTCTACCCCTCATACCAAGCCAAGACTTTAGTATAATTTATCTATAAACCAGAAGCCTAACCTAAACCTTTTTGCAGAAACCTTTTTTCCAAATTAATCTTCATAATCTAGCAAGGACGAAATCGGGTCAAACCGACTCGAACCCGTGTTTTGGCTTCGTGCCAAGTGGTCAGTCTTTGCTTTGTTTTCATTGGTAGTTATTCTTGTTGCTGGCCCATCCGGGCATTTTACTTGTGGAGTGGACACTTATTCCGTTAGTCTTGACCTGTTTTTGTTTACAAGTGGACGCAAGTTCGCGAGTGTCAAGCGCTCCAATTTTTAGGTCTGATTCCTCCGTCGAATACAACTGAACGGTAAGGATGATTTTAATGAAATTAATACTAATAGCATAATAGATTCAACCAATTTGCAACTTGTGTGCAAAATTTGGTGCAGGTAGGTAGGTAGGTAGGTGATGTAGGGCTATGCATAGGCCTCTCGGCCCTTATTACGCCCCTTCTCGATGAATTTGACTTGACCAAATTTATTTAGTGGTTTGCGTCTCTTAAATCAAAAACTAAGAAAAAGATAAATCTTTAAGAGAATGGCTTTTTTATACATTTAAAAAAAAAATTTATTCATGAAAACATTTAAATTTTGTTTTCAAATTTGGGTTTTCGTCCAAAAGATTTTTGAATTCATTAATGCTAGATTGCATTCACTGGCTCATAATCTTTCTTAGCCTTTCTAGTAAGTTTTTTACTTTTGTCTCTTTTCTTGATATATTTTAAATATTCCCTTTTGCATTTATTTTTACTTTTCTTCTCTTTTTCAACCTTTTCAAATAAACGTTTCCAGACTCACTCTTTAAATATCTTTGAAAGGCATTATATTTTTTCTTTACTGATTTAAAAGCTTTCCCATTTAACCATAAAGGCTTGTATCTTTTTGTTTCATTGACATTTATTTTGGGAATATGCATATCCATAGAATTTAGGATTTTACTTTTAATATTTTCCCAAGTTTCATTAACATTCTCAAATTTAATGTTTGACCAATTTACTTTTTCCATATCTTCTCTTATTTTTGTATAGTTGCCATTCTTTAGATCATATTTATAGTGAGGGTCGTTCACTGGTTCTTGTCTAGGAATATATAAATGGAAGTATAGTAAGTCATGATCGCTTTTACCCAATGGGGCTAAATGTTGAACATGTGGTCATGTTTATGTCACTGACTAAAATCCAATCCAATAAACTAGGTTTATCACCTTTCCTCCTTGTTGCATTTTTTACTTTTTGTATTAAAAATGCATCATGTATTTTTTCTTTAATATAATTGTCAGTTTGATTGCACTCTCCATATTCCAATTTACTTTGGGTAAGTTAAAATCACCCATGATGCAAACTTTATTAAATGAATTTACTTTCCTTCCCACTAACAAGTCGAAAAGCTTGTCCATATTTTCCTCATTTTCATTATGTCTTCTGTAAACGCAGCCAATTAATATTTTTTCATGGTTAATTCCACCTATGCTGCACCATACACTTTCATCAAAGTCTGTGTTGTTAAGATTTTCACATTCCGCTGGCTTCAATGCCTGCTTAACATATAGAACAGTCCCTCTATAGGGTCTAGTGCTGTTAAAGAATACATCATAACCAGGTAAGTTATATTCTATTAAAATTTCTTCTCCAATTTTTGTTTTGGGTATTATTTCAGTTAGTGCTATATCGGGTTTTAATTCATCTATTCTAATTAGCAGTTCAATCTTTTTATTTGGGAAGCTATCAACATTAGAATATAGAACATTTATTAATTTAAATAGTCACTCTCATTCCCAAACTCATTCTCTCTTTTTCCAAAACATCTATTTACACTATGTTACTTTTTTTTTTCTTTTGTTAGTATGTACAGGTCTCTGTTCATGGAGTCACTTTGCATGCATGGGTGAAAGATTTTGAAAATAAGGAAAAGGGGGGGGGGGTGGGGGGGGGGGGGGGGGTAGGGTGTCCAGGGGCCGCTTAGGCCTCAGTGGGGTGTAGGGGCAGCCACCTGCTTGGGGGATCTTTGCGGCAAACATCCCGGAAGCTGACAAGAATGTACAGATAAATGCCAATTTTGTGAGCTCTCCTGAGGTCTTTCATTCACATTTATGAAATGTTTTGAACTCTAAAATGACATTGAAGTTGAAAGTTCTAAGGAGCAGACACACTCTGTGGCCTTTGGTTGCTCAAATCGGTCTATTTCTAGTTTTTTTGCCCTTCAAAATTTTTAAATAAGGAATTCCTTATTTTCTGATTTTGAAATTAAGGAAATCCTTGCTGAGAAGGAAAACTTTCACCCATGTGCATGTAAGTTTATGATCAGTGACTTTGCGAGGTTAATCTAATCTGAGGTGTTAGCCTAGTCCGACCATGTCCGACATTTTGTTTTTCTTCTTGCCGCGTCACACTGACGATCGAGTTGATCAACTTTTTCTTATGTGGCTCATGTAAAAAAGGCTATCATTTTAAAACGTCGTAACTTTCTCAATTTTCGACCGATTTTGATAATTGGGTATCATTTTAAAGGTCTTTTCGAGCTCTTTCCAATAACATATATTTCTGTAGGATTGGACAAAAAAATAAATAATTTTATTTATTTATAACCATCCTAATTCCTATCTTCTTACTTCAGTACGATGAAGGAGGAAGATCAAGATGAAACGAAGAAGAAAGTTTGCATAGAACCTATCATACTATGCATTTAAAAAAAAAATCAAAACATGTACTCACCGACATTGCAGGCTTTTACGCGACGTCTCTAAATTCAAAGCATGATGCGTGTCAAATTGATCTGCGTCTACAGTGCGCTGCCGTTTTGCTGACACGAGTTTGCAACAATGAGCAGGAAGTTGAATTTCGCGCATGTCACGTTCACAGGCTGAGTGTAACCGTTCAAGAAATCTGTCTCTTTACCGCAAAATATTAGAAAGCACTCTTTTCACCCAATCGCTTTGCCCATTCGCTGTCACATACTGTTCCTTTCCGGCTGTGAACGGTTGTGTGTGTGTGTGTGTGGGGGGGGTGGAGGGGGGGGGGGGGGGGGGGGGGGGGGGGGGGGTAATAATGGTCTTAACCCAGTGCAAGCACTTAAATCTGGTTTATCTGTCCCTCTTCTGTCTAAGGCCTAACTTTTCAGTTTCTTCTCAGGCTTTGAGCCTTTTCTTCCGGCATAAGTGGTAGAACCTCCCGGTTCCGTGGCAAAATAATCAAAGAGTTGATTGTGGCCACGCACAGCGAAGAAGAAGAAGATACTGTAAACATGGCGGGCAATGAAATGAATGAGCAGCTTAGGACGATGATTTGACCGCCAGGGGGGCCAATCAAACCAGTAGGGGCTTAGTGCGTGATATTCTTAGTTTGGGCGTAGAGAGAGAGAGAGAGACACACACACACACTCACTCACTCACTCACTCTCTCTCTCTCTCTCTCTCTCTCTCTCTCTCTTCTCTCTCTCTCTCTCACACACACACACCACACCACACACACACACACACACACACACACACACACACACACACATACACCAGCACACACACACATCTCTCTCTCTCTCTCTCTTTCTCTCTCTCTCATCACACACACACACACACTCACACACTCACTCACTCAACACACACATACACACACACACACACACACACACACACACACACACACATACACATATATACACACACACACACACACACACATACACAACACACACACACACACACAACACACACAACACACACACACACACACACACACAACACACAACACACACACAAACAAACACACACACACACACATACACACACAACACACACACACACACACACACAACACACACACACTCTCTCTCTCTCTCTCTCTCTCTCTCTCTCTCTCTCTCTCTCTCTCTCTCTCTCTCTCTCTCTCTCTCTCTCACACACACACACACACACCACACAAACACATACACACACACACACACACACACACACACATACACACACACACAAGCAAACAATAAGATAAGGAACAAATTAAAAGATCAAGGTAAAGGTCATCAAATTCATATATCATTGATACTTTGGACCACACATAACCTTGAGCCACAGTTTTTACTCAATCTCTTAAAAATGGGTAGGCGCTGCACTTGCGGCGACGCGCTCTCCGGTGGAGAGCAGCCCGAATTTCACAGAGATAAGCCCTCTGTGACTAGAATATATAGCACAAAAAAATATAATTTTAAAAAATCAGGATCTGTATAAAACTTCAAGTGCAGAGAAAAAAATGTCAAAGATATTGCTAAAACTAAAAGTTCACATTAATTTTCACGGTCAAAAGTCAGGGCCAAAGTCAACAAAGTAACGATATAGGCCCTACAGTACCCATTATTATTAACTATGATAAGCCAGTATACCTATGGGTACATACCAAGATTGGAGATTGCATGTATAGCTCCAAACTAAGATGGGAAAGACATCAGTGCTGGGCTGCGACAAGATTTAGTGGTGTTTTTTTTAAAGTCAGACGTTGAGGTTAGCAAGTTTTTTTGTTTTTTTAAACATGAAAAACCTTAAGGCCCGAATGCGTTTGCTGTATTTACGAAACTTAAAATGTTCAAATTACATGTAATTATTCAGATTGTTTGTTTTTTCTTCAGGTAATTGAAATGCATGCTCATACACACACGCACGCACACACGCGCGCGCGCGCGCACGCACACACACACACACACACACATATATATATAGATATATATACTAGCGCAACGCCCCGTACTGGTAACGCCTAGTACCGGTAACGCCTTGTACAGGTAACACCAAGTACCGGTACCGCTGAGTACCGGTTTCGCCGGGTCCGCAAAATATTATATTTTTATTTTTACTTTTGTGGCTCAAAATACAATTTTTTGACCCCTACCACTTTCAAGGCCTACCAATCTCCATGACCTTGACCTTGACCTTGATCGGTATGCAATCATCAGAACAACCATAAGCCAAAGTACCTACATGCCAAGTTTGAAGTCCCTAATTCAACGATGTGGACGTTATAGCCCCTTAAAGATTTTCGGTTTTCAACGTCATACGCCAAGGTGAAGGTCATGACGGTGATAATTTATGTGCGGATGTCTTCTTTCATGGTGACACGCCACCACACAAAACTGGAAACGATTCGGTAAAGCAGTTCGGGAGATATGCGTGGGACAGTAAAACCCAATATACCGATCTCCAAACATGAGAAAGAAGGCCCAGCCGAGTGCCACCAAAACACTTATTGTAACATCTAATTATCGCATTCACTCCTTGTTTTGGGATCTCATTATTATCATTTACATTTCATTAATGCGTTTAACTCAGTGTAAAATGCGCGTGAGTCTTTGTGCAAGAATACATAATGAATATCATTAGGTCCGTGCATTCAAGCATAATTAATATCATTAGAATGTAATTACCGTTTGTCAACACCAACACGATATTTACAGCTGTTATCTATTTTTGTTGGTAATCATTAGCTTCTGAAGTTTTGATGTACAAAAGTCGACTAGATTTCCACCGCACTGTTCGTGGTGCTTTTGCTATGAAGAAAGCCAAAAGATCTTGTCTTGCTTACTCACACGTCAGCACCACTTTTACGTCATCAAGCAAAAAATGCGTCATTGGGTGATGACAATTTTCTGGGCAACAAAAGTAGGGGGTATCAGGGCTTGTCCGACCCCGCGACAGGTTCCTCATTTCATTTTTATTGCTAAGTGTTTTGCTGTAGAATTATTTCGATCTTGTGAAAGCCTCGTGCTGTCAACCTGCCGTGTCCTGTGTAAGATTGGAAAGTGTCCATTCATTTGAGAAAAGTTGAGAGCAAAAAAGTCTAATTTTTGCTATTATTTGTAACGAATGAATCTCAATCAACTGAATTTTCTATAAACGTATGTTGTCGACATGTCCATACATTTACTCAACAAGTGGTCTAAAAATGAGCTTCTACTTCGGTTGGCTTACCTTTTATGGCGAGAAAAGCTAAAAAAGTAGGCGGACCAGCTCCGTTCTCCCCTATATTCAATGCAGTAAGTTTACTTTATTTTCCACCCCGAAACTGATCCGGTTCATATGGTCTTAATCTGTGCAATAAGAGTTTTAAGCACTAAATATCATTCGGGACATGACAATTACTATTGCGAAGATTTGTTCAATTTGCATTAAAATAGCTCTCAACCTTGTAAACTGCAGACTATATTCTTTGTGGATTAATGGATTTTGTGGATTAATGGATTTTGCTATGTTGGTGCAGCGGTTGCTATGATTCAGATCTACATGGAGGCGCATCTCGCCTCTTCAATGCATTGTGATTTTCTGCTGTTTTTATATAAATGGTAAGATCGGTATATATACGTTATTTGGATTTGGGCATGGTACATGACTTTTGTGATGTCTCGACACTTGTTCTTTTAGCATACTCGAGCTGAAGCTCTCGTATGCTAAAGAACAAGGTCTTGACATCACAAAAGTCATGTACCATGCCCAAATCCCAATAACTTATAATGATTAGACCCCTACCACTTAACTTTCAAGGCATACCGATCTCCCTGACCTTGACCTTGACCTTCATTGGTACACCATCATCAGAACGGCCATAAGCGAAAGTACCTCCATGCCAAGTTTCATGACTCCAGGACCTGCGGTGTGGAAGTTATGGCCCCTTAACGATTTTCGGTTTTCAAGGTCATACACCAACGTCAAGGTCAGGACGGCAAAGATGCCTTCCTCTCATGGGGACACACCACCACACAAAATTTGAAGCGATTCTGTCAAGTTGGTTCAGGGACAAAATCCTTGGGACAGACAGAAAAGAACAACCAAACAAACAAAAAAAGGAAACAAACCCGAACAGCTCGGATTTACTAACCGCAAGTGCGTGTGGAGCTGCGTGTGGTGCCCCCCCCCCCTTCCCCACGACCCCTTGGCGGAGGTTTCCAAAACGTAAGGACGGCATGACCTTCCGAGGGTGCCAAGGATGCTTGATGCCAACTTTGGTGTCGATCGGTTGAGAACTGTGGCCCCCTCCAGCCCACCCCCTGAACACCCACACACCCACACACACACCCCGACCATCCCACCCCTCCCCCCTCCAGACCCCCCTCCCCCCAGACCCCCTCCTCCCCTCAACCCCCCCCCTCCCATCCTCCCCCCCCCCCCCCACGCTCACAGTACTTGCCGTTATTAAATCCAAGCTGCGTGTGTGTCCCCCCACAACCCCCCCCTCCCCACGACCCCTTGGCGGAGGTTTCCGAAAAGTAAGGACGGCATGACCTTCGGAGGGTGCCAAGGATGCTTGATACCAAATTTGGTGTCGATCGGTTGAGAACTGTGGCCATGCATAAGGGACACACAGACAGACAGACACACAGACAGACACACAGACAGATTTCGAAAATATATATAAGATACACATAAACGTACAAGAATTGAAGAAGAAAAAACAACCACACCATTAAACTTTCCTCTTATATATATATATATATAGTTTGCTTTAATAAAAACTTTGTTTGTGTCGAATGTACACGAGAGAGAGTCACCGCCCCCCGGACCCCGACGGCATAGTGGAAAATTCCTGGATGAAGGATTTCTTGACTGGAGAATATTATCACCCAGCACGCGCCGGAATAGTATCTGGTGAAGGGGAGTTAATTAGAAAGAGAGTTTTCATCCCCCTTTGTTCAATTTCGTTATCTCCTCTCTTTTGGCCTCACTATTTCATTCTTAGCATAAGGCTACATGTATCGGTTTTTATTTGACCGTGAAGGTGACTGTTCCATACCCCGGCCCGGAGGATGCAGGGACCTACATGTGCGTGATGTCTGTGTTGGACCGCTCTTCCCTACTGCAGAAACTGGAAACCACTGCCAAGGTCACCGTGACTGGTCAGTCAAAGAGAGAAAGAGAGAGAGAGAGATGGGGAGAGAAAGAGAGAGAGAAGAGAGAGAGAGAGAGAGAAACTTGAAAACTTTAACTTTATTTTTCAAGGATAAAGATTTTAGGCAACGCCTATTCTTCCCAATCTGAGAGAGAGCGAGAGAGAGAGAGAGAGAGAGAGAGAGAGAGATAGAGAGAGAGAGAGAGAGAGAGAGAGAGAGAGAGAGAGTGTGTGTGTGTTGTGTGTGTGTGTGTGTGTGTGTGTGTGTGTGTGTGTTAGTATTAGGTATTAGGTATTAGGTACTTTATAGGTCACAGAGGCGTCTCTGTGAAATTCGGGTTGCTCCCATCTGGAGAGCGCGTCGCAGCCAGAGGGCGACAACCACCGAATTTAAAAAAAAAAAAAAATTTGCATGCGATTTTTGTGTGACTGATGAGGAAGGAAGGAGGGGAGGGGGGTAAATTTTGACCAAATGACAACTTTTTTGTTGCCACTGGGTTGAACGTATGCTAAGCGTGTGTGTGTGTGTGTGTGTGTGTGTGTGTGTGTGTGTGTGTGTGTGTGTGTGTGTGTGTGTGTGTGTGTGTGTGTGTGAGAGAGAGAGAGAGAGAGAGAGAGAGAGAGAGAGAGAGAGAAAGAGAGAATAAGAAAGAGACAGAAACAGAGAGAGACAAGAGAACACGCAGAACGAGTGTATGAGTGTGTGTTGTGTGTGTGTGTGTGTGTGTGTGTGTGGTGTGCGTGCGTGCGTGCGCGCGTGTGCGTGCGTGTGCGTGCGTGTGCGTGTGTATGTGCGCGTGTGTATGTGACTGAATGAGTATGTAAGTGAGTGCAGTGTGTTGTTGTGTGTGGGGGTGTGTGTGTGTGTGTGTGTGTGTGTGTGTGCATTCGCCGGTGTGAGTGTGTTGTATCCGCGCATGTGCAAATGTGTGCATGTCTCATTTGCGCCTCTCTCTCTCTCTCTCTCTCTCTCTCTGTTCTCTCTCTCTCTCTCGTCTCTCTCTCTCTAAATCTCTCCCTCTCTCTCTCTCTCTCTCTCTCCTCCTTTCTCTCTCTCTCTCTCTCTCTCACACACACACACACACACACACACACACACACACACACCACACACACACACCACACACACACACACACACACACACTCTCCCTTCGTCAGATACCAAAAAAGCATGAAACTCAGTACCCAGCACTACAAAATGTAGGCTACTCTTGGAAATAATCCATGAATAAAATAAGGATGACCTGTTTTATTTAATACAGTGCAAACCTCCCTTATAAGACCTTAAAAATCAATCCAAAATGAGTCATATAAAGAGAGGTAGAAGGAGGTAATTTTAATGCTTACAAAGAAGGGCAATGTCCCGGAGAAGTAGGTATTGAATGGGAGGGAGTCTTACAATGGGAGGTCTTATAAGGGAGGTTCCACTGTATTCATACTACCGTAATTTTCGGACTATAAGCCCCCCCCCCCCCCCCCCCCCCCCCCCCCCCCGCCCACCCCCCCCCCCCCCCCCCCCCCCCGCCCCCGCTCAATTTTAAAAACATTCAGGTGTTGTTTATTATATTTTCTTACTGTTTTATTAGTCATATTATAAGGTGCAGGGGTCTGAGTCTGGGTAAAATGTATCGCCTTATACAGTGAGTGGTGGAAGTTCAGTTTAACGTCGCGTATCGGCTTTCGCCATGTACGACGGGCTGAACAAACCAACCAAGGTATAAACAAAAATTTATGTTCCTGAATCACTGTCTTAGCCAAAAGGCCGAGAAGCGATCAGAATTAACCCTTTCACCGCCAGCCATATTTCAGCCAAAAATGTCCATCCAATTTACCTGGGTACAGAACAAAATCCATCTGCAGTATTGGGGATTCTTCTGTGACATATATAAAATAAGGTCTATCCTTACTTCCCCAAACTAAGACAATAGGGTCTTTGGGTAACAGACCCCAATTTGATGCCTTTTAGTGACATAGGTGTTAATTCACTGTGGTGCTAAGATGCGACTTTGGTGGTGAAAGGGTTAATGATACAGTGAGTAGGAGAGGGACTGTTATAGCAAAGACTGTACAGGGGAAGATAAACATCCGGTCTCTTTTCCCTATATGAGTAGTGAGGACATAAACACTGGTTATGTCCCTTTGAAACGTGACACATTTTACACATCGATAGGCCAGTTGAATTCTCCGTTCAAGTTCCAGTCCGAGTTTTTTTGGATAGCCTCCACTGTGAATAGTGTACACGTCCCCACTAACGATAACTCTATCAGCCCGGTTCGCCGAGCTTTTAAGTAATCCATCTTACCCTTTTAGAATATCTTTGGTTATAGTCAGAAAAAATATGGTACTTATTGATTTTTTAAATTAAATTAAATTGGGTTGGGAGGGGTGTGTTATAGTTTGAAAGTTTACCTAATTGGAATGAAGTGGTGGAAGTTCTCTTTAAATGTGTGTTACTCTGTATGTGTGTGTGTGTGTGTGTGTGTGTGTGTGTGTGTGTGTGTGTGTGTGTGTGTGTGTGTGCGTGCGTGTGCGCGCGTGTGTGCACGCACACACTGCTTCGATTTGAGTGTGATTGTGTGCACGCATGCCAATGTGTGTGGACATGTGGATATAGAAATCTGTAAGGATGAATGAGTTATGTTTTAGCATACAAAAATGGGTGGCGCGCCTCTGACTGCGACACGCTCTCCAGGTGGGAGCAACCCAAATTTCACAGAGACGCCTCCTGTGACTATAAAGTACCAAAAATAAATAAAATAAATAAATAAAATTAATGTTTTGTAAATCGATCGCTACGCATTGACCAAAATAGTGATACTGAATCTCCCAAAAGTTGTTCCTTTTCTTTTTAAATTCAAAAAAGGGAGCAACACACATGCGCGCGCGCGCACGCACACACGCACGCACGCACGCACACGCACACACGCACACGCACGCACTCGCACGCACACGCGCACACACGCACGCACACACGCACGCACGCACACGCACGCACGCACGCACACACACACGCACACACACACACACACACACACACACACACACACACACACACACACACACACACAAACCCGTAATCGTTGGGTTTTTTAAAGACACAATGACGCACCACGATTTAAGTCCCTTGGGGTTTTTTCTGGGTAGCTGTGGCCCACATACACATGTCCCCAACTTCAAATTGAGGCTGCTCTTTAAAAGGATGCTTCGTTTTCATTTTGGGGGACATTTGTATGGGAGTCAAACTTGGTCAAAACAAAATTTCTTACCAGCTGTAAGAAAGAAAATACGTGAAACCCCGTGATTTTGACACGCGACCTGGTGGGTTCTTTAAAGGTGCACCCTGACGGATGAGTTTTTGCAAGAAACACGTCGAGGTCACCAGAAAAACAGCCTTTTGAAAGATCGGAGCACTCACTTTGCTCTGGTTTTCTAGAAATCAAACTATCTAAACGGCGATTCCTCCTTGGCGGAGATGCCGGAGAGAGTAGCCATTTTGGATGGGGTGGGTGGAGGCTAATCCCATTGTGGATGAAGCTTTTTCTTTCTTTGCAGTGCAGTAAAAAAAAATTCGGAGCTATTTCCTTTGTTGTGAGCGAAACTCCTTTTGATAAACTGTATACAATTAAAATAAAATAAAATAAAAAGGCTTGTATTGCGAACATTTCGTGCACACGATTTAATCTAAACTCAGGCGGCCATTCAAAAAGAGACGGCAAACGACTTCTCTTTGGGTGAAAGAATTTGACTTCCAACACCTCCGCCAAGGAGGAATCGCCGATTTGACGGTTTGATTTATAGGAAACCAGAGCAAAGTAAGAGTTGCAAATCTCTGTAAAGGGTGTTTTCCTGGTGATCTCGACGTGTTTCTTACAAAAAAAACCATCCGTCAGGGTGGCCCCTTTAAAGACCCACCACGTCACGTGTAAAAGTCATGTTTTTTCACGTGTTTTCCCTCTTATAGCTGGTAAGAAATCTTAACAAACCTTCCAAGCATAAGAGGGCATGCGACACGTGACGTGGGGGGTCTTTAAACCTGCATAATTATCGCAGACGCCAAGGACACGAACGCCACCACAGCGGTGATCGAGGAACTGAGGGCACTGCAGAATCAGGTCCAAATGCTGGCATCACGCATCGACAGAGAAGGAATTACTGGGGGGCAATGTTCGTGTGTGGGGGGCGGGGGTGGCACTAGCAACACCGCTTCTTCCAATTCCACCACAGGTAGGTGTGTTAGGTTGGGAGATCTACGAAAGCGCGTATTGGCATATCAGAAGCGCGGACATTGTTTTACGAACTCGCGTCAAATCGGCATACGTAAGCGCGGATTTTTTTTTTACAATTTTGAGCACAGATTTCCAACACCCACCCACCACCAATTCACTCCACCATTGACATACCTTGGAGTGTACATGTAGATGGACGGGTCCCAGATGGATAGATGTTGAGGACAGTCAGGATGTTGATGACACTCATTGCGATGGTCGATTATAGGATATTGATGACACTATGTAGTACTGTCTGTACCCCATCCCCTACCTTCGCCTCATTTTCTGGTAGATCACCTTCCGCGCTTTCGTATCCTGGGTTTATACGCGCTTTTGAAACATATCCGGTTCAGAAATCCGCGCTTTTGAATGTCGCCCGTTAGGTTAAAAATACGCCGTCTCTGACATACTTTCTAGTTGGTTGGTTGATTGGTTAGCTAGTTAATTAGTTAGTTAGTTAATTAGTCACAATGAGTGAATTAATTAGTCTGTTAGTTAAAGCCGCACCAGGAGTATAAAACAGACCTGTTTACTCTACTCGTTTTTGAGTAGTATTCTACTCAATTTGGACCTCTACTACTCTTCAAAATTGAAAATAATGCTCTAACTAGTAGGCTTACTACTCATTTTCAGTTAACATTGTTTGATGGTTTAATGAATAAAACTACACATTTTGCACCAAAGCTATTCATTTCAGCTAACCAGACTACTCAAGAATTTTGTAGAGGGTAAACGGGTCTGATACAATGAGTGAAGCGCGAGGCGCGCGCGGTCATTTGAATCGCTGCATGCCACAGAGACGGGTCACCCCCTTCTGTTTTTTTCCATGTTGCACGAGCCACTGCGAGCAAGAGGCTTCTTGCATGCTGCGAGGCAGAGCTTTTCTGACTATACTAGCGAGACCCGATCCGTGGGATCAGTTGCTTTGCCTTTAAGCCAAAACACCCGATCCATACAATCGGGTAACGATTGTTCGACACTTGATGTCTCGCGCTACAGCTGGCTGGTTTGTTGGTCCCTCCCTCCCTCCCTCTCTCCCTTCCTTTCTTCCTTCACTCTGTTATTCTTCTACCGCCAGACCAAGACCAAGACCAAGGCCCCCCTCCTCCTCCTCTCATAGCCTTCACGGCATGCCCCCTCTTTGCCCGCCCGTTTCACGTGGGCGCCGCCATACAGTTCAATATAAGCGAGGTGAACCTCTTTCTTTCTTTCTTCCTCCTATCCTCCCTTCTTTCCTCCCTCCCTCCCTACTTTCCTTTCTCCCTCCCTTGCTTCTTTCCTCCCTTCCTTCCTCCCTTCCTCCCTTCCTTCCTCCCTTCCTACCTTCCTCCCTACCTTCCTTCCTTCCCACCTTCTTTCCTTCCTCCCTCCCTCCCTTCCTTTCTTCCTTCACTCCGTTATTATTCTTCCACCAGACCAAGACCAAGGCCCCCCTCCTCCTCCTCTCGTAGCCTTCACGGCACGCCCCCTCTTTGCCCGCCCGTTCCACGTGGGCGCCGCCATACAGTTCAATAAAAGCGAGGTGAACCTCTTTCTTTCTTTCTTCCTCCTTCCCTCCCTTTCTTTCCTCCCTCCCTCCCTACTTTCCTTTCTTCCTTCCTTGCTTCTTTCCTCCCTTCCTTCCTTCCTTCCTCTTCCTTCCTCCCTCCCTTCCTTCCTTCCCACCTTCTTTCCTTCCTCCCTCCCTCCCTTCCTTTCTTCCTTCACTCCGTTATTATTCTTCCGCCAGACCAAGACCAAGGCCCCCTTCCTCCTCCTCTCGTAGCCTTCACGGCACGCCCCCTCTTTGCCCGCCCGTTCCACGTGGGCGCCGCCATACAGTTCGATATAAGCGAGGTGAACCTCGGGGGCGCCTACCACCCTGAACGCAGCGAGTTCCTCACGCCTCTGAACGGAACCTACTTCGTGACAGCCAGCGTGTCCTGCCAGGATCACAAGACCATCTCAGAAATGAAGGTACGGTAGTAGTAGCAAAGATATTCTAAAAGGGTAAGATGGATTACTTAAAAGCTCGGCGAACCGGGCTGATAGAGTTATCGTTAGTGCGGACAGTGGAGGCTATCCAAAAACTCGGACTGGAACTTGAACGGAGAATTCAACTGGCCTATCGATGTGTAAAATGTGTCACGTTTCAAAGGGACATAACCAGTGTTTCTGTCCTCACTACTCATATAGGGAAAAGAGACCGGATGTTTATCTTCCCCTGTACAGTCTTTGGTAGTAGGCAAGGATTCTAAAAGGGTCAGATGGACTACTTAAGAGTTACAGCGAACCGGGCTGATAGAGTTATCGTTAGTGGGGTAGTTAGACACCATTCACAGCGGCGGCTATCCAAAAACTCAGACTGGAATTTGAACGGAGAATTCAACTGGCCTATCGACGTGTAAATGTGTCACGTTTAAAAGGGACATAACCAGTGTTTCTGTCCTCACTACTCATATAGGGAAAAGAGACCGGATACTTGTCTTGCCCTATACAGTCTTTGGTCGTGCTCATTGACTTCCAGCAGATAATTATTGCCACACTGCCCATCCTATGCATAGTAATGCCGAAGTTGTGACACCCTACTGTATAATAAAACGTAAATCTTAAGACGTCATACCTTAAAGAACGTGACTAAATGACGCAATGTTCACCCCTTTGAGCCTTTTAATTTTGTTTTGGAAGTTTTTGCTGTTGTATATCAAAGTCATCTTAGATCTATCTTTTCTTGGAGAGCCAGACATTTGAGATCTTGTAGGCGCTTATTAGACCTAATAATAGTACACGAAGTTAATTTTTTTAGTGTCGTTTTGTAGAATTTGGGTTTGCTTTCTGGGCTGCAGTTGCAACATTTTTTCTAGTCAAGCTTCCCCCACCACGGGGAAAAGTAAACAAAATATAAAAAATGCCACCGATAAAGAATTTTCGAGCCCAGGACTACATAAGGCTGCAGAAGGCGTGCCTAGCTCAAGGCAAACTCTTCGAAGATCCCGAATTCCCAACCGCAGCCAAGAGTCTGTTCTACTCCAAGGAAGACCCTAGCATCGTGTGGAAAAGACCCAAAGAGTTGTGCAAGAACCCGAAACTCGTGGTGGAAGGCGTCACTTGCGACGACCTGAAAGCCGGGGAACTGGACAACATGTGGTTCGTAGCGGCATGTGCTAGCTTGTTGCAGGAGAAGAAGCTATGGCAAAAGCTGGTCCCCAGCCACAAGCAGCAAGAGTGGGACCCCAAAAACACCTACGTGGGCATGTTCCGGTTCAACATGTACCGTTTCGGGCAGTGGATCGAAGTGGTGGTGGATGATAGACTGCCCACCAGAGACAACCACCTCATCTTCTGCCACTCCAAGTCGAGGAGCGAGTTCTGGTCCGCGCTGCTGGAGAAAGCGTACGCCAAGCTGTTCGGCGACTACGAGTCCTTGATCCAAGGCTACGTCGTGGATGCCCTGGTGGACTTCACTGGAGGTGTCGCAGAACGTCTGGACCTGCTGCAGTACGATCTGGAGCACGACGTCACCTTCAAGAAGATCTTCCAAAAAGTGTTGACCGCTGCCGAGAACAAAGCGCTGATTGTCTGCGAAATCAAATGCCCTAAAGAAGAGCACGGCTTCGAAGGGGAGTTTGGCCTGATCCTGGGTCAAGGCTACATCATCACCGGAGGTGCGCTGGTGTCCCCTACCGGGACGGAGGGTCCAGAGTTCCACCTGCTGAGGCTGTTCAACCCCTGGGAGGCCCGAGAATGGACCGGTCCGTGGTGTGACGGGTCGAAAAATTGGAGAGCCTTACCGATGAGCGACTGGGAACGCTACGGTGTCAAGTTCAAACTGGAAGGCGAGTTCTGGATGGCTTTCGAGGACTTCATTCACTACTTCACCAACGTGGAAATCTGCCACTTCCTCAACACCTCCGCGGTCACACTGAAGAAGACGTGGCACGAAACTCTCTGGTACAACCAGTGGACCACGGCGGGCATGAACGGGGGAGGGGAGTACAGCAGCGCCACCTGCCTCATCGACTCCGGGGACACCGACGAACCGGCCACGGCGATCCCCGGGGAC
This sequence comes from Phymorhynchus buccinoides, assembly GCA_017654935.2. Classification (NCBI taxonomy): domain Eukaryota; kingdom Metazoa; phylum Mollusca; class Gastropoda; order Neogastropoda; family Raphitomidae; genus Phymorhynchus; species Phymorhynchus buccinoides. The sequence continues at coordinate 13,720,907 of CM065712.1, read as the reverse complement.
TTCTACAAGAGGAAGTTCATCTTCAAGTTCCTCTACAACCCCCAGTACGCATTCGACGTGACGGGGCAGCACGACCACATCATGGTGTCCCTGGCGCAGCACGACCTGCGTGGGAGGGAAGCGCTGCTGGGGCAGATGAAGAGCATCGGCTTCCACATCCTCAAGGTGGAGAACAACCGGCGCTTCCGCGTGCACATCCCCATGGAGAATCTGTTCAGCTCCGGGTTCGCCAACACGCGCTCCGTGTTCGGCACGGTGAAGCTGGCGAAGGGGAGATACACCGTGCTCCCAGGCACTTTGGTGCCGGGGAAAGTCGGCCACTTCATGGTGCGGCTCTACACCACAGCCGGTGCGCACGGGTTCGAACTGAGAGACGAGGCCCCGAGCCTACCTTTCCCCTGCATGGCCCGCTTCAAGTGCGTGACCTCCATTGTGGTGCTGCGATGCCAGGGCCTCATGCCGCCCCAAGGCCATAAGGGAAGCTTCGACACCTTCATCGCCATCAAGTGCGAGGGGGAACGGGTGCAGTCCGGAGTCTGCAACGACACAGTGAGCCCCATCTACAACAGCGGGGCGGTGTTCTACAGGAAGAAGGCGTTGACGATCCCCGTCACCGTGGACATCTTCAAGAAAGGCAGCATTATGAACGAGTTCCTGGCCGAGGCGAGGTGCAAGCTGGAGGGCACGGAGAGCGGGGAATTCCATACCCTCAGCCTGCATGGCAAACTAAATAGCAAAGATGCCGCGGAAGACAAGGCTGGCAGCATGGATATCTTCATCCGAACCTCCGTCGATATCACGCTATTGTAAATGACTTTGATTTGATTTGGCATCACTCCAGAACCTCCACCAATATCACGCTCTTGTAAAAGACTTTGATTTGATCTGGCATCATGGAGGTCTTCATTCGCCTTTGATTTGTTCTGGCATCACTCCAGAACCTCCACCAATATCACGCTCTTTTAAAAGACTGATTTAATCTGGCATCATGGAGATCTTCATCAGAACCTCTGTCGATATCTCGCTATTGTAAAGGACTTTGATTTGGTCTGGCATCACTCCAGAACCTCCACCAATATCACGCTCTTGTAAAGGACTTTGATTTGATCTGGCATCACTCCAGAACCTCCACCAATATCACGCTCTTGTAAAGGTCTTTGATTTGATCTGGCATCACTCCAGAACCTCTGTTCATATCATGCTCTTGTAAAGGACTTTGATTTGATGTAACATCACTCCAGAACCTCTGTTGATACCACGCTATTGTAAAGGACTTTGATTTGATCTGGCATTTCAAAAGAAGACGAAACAAGTAAACACTGTAACCGGAGGAAACGATCAATGCTGCTTTTTGGTTTTGTTTCGTTTTGTATTTTTGTTGTTGCGCTAACTGCTTCCAACCATGCAACGTTTCTTGTACACTGGAAAGTCACTTTACAACCACAATTATCATTAGGCCGACACAAGTCTGTGACTATCATAATGTATATAAATGTAGGGGTGCTATTTTTGTTCTAGTCCAAAATACGCTGGAAATCCGGGTTTTGGGGGAGACAAAACATGTGGCTTCCGGTTTTGGGGGAGTGAAAGAACTTAATTGTGGCTTGCGGTGGGGTTTTTTTGTGTGGAAGTATCAGAATTTGTGGCTTCCATTTGTTTTTTAGTGCTTTCACTTGTGGCTTCCTGTACGCTTTTGGAGTTAAAAGCAGTTTAAAAATAAATTAAAAAATGTCCAGGGATCAGAAACTTCAGGAAATCGTCCTTGCAAGGTTCGTTAGCATGCAATGACGTGAGTTTTGTGCGAACTTAGACACGAAAAGCCACTGCTTTTTGGCACACTCGTGTTAACTTAACGAAGTTAACACGCAGTGAGTGTATAGCATGATAGTTGTTCGGTAGTGTGTGTGTGTGTGTGTGCGTGTGCGTGTGCGTGCGCGTGCGTGTCCGCGTGTGCGTGTGTGTGTGTGTGTGTGTGCGTGCGCGTGCGTGCGTGTGTGTGTGTGTGTGCGCGCACGCACGCGCGCGTGTGTGTGTGTGTGTGTGTGTGTGTGTTGCGTCCATGGTCCAATCTCCAAACTTTAACGTTGGCATTTTCTCGGGAAATAAAAAGCGTACATTGTTCAAACTTTGCATACACATAGATGTTTATGCAAGCTTTCAAACAATAATGATTTGAATAATTAAATACTTAAAACAGCACTGTAAACAGATAACAAACAGAAAACATTTTAAATTAGCGGGTTAGAGAGTATTCAATAGACAACATGAGTTAGGAAACTCATCAACACTGAAAGCCTCCATAGCTCATTTGGTAGAGTGTCTATCTCATGAAAATGGTTCAGACCTCGATTCTCGACAAAGGCACTATTTTTTTTTAGTTGTATCGATTAACGATAGTTTCATTTGTACTTTAAACACCCCCCTCATGTTTACGACCCTCCATCTCAAAGTCATTATTCTTTGCAGCCCCCTCCCCGAGTGAGCCTTGAAGGCTTTTTCGTCTTGTCCACTGTTAAAAGTGAAATGTTTACATTTACCAACCATTGAAAACCAAACATACGTCTTGCCCACTGGTCTAGGGAGCAGAGTAGAGATGTAGGATTACCTCGTGCAAAGTATTTTCTGTAAATAAACGAATGTCAGTCCAATTTTCTGAACTTGTAATGCTTTCCTTTGCTATGTCTGACTCGATTCGTGTGTGTGTGTGTGTGTGTGTGTGTGTGTGTGTGTGTGTGTGTGTGTGTGTGTGTGTGTGTGTGTGTGTGTGTGTGTGTGTGTGTTTGGGCGCGCACGTGTGTGTGTGTGTGTGTGTGAATGAGTTGACTGTGTATGCTTGTATGAGTATAATCATGCGTGTGTGCAGATATGCGCGCGTGTGTATGTGCGCACGCGCGCATATTTATGTGTGCATGTGTGTAAGCGCATTAATGCGTATGTTCATGCCAGTACGTATGTATGCGTGCGTGCAAAATTACCCTAGATATAGCATTTTGTGGCCAGGTGAACCGAGATTGGGCAGTTGCTCAATATTACCCTAGATATAGCATTTTGTGGCCAGGTGAACCGAGATTGGGCAGTTGCTCAATATTACCCTAGATATAACATTTTGTGGCCAGGTGAACCGAGATTGGGCAGTTGCTCAATATTACCCTAGATATAGCATTTTGTGGCCAGGTGAACCGAGATTGGGCAGTTGCTCAATATTACCCTAGATATAGCATTTTGTGGCCAGGTGAACCGAGATTGGGCAGTTGCTCAATATTACCCTAGATATAACATTTTGTGGCCAGGTGAACCGAGATTGGGCAGTTGCTCAATATTACCCTAGATATAGCATTTTGTGGCCAGGTGAACCGAGATTGGGTAGTTGCTCATTATTACCCTAGATATAGCATTTTGTGTCCAGGTGAAGTGAGTTTGGGCAGTTGCTCAAAATTACCCTAGATGTAGCATTTTGTCAACAGGTGAACAAAAATTGGGCAGTTGCTCAAAATTACCCTAGATATGGCATTTGTCAACAGGTGAAGAAAAAAACTGGGCAGTTGCTCAAAATGACCCCAGATATGGCATTTTGTGGCCAAGTGAATCGAGATTGGGCAGTTGCTCAAAATTAATATGGATTTCGATCTGTAATAGGTGAAATAAGATTGGGCAGTTGCTCAAACTTACCCTAGATATAGAGTTGTCACCTGGTGAACCGAGATTGGGCAGTTGCTCAAACTTACCCTAGATATAGAGTTGTCACCTGGTGAACCGAGATTGGGCAGTTGCTCAAAATTTCCTTAGATGTGGATTTGTCAACATGTGAACCGAGAATTGCTCAAAATTAATACGGATCCGCTAATAGGTAAACCTAGAATGGCAATTGCTCAAAATATATAGGGATCTGTTCATAGGTGAACCGATAATGAGCAGTTGCTCAAAATTAATGCGGATCTGTTAATAGGTGAACCGAGATTGGGCAGTTTCTCAAAATGACCCTAGATACGGATTTGTCAACAGGTGAATCGAGATTGGGCAGTTGCTCAAAATGACCCTATATATCATGGCATTTTGTGGCCAGGTGAACCGATATTGGTCAGTTGCTCAAAATGACCCTATGTATCATGGCATTTTGTGGCCAGGTGAACCGAGATTGGGCAGTTGCTCAAAATGACCCTATGTATCATGGCATTTTGTGGCCAGGTGAACCGAGATTGGGCAGTTGCTCAAAATGACCCTATATCATGGCATTTTGTGGCCAGGTGAACCGATATTGGTCAGTTGCTCAAAATGACCCTATGTATCATGGCATTTTGTGGCCAGGTGAACCGGGATTGGGCAGTTGCTCAAAATGACCCTATATCATGGCATTTTGTGGCCAGGTGAACCGATATTGGTCAGTTGCTCAAAATGACCCTATAGACCGTTGCCATTTTCAGGAAATCAGACACCCGTAGGCATCGGAGAGTCAGAGTTGTCAAACACACTTTTCTTACGGAAGAGGATGCCCTGAATCCATTTAAACCATTTGACAATTTGTATCTTGCCCCTGTTGCCCATGGCAACCGGCCAAAAAACATGGCCGACAGCTGGATCACGGGTAGACCAAAAACGTATTTATAGGTATTCATAGGACACAAATCGGTCTATAGATCGATAAAAACATACTTTTCTAATCACATGTGGGGTGTTAGGTCCACTTAAAGGACCTAGAAATCTTCATTTTGCCTCTGTTGCCAATGATTACCCAATGACTTGCCCGCAAAGGCAAGAAGGCTGACGTACCGGTCAGAAATCAAAATAAGTGAGTGTTGTGTGGTAAATATTAGTCTAAATCTTCAGAAACAATTCCTTTTCATAGCAGTGGGATTTATAATGGTCTCTAAGGGGTTTCAAAGCAGTATCTTTAAAGTCAGTGACCATTTCTAACACATCTGAAGCTTAGGACGTAATGGATCCAGTCTGCTCCCTGAAACGTGACAGGCATGTGGCCCCAGAACTTTGCATTGTGTTTCAAAGACAGACAAAAGAAAAGATCCACAAACTTGGTGATACAGGAAAGAAAACATTGCTAGAGGCATCCCAAACAAGGATCAAATTGCGAGATATCGACAACAGATGTACTATTGACCGTATAGTTGCTGTGTTAGCTTCAAAGCCTAACAGTGACATTTTCTATCATGGGAGTTGCTATTCCACAATTACAAGCAAAAGTCTCATTTCAAGGCTTGGCAAAGCACAGGAGTGTTCATTGGAGGAGCCATCAACCAGTCAAACGCAAAAAGGAGCAAACAGAGAAACTAAGGTCTTCAACAGTGCTGCGAAGTTCTGTTGCTGGTATGAACTGGGAAGCATGCATGTTTTGTCAAGATGTGACAGTCAAAGAAAAACTGTTCAATGTTGCAACGTTCAGCAAGAGCAACTCCATTCCAGAGTTATTCATGTCCGCCTTTCTGGAGTTTCTGACCTAATAGCTGCAGAAGGAAAGTATCACAATAGTTGTTACCAGAGGTTTATCAGAAGGGCGTCGAAGACACAGAAATCAGCTAGTGAAGGACCAACCGTCGCCATGGAATGGCTGATTGTGGAGCTCAAAGATTCAGCCAGAAAAGCACAGGTACTTGATCTGTCAGAAGTCGGAACATATTACTGTGAGTTGGCACAAAAAGCAAATGAGGAAATACCTCAGTCATTCCACAGCAGGAGAAGCACATTCAAAGACAAACTTCAATAAAAAAAAAATGTCTGACATTTATGACTGTGTCACTTTGCAAGCACCTGCAAGACAGGTGCTTATTCCCAAAGAATATGCAAACATTCCCTTCTCAAAATTGGTGTGTGAAGAACAAGAAGAACTCCTACACATTCCCAAGTATCAAGCCAGTGAAGAATTTTTGGAGATGGTGCATGTAGCACTGAAACTCAGGTCTGATGTCCTCTCACACCCAGAATACGAGGGCTTCGTGGTCAACGAGGAAAAGATGATAACTTCAGTACCTGAAAGCCTCTTCATATTCCTGCGGCTGATATTCGGTGGTCAGGACTTGCTGGAAGAGTACCCAGAAGAGGATGACCCAGACTGTGATGATCCAAGCCAGAAAGAAGTCAGAACTCAGACAAGGACTATCAGTCTTGCACAAGACATTGTGTACAATCTTACTGGTGGCAAACACTGGACATCAAAACACCTTGGGTTTGGATGTACACTGCACCAAGCAACAAGATCTAAAGAACTTGTGAATCTTTTCCACAATGCAGGGCACATCATCAGTTACAAGAACATCCTACAAGTCGACACAGCTTTGGCAGAAAGCACTCTGAAAGGAATGGACCCTGAAACAGGTGCAGTGACACCACCTAACTTTGTGCCAAATCGCTCCGTTCATTTCACATGTGACAATATTGACATAAGCTATTCCAACTTTGATGGCAAGAACAGCTTCCATGTCACCCAAGTGGCAGCTTGGCAACGAGGTCCTTGTACAGAGATGGGATTGGAGCACCTGGAACCAAAGAACACCACTCTAGATGTACCAGATGTTCTGGGAGACATTCTATCTGCAGAAAGTACTGAGGAGAAAGTGCAGCCAACAACAGTTGCAGAAAAGGAATGGTTTCAGGATTCTGACTGTGACCAGGCTCTACAAGCTGTAGCAAAAGATCCTGCATTCTTCATGGTACGGCAAGAAGATGACAACATTTCTGAAAAAGGGTGGACACATTTCAACCAAGTACATCATGATAAGTCGCCAGAACTCACAAGCATTGGCTACATGCCAATTGTTCAATCACCTGCTCATGAGCTGGACACCTTAAAATACGGTCGTTTTGAGATGCAGGTGCATAACCAGAAAGCTTGGTCAACATCACCACTGACTGTTGATGAGGCACTCTACTGCAAGCTCATGGAACTGAAGTGGGCGAAGCCAGAGTGACAAGATGTTCTGGTTGTCAGACTTGGTGGTCTGCACACTTCGCTCAAATTCATGCAGGTGATAGGAAATCATGTGCAGTCCTCTGGTCTTGAAGAGGCTTGGATTGATAGCAACTCTCTTGGACCCAAAACGTCTGAGCAAGTTCTTTCAGGCAAGTCATGTACCAAAGGAATAATAATTCACAAACAGACCGTGCAAGCAATGTGGAGGATACTCGCTCCAAAACTACTGTTTCATCAGAGACATATATCAAGATCTGGAAAAACAAATATGGGACAAGCTATCATCCAATGACACAGATGACCTGTTTGATTTACATGTACTTGCAAGCAAAGACTTCAGAGATGCAGTTGACGCCTTTGTGGCCAGCAATGACAACCCTAACTTCCAGTTCTGGTGGACCTACATCCAAATGCAGGAGATCCTCCTTCTCTTCACCAGAGCACAGAGAGATGGCCTGTGGCAGCTTCACCTGCATGCCTTCAAGTTGATGCTTCCATTCTTTTTCAGGTATAATCATACCAACTATGCCAGATGGGGCACCATCTACATCAGTGAAATGAATCAACTCCCAGATCCAGTAAAGGCAGAGTTTGAGAGTGGCAATTTCGTTGTGAAAAGTTCAGCTCAGAAGTTCAACCAGGTACACCCGGACCAGAGCCAGGAGTGGCTAAATGGCATTGACAAGAAAGGTGGTGGCATCATTGGCATCACAAAGACGACGTCAGCCTTGAGCAGGTGGGCTCTCTCCTTCAACCTGAGATATCACCTGGTAAGTGAGACCAAGCTGGTCTACGGCATTGGATGAGACGATGCATTCACTCACAACGAGTGCAATCCAGCCAGGAAAAAACTTCATCTGAAAGATGAAGACAATCTCCTGAACACATTTCAGTCCTTCAAGTTGTTCTCATCTGACGCTAGTCCACAACTGCAGAACATTGCCACAAAGGACTTTGTCACAAAGAACATTGAAGATGACCTGCTGATGGCTCGCCAGAAAGGCCAAGATCAGCTGATACAGTTTGTAGAAGAAAAGCTTTTGGCTGGCATCGACAGGGTGGTCTCTTTGAGAGACACATTGCCAAAAAATAAGCCTTTGACTTTCTCATCTCTCTTCGAAGTGGAGCAGAAGCTGTCCATAACTGCAAAGAAAGTAGTCCAAGCAGACAGGAAGTTCCTGCAGCTTCTGGTCAACTCTGATGAAGCTGAAATAATTTTTTTCTTTCAATTTTATTTGAAAGGCTGCAAATCAGTGTAATTATGACTGACGGCATACGGTCGTTTTTCGTTTCCGAAACGTGTCTATTTTCATCATTGTTTTTTTACCAATCATTGAAATAGTGTCATGTCACACACTAAATCATCCTTATTTTCTTGAAAACAACTGGTAATGACTAAAATTCTTGGAATGAAAGAATAGTTTCACTGTATGCAACGTGTGGTGTAGCGTGACAGGTTTGCGTGGACGCCATTTTGAATAATTAATTATATCTCATGAACGACGCAAAACTGCTCATGTCAAATGGAAAAAATGGATTCAGCATACCTTCATCCTTCAGAAAAAGCTATTTGACACTTCTGACTCAGATTTGCTTACTACTCGTTAACTAAGCTGATTTATCTGAAATGGAACCAGTCTTACTATATATCATGGCATTTTGTGGCCAGGTGAACCGAGATTGGGCAGTTGCTCAAAATGACCCTATATATCATGGCATTTTGTGGCCAGGTGAACCGAGTTTGTGTAGTTGCTCAAAATGACCCTATATCTCATGGCATTTTATGGCCAGGTGAACCGATATTGGTCAGTTGCTCAAAATGACCCTATGTATCAAGGCATTTTGTGGCCAGGTGAACCGAGATTGGGCAGTTGCTCAAAATGACCCTATATATCATGGCATTTTGTGGCCAGGTGAACCGGGATTGGGCAGTTGCTCAAAATGACCCTATATCATGGCATTTTGTGGCCAGGTGAACCGGGATTGGGCAGTTGCTCAAAATGACCCTATATATCATGGCATTTTGTGGCCAGGTGAACCGAGATTGGGCAGTTGCTCAAAATGACCCTATATATCATGGCATTTTGTGGCCAGGTGAACCGAGTTTGTGTAGTTGCTCAAAATGAACCTATATCATGGCATTTTGTGGCCAGGTGAACCGAGTTTGTGTAGTTGCTCAAAATGAACCTATATCATGGCATTTTGTGGCCAGGTGAACCGAGATTGGGTAGTTGCTCAAAATGACCCTATATCATGGCATTTTGTGGCCAGGTGAACCGAGATTGGGTAGTTGCTCAAAATGACCCTATATATCATGACATTTTGTGGCCAGGTGAACCGGGATTGGGCAGTTGCTCAAAATGACCCTATATCATGGAATTTTGTGGGCCAGGTGAACCGAGATTGGGCAGTTGCTCAAAATGACCCTATAATTATATCATGGAATTTTTTTGTGGGCCAGGTGAACCGAGATTGGGCAGTTGCTGAAAATGATCCTAGATACGGATTTCTTAACAGGTTGGGCAGTTGCTCAAAATGACCCTGTATAATGGCCTTTGTTAAACAGGTGACTGCTAACAGGTTAACCGAGATTGGTCGGTTGCTCAAAATGACCCTGGGCATGCATAGCTTTTTTGTGGGCCAGCCAGGTGAACCGAGATTGGGCAGTTTGCTCAAAATGACCCTAGATGCGGATTTGTCAACAGGTGAACCGAGATTGGGCAGTTGCTCAAAATGATCATAGATACGGATTTCTTAACAGGTTGGGCAGTTGCTCAAAATGACCCTGTATAATGGCCTTTGTTAAACAGGTGACTGCTAACAGGTTAACCGAGATTGGTCGGTTGCTCAACATGACCCTATAATTATATCATGTCATTTTGTGTGTGTGGGCCAGGTGAACCGAGATTGGGCAGTTTGCCCCAAATGACCCTGACATTTTCTGTGGCCGTTGCAGGTGAACGGTCGGACGGTGGGTCAGCTGGCCACGGTGGGGGACGACCAGACCACCTTGTCCTTGGTGCTGCAGCTGAGGGAGGGGGACAGAGTGCGAGTGGAGGCCGTGTTTGCCAGCAACGTCACCACCGTTTTCGCTGACCAGGACACCCTGTTCTCGGGTTACCTAATCAGGGAGGAGATGGAGTAGTAGGTACTTTATAAGTCACAGAGGCGTCTCTATGAAATTCGGGTTGCTCCCACCTGGAGGGCGCAGTCGCAACCAGAGGCGCGCCACCCATTTAAAAAAAAAAATTTTGCATGCGATTTTTGTGTGACTGATGAGGGAGGGGGGGGGGGGGGGTAATTTCGACGAAATGTAGTAGTAGTAGTAGTAGTAGTAGTAGTAGTAGTAGTAGTAGTAGTGGAGTGTGTTGGATATCTTGTATTTTATGCACACCCACACACCCTATGTGAGTAGTGTTTGGTTATTTTGTAATTTAGGCAGGCAGGCACGCACGCACACGCACACGCACGCACACACGCACACACACACACACACACACACACACACACACCTCAAGTTTACGGACCTCAATCTCAAAGTCTGCTTCTTTCAGTTTTCATCATGTTCTTGAAACACCCCATCATGTTTACGACCCTCAATCTCAATGTCTGCTTCTTTTAGTTTTCATCATGTACTTTAAACACCCCCATCATGTTTACTACCCTCAATCTCAAATTCTGCTTCTTTCAGTTTTCAACATGTACTTTAAACACACACCACCCCATCATGTTTACTACCCTCAATCTCAAAGTCTGCTTCTTTCAGTTTTTCATCATGTACTTTAAACACACACCACCCCATCATGTTTACTACCCTCAATCTCAAAGTCTGCTTCTTTCAGTTTTCATCATGTACTTTAGAACCCCTTTCCCCTCATGTTGACGACCCTCAATCTCAAAGTCTGCTTCTTTCAGTTTTCATCATGCACTTTAAACACACACCACCCCATCATGTTTACTACCCTCAATCGCAAAGTCTGCTTCTTTCAGTTTTCATCATGTACTTTAAACACACACCACCCCATCATGTTTACTACCCTCAATCTCAAAGTCTGCTTCTTTTCAGTTTTCATCATGTACTTTAAACACACACCACCCCATCATGTTTACTACCCTCAATCTCAAAGTCTGCTTCTTTCAGTTTTCATCATGTACTGTAGAACCCCTTTCCCCTCATGTTGACGGCCCTCAGTCTCAAAGTCTGCTTCTTTCAATTTTCATCTTGTATTTTAGAACCCCTTTCCCCTCATGATGACGGCCCTCAGTCTCAAAGTCTGCTTCTTTCAGTTTTCATCATGTTCTTTAGAACCCCTTTCCCCTCATGTTGACGGCCCTCAATCTCAAAGTCTGCTTCTTTCAGTTTTCATCTTGTATTTTAGAACCCCTTTCCCCTCATGTTGACGGCCCTCGGTCTCAAAGTCTGCTTCCTTCAGTTTTCATCTTGTATTTTAGAACCCCTTTCCCCTCATGTTGACGGCCCTCGGTCTCAAAGTCTGCTTCCTTCAGTTTTCATCTTGTATTTTAGAACCCCTTTCCCCTCATGTTGACGGCCCTCGGTCTCAAAGTCTGCTTCCTTCAGTTTTCATCATGTTCTTGAAACACCCCCATCATGTTTACTACCCTCAATCTCAAAGTCTGCTTCTTTCAGTTTTCATATTTGTGCTTTAAACACACACCACCCCATCATGTTTACTACCCTCAATCTCAAAGTCTGCTTCTTTCAGTTTTCATCATGTACTTTAGACACCCCCATCATGTTTACAACCCTCAATCTCAAAGTCTGCTTCTTTCAGTTTTCATATTTGTGCTTTAAACACACACCACCCCATCATGTTTACTACCCTCAATCTCAAAGTCTGCTTCTTTCAGTTTTCATCTTGTACTTTAGAACCCCTTTCCCCTCATGTTGACGGCCCTCGGTCTCAAAGTCTGCTTCTTTCAGTTTTCATCTTGTATTTTAGAACCCCTTTCCCCTCATGTTGACGGCCCTCAGTCTCAAAGTCTGCTTCTTTCAATTTTCATCTTGTACTGTAGAACCCCTTTCCCCTCATGTTTACGACCCTCGGCCTCAAAGTCTGCTTCCTTCAGTTTTCATCTTGTATTTTAGAACCCCTTTCCCCTCATGTTGACGGCCCTCGGTCTCAAAGTCTGCTTCCTTCAGTTTTCATCTTGTATTTTAGAACCCCTTTCCCCTCATGTTGACGGCCCTCGGTCTCAAAGTCTGCTTCCTTCAGTTTTCATCTTGTATTTTAGAACCCCTTTCCCCTCATGTTGACGGCCCTCGGTCTCAAAGTCTGCTTCTTTCAGTTTTCATCTTGTATTTTAGAACCCCTTTCCCCTCATGTTTACGACCCTCAATCTCAAAGTCTGTTTCTTTCAGTTTTCATTAAAGAATAGATGGAATGTGTATACGTGTGGCTGGTGTTTTTCTTCAGCCTGGAGTATAATTATAGGCTAGGCCCCTATGTGGTTGCAAATTAAAAGTTAAACGGTCTGCCTTGGCGGAGTTAAGCTTTGTGCTGCTACTGTGTTATAGTGCTTTTGAGTTGATTTTGATCATCATTGTTTTTGTTCAGTTAGTGTTGAACATTTCAAACCAACGCTCACGCGCACATAATTATAATAATGATACACACATGTACACGCATGTAAACAACCACACACACACACACACACACACAGTGGCATACACGCGCGCGCGCGCACAAACACACACACACACACTTGCGCACACACACACACACACACACGCATGCGCACGTACACACACATGCATATATACTTCAATTACTTGCACACACATAGAATGAGACACACACACACAGTGACACACACATGCACGCACATGCATTTCCACACACACACATACACACACACACACACATACACACACACACACACACACACGCATGCGCACGTACACACACATGCATATATACTTCAATTACTTGCACACACATAGAATGAGACACACACACACACACAGTGACACACACATGCACGCACATGCATATACACACACACACATACACACACACACACACACACACACACACACACACACACACACACACGCATGCGCACGTACACACACATGCATATATACTTCAATTACTTGCACACACATAGAATGAGACACACACACACAGTGACACACACACACACACACACACACACACACACACATACACACACACACACACACACACACACACACACACACACACACACACACACACACGCATGCGCACGTACACACACATGCATATATACTTCAATTACTTGCACACACATAGAATGAGACACACACAGTGACACACACACATACAGTGACACACACACATACAGTGACACACACACACACAGTGACACACACATGCACGCACATGCATATACACACACACACATACACACACACACACACACACACACACACGCATGCGCACGTACACACACATGCATATATACTTCAATTACTTGCACACACATAGAATGAGACACACACACAGTGACACACACACAGAGTGACACACACACAGAGTGACACACACACACACACACACACACAGTGACACACACACACACACACGAACGCGCGCGCGCGCGCGCTAACACAGATACAGATACACAGAGCCAACCATTTCAGTGAGAAGTAAAATATCGTTCAAACAGAAATGGGAAAATAACAAGAGAGAGAGAATACGAATACGAATGTTTGATTGAGGGTAAAAAGGTTAAGCTACAATAGCTTACAAGAGAACGAGAGAGAGAGAGAGAGAGAGAGAGAGAGAGAGAGAGAGAGAGAGAGAGAGAGAGAGAGAGAGAGTACATGGACTGCTACACTACATACGATTCGCTGTCAATGCGATGCGATTGTGACGATGTGAGTCATGATTCAGTCGCGTGAAATACTTCCGTCAAAAACAACAACAATTCTACCACTGTCGCTCTACATTTGACTCAAAGTAGACCCATTACACGCCGGAATAGAAACTGTTCAGAAATAATTAAGGGGAGTAATTGCATGGTGTGTGGGAGTGATCTTGCCTAATGGTCGACTTACGGCGATTATTTGCCCGCCAGGGGGCATAACGCTCGAGTGGGGCCTATCGCGCTATATTCTTAGTTGGGCGTAGTGAGAGAGAGAGGGTTGGACTCTTCCCTATCTCTCTCTCTCTCTCTCTCTCTCTCTCTCTTTATCCCCAACTAAGAATATAGAGAGGATTAGCCCCACTCGAGCGTTGTGACACCTGGTGGGCAAAAGAGCCCGCTAAGTCGCTCATTCAATCGGTTAAACAGGGGAAGTCACTCTACCTTCCGCTCTCGTAGCCTATCGACTCCTGTGTTTGAGCCACGGACAGCTCGTGGTTTGAGCACACATACAGCACTTTAGAACACCGTGCGTCATTCTAAAAATTTAGGTCATTTACGTCACATGTTGCAAGTTTTATCAGTTTGTGGGCAACTGACCACCCCCTAATTTTGTTTTTATGAAAAAAAATATTTACAAGTCGCTGACTCGCACCCTGCGGTTTCAAGCTTCGACGCCATTGTTGCATTGTTGCTATGTCATTTGACCGAGTAATGGAGGTGAACAACTTTAATGTTCAAGAAGTGCTCTCCCCTAGGTTTTTTCTCTCCGAAAATCGTCTATTGTGCGTGACTCGATCGCATCGTCACAATCGCATCGCATTGACAGCGGAATCGTATGTTAGCAGGCCGTTTACAGAAACAGTGAGGGATGAGTCGGAAGAGGAAGGAGATAGGCCTATTGGAGAGAGAGAGAGAGAGAGAGAGAGAGAGAGAGAGTGAGAGAGAGAGAGAGAGAGAGAGAGAGAGAGAGAGAGAGAGAGAGAGAGAGCGAGAGCGAGAGAGAGAGAGAGAGTGAGAGAGAAAGAGAGAGAGAGTGAGAGAGAACTCAGAACTCAGAACTATTTTAATGTACATCGGCCATGGGCCACAATACATTGTTATGGGAGGAAGGGACAGGGTTAGTATATTAATACTATAATAATTATATTAAACGTCATTCAAATATCCACAGAAATTAAACTAATCAAAAGGAATACAGTACACAAAATCAAATAATGACATTTAACTTCTTACATATTTCATGTTAAGTACATCATTAAGTTAGCTCATTTAATTATGGTCTATGTATAAACAAACTAGTTAATATGCCTACTATGTATTTCAATTCAGAATTAGCATACATATTTACAAAAGCAAAGCCTTTTTTCGTCTGTTAATTGCGTGAAACACAAACCGAGATACGTTGAATCAGTGACATATACTAGTGGCTGTAAGAATAACGTGACTGGGGAGAGTTGCTGACTGTTTCAGGAATTTACTTCTCAAATCACTGTAGAAAGAACAGTTAAACAAAAAGTGAGAGAGAGAGAGTGAGAGAGAGAGAGAGAGAGAGAGAGAGAGAGAGAGAGAGAGAGAGAGAGAGAGAGAGTGAGAGATGAGAAGAGACACAGAGAGAGAGAGAGAGAGAGAGAGAGAGAGAGAGAGAGAGAGAGAGAGAGAGAGAGAGAGAGAGAGAGAAAAAACTTGAAAACTTAAACTTTATTTTCCAAGGATATAGATTTTAGGCAACGCCTATTCTTCCAATCTGTCCTTCATACATATATACTTAACACAAAAGACAAACATGGCAAGGCATACTATTACGCATACAGAGCTGAATACAAAGGTAGCAAAGCAGTTGATATTATGAAACATAGATAGGCTGAAATATGGGATTATAACAGTTGCATAATTTTTAATACTCGCGCGTGCATATAAGCATGCAACCATACTTACACACTTGCGCGCATGTATATAAAGGAAACACACATTATATAACAGGGCAATATATATACATTCATCATCTAGGGTATGTAACAGGTAACAATTTGCATTAAATTGAGGACAATATTGATAACATAATTAGGCACATTGTAGGCAAATAGTTAACTAATAGAATGAAATTAATACATACTAACATCGGCATAAGCATCTAGCATATCAGGAGATATGACCCTGGGGGGTAAATGAGCTTAAGGAGGGTCGAATGTAAGTGTCTTTCGAAGATTCGTTTTGAAGGCTGAGATAGAGGAGCATAGTTTAATGTCACACGGAAGGGAGTTCCATATGAAAGAACCCGAGAAGGTAAAGCTCGACTTAAATTTATCAATTCTTGTTTGTGGTAAAATATAATTACTTGAACCATAACGTTGTGAGGCTTGTGTAACTAGATTTTTCAGATATTGTGGAGCTAAGAAGTAGTGTACTTTGTACATGAGAATGGCTTTATTGTAGCTAAGCTGTGATTGCAGTGGAAGTATGTTTAACTGGACTTGTTTTTCAAATGTACTGAGTTCAGGATCAGGAAGAATTATTTTGGCTGCCATTTTGTACATAGAATTGAGTTTCAATAGGTGACAATTAGCTGCAGAGTCCCAAACTACAGATGCGTAATTAATGTGCGAGAGACAGTGGGCATGAAAAAACATTTTGCGTGCATCTATATCTATGAAGGGTGTAAGTTTCTTTAGTAGGAATAGGCTGCGTGCAAGTTTATGTGTCATTTTTTCAATATGGGATTGCCATTTTAGTTCGTTGTCTATTATCACTCCTAGGACTCGGTGCTCGCGTACTTGGTCTATGGCATTGTCATTAATATAAATATTTAAAACTAGAGGTTATTTCTGATGCTTTTGTCTTGAAGTAACAACATGCTTTTGGTTTTGCTTGGATGGAAGACCATACGGTTTTGGCTACACCAATCAGAGACATCATGTAAAGCTGACTGAAGAGAGATTTGAATCGAAGGTAGGTTAGTTGCACAAGAATGGAGAGAAGTGTCATCAGCAAAGAGATCACATGAGACAGAGTCTCTTAAATTGCTACAATTCGGAAATTATTTGAGCTACAGTCTTGATATTGTGCACATTTTCTAATCTCAACACGTTCTTTACATGGACATACTTTTTAAAACTGCATTTTATGAATCAGTTATTGCCTGGTACCACCTAATAATAATAATCATCATAACAATAATAATAATAACAATAATAATGATAATAATAATATTAATAATAATAATAATGAATAATGCTTATATTATAATTATGTCCATGTGTCAATTATCTTGATAGCTAATGAAAGGATCATTTACACATTTACAGCGCATTCCGGTTTAAAAACGTGGGGGGGGGGGGGGGAGAGCAAGAAGGGGAAGAGGAGAAGGGGGGGGGGGGGGAGTCAGAACTTAATGTTGCACATTAATTCACGTCTGGCTATGTAAGAAGAAGAAGAAGAAGAAGAATGCAGGCCTACACTTATATAAGTGTATATATATATATATATTTTTTAGTGGATGACCAGTAACAAGCTGAAACTGAACAGTGAAAAGACCCAGGTGATGCCTGTTGGCACCTCCTCTTCCCTGAAGAAAGTTAAAACAGATTCCATCAATATTGTTGGATCTGAATTGCCATTTCGGAAGACTGTTAAGTACCTCGGTGTCTCCCTCGATCAAACCATGTCGATGCAGGAGCAAATATCTAGTGTTTGTCGTGCATCTTTCTTAGAGCTAAGGCGTATCGCCTCCATCAGACCCTTCCTGTCCAGAGATGCTGCTTGTTAGACTGATTTCTGCCTTCGTGTTGTCCAGATTGGACTACTGTAATTCGATGTATGCTGGGCTTCCAGCAGAACAGATTTCACGCTTACAGAGAGTGCAGAACAGTGCTGCTCGGCTTGTGCTTGGCAAAAGAAAGCGTGATCACATCACACCTCTTTTGGCTGAGCTCCACTGGCTTCCTGTCAAATTCCGCTGGCAGTTCAAGATGGCTACTCTCGCTTTTCGTCACTTTGACAAAACTCTTCCTCACTACCTCTCTTCTTCTCTCTGCACCTACCAAAGCTCTCGTACTCTTCGTTCTTCTTCCCAGAAACTTCTTAAAGTTCCTAAGCGGTCCTTGAAATCTTCGGGTGAGAGGGCGTTTAGTTTTGTTGCACCAAACGTTTGGAATTCTCTCCCTGACCATACCCGTAACCAGTCCACTCTTCCTTCCTTCAAGTCCCAACTAAAGACCCACTTCTTCAGGAAAGCTTTCTCTCTGCAAAGTCTATGATCCTTTCCCCACTCTTGTTTTCCAGCTCATTGAAGACGTTGAGTTTGAGGTTAACGCGTGCGCGTGTGTGTGTATGGGGTGGGGGTGGGGAGTAGGGGGGCAGGGGTGGGGATGGGTGGGGGGGGGGGGGGAGTGGGGGAATGGTTGGGGTGGTGGTGTTGAAGGGACGTGGGTGTTGGTGTGTTGTGTTATGATTATATGCAATGCATTCTCTAATATGTATTCATTTTCATAGAGATGTATGGTGAGGATGCGTGGGCCAGTTTGTTAGAAATGTTTGTACGAATGGTGAGTGAAAAGCGCATTGAGTTGCTTTGCAAGATTATGCGCTATATAAGCATTATTTAATTATTATTATTATATATAGATACTTAGCGCTTATTCTCCTAACGTTGCTCTAGGCGCTTCACAAAGGAATTAAAAGCTTGGGAGTAAAAACCCTGAATGAAAATGAAAAAAATAACACACAAATGAGTAGGAGCAATACGAAACAGAACCACAACAGGGCTGGACCTACGTTTTAACCCTTTCGCCGCCAGCCATTTTTTAGCCAAAATTTTCGATTACACTTACATGGATCAGAGAAAAGATTTCGTCAGCAATCTTGGGGATTCCTCTGTGACATGTTTAAAATAAGGCCTATCCTTACCTCTTACAATCAAGAACACAAGATCGTTGGATAACAGACCCAGATTTTAAGGCTTTCTATGAAATGGGTATAAATCATTATGGTGCAAAAATGCGATATTGGCGGTGAAAGGGTTAAGGGGTGGTGGGTTAATTCATCGAAGGTGCAAAGCATCAAGACCCCCATGGGGGGGTCCAGGGGCATGCTCCCCCGGAAACGTTTTAAATCCGAGAAGCAAAACAGTGCAATACTGGTCATGAAATAGCGGACTAATGCCATTACTGTTCATACCCCTATTGAAACATGTTTTGAACCATTAAGCGGAATTACACATCATGCTGCATTTAAAAAAAAAAAAACAAAAAAACTCTCTCTCTCTCTCTCTCTCTAATCTCTCTCTCTCTAATCTGTCTCTCTCTCTCTCTCTCATCTGTCTCTCTCTCTCTCTCTAATTGTCTCTCTCTCTCTCTCTCTCTGTCTCTCTCTCTCTAATCTGTCTCTCTCTCTCTCATCTGTCTCTCTCTCTCTCTCTCTCTACTCTCTCTCTCTCTCTACTCTCTCTCTAATCTGTCTCTCTCTCTCTCTCTCTCTCTAATCTCTCTCTCTCTCTCTCTCTCTCTCTCTCTCTCTCTCTCTCTCTCTCTCTGTGTGTGTAATCTCTCTTTAACCTTTACCGGATCATGCTTTTGACTACACGGACACGATGGCGGGGGTCTTCCACGACCCCCTACTCAGCAAAGAGCAAATTCCGAGGTGTTTATCCCTGTCCGGATGGCGGGGGTCTCCCACGACCCCTACTTGTCAAAGAGGCACCATGTGTTTATCCCTGTCCGGATGGCGGGGGTCTCCCACGACCCCTACTCAATGCACTGCAGTGCTCTTTAACCCTTTCACCGCCAGCCATATTTCAGCCCAAACTTTCCATTAATTTTACCTGGGTTGAGAACAAAATCCATCTGCAGTATTGGGGATTCTCCTGTGACGTATATAAAATAAGGTCTATCCTTACTTTCCCAAAACTAAGACAATAGGGTCTTTGGATAATAGACCCCACTTTGATGCCTTGTAGTGACATGAGTGTTAAATCACTGTGGTGCTAAAATGCGACTTTGGCAGTGAAAGGGTTAAAGTAGGGGTCGTGGGAGACCCCCGTCATCCGGACAGGTATATCAAAATTACGCGTCATATTACGTCATTTATATTTGATACACATTAATGAAATTTAACACACTTAAAGCCATTTACGTGTTTGACAAAGTCATGAAATTTCATGAAGATTGCTTAAATAGTTTTAGAGATATAACATGTTTTGTGCGTCAAGGGGTCGTGGGCGACCCCAGAAGTCCGGTAAAGGTTAAGTATATTACTTTGCACTTTTGGGGTGTGTTGTTGCTTCTTTTCACTTTATTTACCTTCTTTTTTTCTTCTTCTTGAGAACAGGATAATCACAAGCAAAACAAAAACCAACTCTCATCAAGCTTAGGGGAAGACGGGGTAAAAAAAAGCCCATGGGCGGGTAAGAAGCCCATGCCAAGATCTCTCATGAAATGAAGCAAATTTCTAGTCACATTTTCCCCATGAGACGAGTGTTAATGTTTAGCATTCGTCTCATGGGCAAATTTGACTGATATTTTCTTTATTTCATGAGAGATCATTGGCATGGGCCTCTTACCCGCCCATGGGCTTTTTACCCCGTCTTACCCTATTCCTTTGTCCGGAATCAAGATAACTTTGACTCGACTTGACGCTTCAACATCGCACGGTAGCATCAATCCTCTCCATCAACGCATCCACAAAACCATCGTCGCCCTGGTCCCCATCCCCATCCCCATCCCCATCCCCACCTCCACCACCATCCTGACTCGGAGGACGACGAACCAGGAAATTACCACCACCTCGCTCTTCCAGGTACACCATCACTTCAGCAGGGAACCGGGACCAGTCTACCCTCTCCAGCAACACGGGGACGATAACCCGTCGATGCGTGTCCTCCTCGTGGAAAACGGCCATGTTGAATTCGAGCTCTCGCTCGTAGGAGGGGAAGAAGTGGGCGGAGAAGAGGGTCAGAGTCTTCCGGGCCCCTAGAACCACCCGGGGAATGATGTCTTTGATGGGGTGCCCTGGAGAGTGGTTTTTAAACAAATGTTTTAAAGCAAATTGTGTTGATTGACTTTGGTTGAAACGATCAAACAGAAAGACAATTAGAGCAACAACAAGCTCGAAGCTTATACCGTGCTCCTTAACCCTTTCACCGCCAGCCATTTTTTCAGCAAAATATTTCCATTAAACTTACCTGGGTAGAGACAAAAATCTGTCTGTAATAATTGGGGATTCCTCTGTGACATATTTAAAGTAAGGCCTATCCTTACCTCCCAAAATTAAGAGAATAGGGTCTTTGGATAACAGGCCCTGATTTGATGCTTTTTAATGACATGGGTGTTAACCCTTTCACCGCCAATGTTGCATTTATGCACCACAATGGTTTGACACCCATGTCACTAAAAGGCATCAAATCAGGGCCTGTTATTCAAAGACCCTATTTTCTCAATTTTGGAAGGTAAGGATAGGACTGTTGTTGTTGTTGTTGTTGTTGTTGTTGTTCCCTGGCTTAACGACTCCAGGGATTATCCCAACAGCCAGAGCACTTAAGCAATTCAGTATAAATGCACCAGCTAGGGAAGAGAACATTACGTGTGTGACCGTTTTTGATTAAGGATAGGACTAATGTTATACATGTCACAGAGGAATTCCCAATATTACTGACAATAATTTTCCTCTACCCAGGTAAGCTTAATGGTATTTTTGTTTGCTGAAAAATGGCTGGCGGCGAAAGGGTTAAATCAATGTGGTGCAAAAATGCGACGTTGGCGGTGAAAGGGTTAAATTAATGTCATAATTGCACAATTGATTGAACAGATGGAGACTGCATTTAAACCAAGTAATATATAAACAACTGGGAATTCAAAACAGTTGATTGACTTTGTTGAAACAAACTTTGTTTGTTTTTTAAAATTCAATGTCAAGTAATACATTATAATACAACAAAAATACTGTGAGAAAACTTGAACTTTATTTCTCAAGGGTAAAGATTTCACGCAACGCAGCAGCACAAGCTTAAAGACCCCCCACGTCACGTGTCACATTCCCTCTTACGCTAGGAAGATTTACTAAGATTTCGTACCAGCTATAAGAGAGGGAAACCACGTGAAAACCGTGATTTTGACACGTGACGTGGCGGGTCTTGAAAGCTAATTAAGTGTGCTCGTTAAGATGCCCGTTCCACGCCTGATTGATTGATTAGTTGGTTGATTGATTGATTTGTTCATTGATTGATCATTAATTGATTCATGCATTGATTCATTCAATACAAAATCGAACCAAGCATGCAGTCAATCCGTAAACCAAGACGTTAATCAATCATTCAATCAATGGTTCAACTTGACCGATTGATCAGCCAATCAATCAATAATTACTCGATTAATTATCTCCTTGATGTGATGGTCACCTTTCTCATCAGTCAGAGTCGACCAGTCAGTCGAGTCTGCAAATCCATCCATCAATCATCATTCCATTCATCCATCATCATCCCATCCATCTAGCATCATCCATCCATCCAATCCAGAGATTGTCAACAGAGAGGAAGTAGCACATTCCTAATGATCAATCAATCCATCCATCCATCCATCAGTCAGTCAATCGGTCAATAAGTCCATCAACATAGCAATAGGTCATCCAGAAATTCTATCTTAGAGAAGATGTAACAAATTCCCTATGCTCTATAATTCAATCAATCAATCAGTCACAGTTGTTCCTGGAGAAACTTTCAGGTTGTTGTTTTTATAGTATAGTATAGTAGAGCATAGCATAGTGTAGTATAGTATAGCATAGTGTAGCATAGCATAGAGTAGTGTAGTGTAGTGTAGCATAGCATAGTGTAGTGTAGTGTAGTGTAGTATAGTATACTAGTATAGTATAGTGTATAGTATAGTATAGTGTAGTGTAGTATAGTATAGTATACTAATGTAGTATAGTGAGACTATTTAGAAACTTTCTGGTATAGTATAGTATAGCTTAGTATAGAATAGTATAGTAGAGGGACTGGCTTCATCAGCCAAGGCCTCGCGGCCTATCAAGCGTCCCCTTCGTACTTTTCATAAATATGGGTTGCGCTTGCGCACTCATAATTTCCATTCAAATTTATTCATCATAATCATATTAAAATTTGGACACCTGTCAAGAAGATTTTAAAATAGGTTAGTATTTTGTGCTTCTTTCACTTGGACTGGAAGAGCATTCCAAACTTGTGCAATTCGGTTAGAAAGTGAGTTTTTTCTCAAGTTAGTATTGCTGTGTTGTTGGGTGTCCGGACTTTTCCCACCCGGACTTTTCCCACCTAGGACTATTCCCACCCGGACTTTTCCCACCTAGGACTATTCCCACCCGGACTTTTCCCACCTAGGACTATTCCCACCCGGACTTTTCCCACCTAGGACTTTTCCCACCTAGGACTTTTCCCACCCGGACTTTTCCTACCTAGGACTATTCCCACCCGGACTTTTCACACCCAATTGAACAAACTTCTGTTTATTGCATGTAATTTCCGACTATGACTGCCAGATACAAACAGACGTTTGTGTGCTTACTTTTTGCTATCATAATAGTAGGATGGCAATGGATAAGATAATATATAAGATAATCAGAGACAATTTTCTCTTCCTTTCTATGCCCCCCCCCCTCTCTCTCTCTCTCTCTATCTCTTTCTTTATCTGTCTGTATCCCCCCTCCACCCCCCACCCCCCTCTCTCTCTTACAGACATAAACACACACTCCTAGGTGGGAAAAGTCAAGGTGGGAAAAGTCTGGTGGGACAAATCCGGGTGGGAACAGTCCGGTAATCGTTTTGTTGTTGTTTGTCAAGCCAACCTTTACATTTATTACTTTTCATAAACAACAGTATGTAAGAAAATGAGTTATATTCAGTCAAGAGTGTCAGGTTTTCACTCATGAGCATTTCTATTTATGTTTGCGATAATAAGTGTATTATTTAAGAACATTTTCTACTAAATAAGTTGCATGGTACTGTTCAAACAAAAATATGTTTTTCCATAAATATGATGAAAGAAATGCATTAACATACTACGAAGAACATACAGCCACAATATTTGTTTAAAAGAAATGCTTGGTTGTAGTTTTTATCTAAGATTTCTAGATTCCGTCATTTAACTAAACAGCCCAAATATGTGTGCAACGAAACAGCTGTGTAGTCAGCCAGTCGACCCATCCATCTATCCATATGTCCATCAATCAGTCAATCAATTAATCGATACTGCGATAACTGATCCAGATATTCAATCTTAGAGATGACGTAACAAATTCCCAAAGAACCAACCCATCCATCCATCCATCAATCAGTCTATCAATCAATCAATCTACATTGCGATAACTGGTCCAGGTATTCAGTTTTAGAGATGACGTAACAAATTCCCAATGAACCAACCCATCCATCCATCCATCCATCCGTCCATCAATCAATCAGTCAGTCACTCAACCAATCACTGACTCAATCAATCAATCAGTAAGTCAGACAATCAATCAAAACAGCAACAACTCATTCAGACAATCATTCTATCATTGAGACGATGTAACAAATTAAATTCCCATTGGTCTATCAATCAATCGACCAATCAGTCAATCCGTCAGCCAATCAATAACTCAATCAGTCAGTCAATCAATCACTTAACCAATTAGTCATTCAATCAATCACTCAATCTATCAACCAGTCAGTCAGTCAACCAATCAAAATAGCAGCAACTCATTCAGACAATTCATTCTATCTTTGGGATGATGCAACAAGTTAAATTCCATTTGGTCTTTCAATCAATCAATAAATCAAACAATCGATCCATCCATCCATCCATCCATCAACTCACCAGGAAAGTCGATCTCGGAGATGAAGTAGCTCATTCCCCTAATATCCATCGCCGGTCTCAGAACGTTCTGGACAAACAAGCGGATTCTGGGGTCGTCCTCATCGAAAGAGATGAACACGTCTCTTCTGGAGCAGCCCTGAGGCTGAGGGTGACCTTCTTCTATCTGTTGGAGGTAGCAGAGGTAAGGGTGGCGGTAGCGACTCAGTCCCATGTAGTAGAAATAACGCAGGTGCCATCGCTTGTAGTGAAGCGTTCCTGCATGGAAAGGCGAAGGGGGGAAATTTGGTTCGATACTGTGAGGTATAGACTATTATACTTTAGGGAAATAAATGTGAATTAAAACAAGCGCGAAATCGCAATAGTTTGTGGCACGCGGTCTATTTTTACCACTCCAATCATGAGTCACCTCCCCTGGCTTTTCAATAATTTTAATCTGTAAACCAGAATGTTATCTCTGCACCCTTTCGTAACTTTTTATATCTTTTGGAAAACATTTAAAACTATGTATCCTACTTATACTCATCAAAAGAAGCACCGCATACTCGTCGTGTCTGTTGTAGTGTCTGTATTACGTATGTTTATTATTTTGTACGCTTTTAAAATACATCATTTTAAAGTGCGGCCTCAATTTGAAGCGTAGCCTCGATTTGAAGTGCGACAATTTTGGACCGACAGACAGACAGACAGACAGACAGACAGACCGACAAAGTGAGTTATAGGTTTGTGGCTTGAGCCACAAACAAAAAACACCTCAACAACAGCGAGAACAAGAACAAGGAGAACAGCAGCATCAGGCAGCAGCAGAGGTTAGTAGCAGCAGCAATAAGAACAACAACAGTGTATTGGTGAATACAATCCTATCTAAACCACCACCACCAACAACAACAACAGACGGGGACATTCCGCTATCGCTACGTATCGATAATACTACCAAGATAACCAGTACGGCTACTACTACATATCGATAACACTACCGGGCTTAATCACTACGGCAACTAAGGGTTAGGGTTAGGGCTAAAATAGAGTTAAACTTAGGTAAGGAATAGGGTTAGGTCACGAAAAGGGTTCGGGCTAGGGTTAGGGTTAGTCTGTCGGAATTCAAACTGGCAGATTGGCACAGTCATCATCCATTGTTCTCTATGGGTAGTAGTGGTAACAACGGGTAGTTCTTTCGATACGTAGCGATAGCGCTATGCACCCCAACAGACCCTTAATGGAAAGACCTGACCGTGACTAACGACTCGTGAGACCCACATACTGATATAGTAAAAAAATAACACACATGCCACCGCTTTATAGTGAAGCGCTCTGAAAGGCAAGAAGAAATTTGGTTGTTACAAATTTTTTTTTAAAGTAGAACTAATGACAGCTGCAACAAGAACGAAAATAGCAGCAGCAACAACAACAATAACAACGGTGCAGTGGTAATCAAGAGAACCATGCAGTGATTTAAAATCAAACAAGTTGCGCATGCGTGCCAGACTTTACGTAGAATGCAGACGAAAATGCACATGTCAAAGGCAACATGATTATTTTTAGATGACTTCATCGAGCAACAAAATGGACTGCAATCTCAAGACATTGAAATTCGATTTCGACAACCTGGAAGAATACCATAGCAATTCCCCTTTGCACTACAAATGCACTATTTCAATAGAGACATAAAGGTTTAACTGAAAATTAGGAACGGAACAGTAGGAACATAGGATTAAGCAGAATTCACACATTACTTACCGAGTACAACCAACACGACCAGAAGAGTTGCCAGCATAGCTATAGCCACAGTAAGAAAACGTTTCCCTTGGCACTGCAACCACAAGAAATCCAACTCCTGCTTCAAAATCTCAAACCTTATCTCACTTCCATTATTCAGAGAACATGTGTACTTATCTACATGGTGCAACCGCACTTTAGTTGTTCTCGCAACCCAGAACCAGAAATCCAGAGCCTCACATCCGCAGGACAGAGCATTCTGGTACAGATCAACTGTCAGTGTTTCTTCGTTGGACCTTTCTGATATCGTGTCCAAATCCTCCATCAGTTGATGCTGCAGGTAACCAAAGTTATTGTCGGACAAATCCAGAAACGTCAAGGAAGTCATGTGCCCGATGCATGGCTGGAAACGACTCATCGCATTGCGCGCTAGCGAAAGAGTCTTCAGCTTTCCTTGACCTTTGAACGCGGACGTGGACAAATGCTTGATGTAATTGTCAGCCAGGTTGAGAACCTCGAGATTCTGGAGTCTGCCGAATGATCGGCCCTCCAGGTCATTGGCTAAAGAGTCTCCCATGAAATTCCTCTGCAGGTACAGGTGCGTGAGGCTGGGCATGTCCTGGAAGAAGTCGGGGCTAAGGTAAACGGCAAAGTTGTTGGAGAGATGGAAATGACGAAGCGTGGTCAACCCCAGCCAGGGTCCGATGAAGCAGGGCAGTCTGTTACTGGACAGGTCCATTACCTCCAGGCTGTTGGTCAGGAACTGGAGCCTGGGCAGAATATAGTCCAGGTGCATATCACTGCCCAGAACAAACTTCAGCGTTGGGGGCAAAGGCACGTTGTCATCCAGAAATCTGACAGTAACGTTATCAAGTGTACCACGAGTATCGCCATTCATTGCTGTTTGGTTTGTTAACATTGTCTTATCAGGAATCAATGTGGAATGGTTTGTTTTCTGGAAAGGAATGGAGTTGTTGATCAAAAAGTCCTTTAAGCCCCTCAAGACTTGATACAGACGTTCTTCTTCAGTTTTCCTGAACTGTGGGTCCAAACAGATTGACGGGTCTACCTTGATTCTTTGTGCACGTGTGCCATATGTCCCTGTTTTGTGCACAAGTGAAGGATCTTTCTTCCCATCTAGAAAAGGCGGCTTTCTGGGAGGATTTTTCGACGTTGATGCCGCTTTGTTTCCAAGCAAAATAGGGTTAGGGTTATGAAATTTGTGAAGATGCCGCAAAACAGTTCCAGCTGTACTTGTGGTATTTTGTAAATGTGCATTCATGTTCCCTGTCTTAACGACCTTCGACAAGATGTCGGTTTTATCAGCTGAATCATACTTATCAGTTTTGTATTGGATGACTTCACTTTTGGAGTGATTAGTAACATGTTGAGGCTCTCTGTGTGTTAAACTTGGACTATCATTGCTGGCTCCACTATTGATTAATTCCGTGTTATTCTTGAGTGATGTAGAACCGGCCATCTTCTGAAATCCAGTGTCGCTGTTTTCTCTTGTAGACCTTGTACCTTCATTCATCTGTGTCTGCCGGAAAACACTGCCCACCTTCCTTTCACCTTCTCGTATAAACGTTGAAGAAAAATGATTCTGCTTGCTGATCTGCACAGTTTCTATATGAGGCAGCAGAAAAATTCCGCGTATGAAGGTTACATTGATGAGTCTGTTGTCCATGAACGACAAATACCTCAAACTTGTGGGCAGATTGGAAATAGCTTGGGGGTCAATGTCGTAGGCTTTTATGCCATCAACTTTGAACTGTTCCAGCCAGGTATAGCCAAGGTACTGAAAATACTCGGCCTTGATTTTGATGTTCACCACTCTGTGGTCATAGGAGATGTTGAGCACCTTAACCTGTGTGAACTGAAGACTTTTAGAAGCCTCCATGAATGCGGGCAGAGAGAAGAGGCGGCAGTTGAACAGGTCTAAACTATAAAGCATCGGCAGATGAGAGAAAGCGTTACTGTGAATGCTCGTCAAGTCACAGCCACTCATGTTGAGACTCAAAGGCCTGCTGGTGTTGATGGAAGCGAAGAATGTCTCCGACAGCTCGGTGAATTTACAGAAGCCGGTTTCATCGCTGATGTACAACTCTTCAAGCTGCCGCAACCCTGCAAACCCCGCACCCAGATCGACATTGTTCGACAAACCGTCCATCCGCAACGTCCTCAATGACCCCAGAGTGGACAAAGCCTTATCAGGGTAGGTCATCTTGGGGCTGACCACGTGCATCTGGTTCTGGAGGTCCAGATAGATCAGAGCGGTGAGATCCTTGAAAACATCACCGGGAAACGTTCCTGGGCAATAAGGCAGCAGGTTGGTCTCTAAGGACAACCGCAGCAGACGGGACAAACCACTGAAGGACTGATTCTCCAGTTTGTTGATGCGGTTGTGGCTCAGGTCCAGTGTTTCCAGCAGAGGAAAACGGATGAAGGACGAAGAGGGCACAGATGACAGAAGATTGTTCGACAGGTTCAGTGAGAGCAAGGAGGAGGGAAGGTCTCTGGGAACCTGAGTCCATCCGAGATGGGAGCAGTCGGCGGAAACGACCTTTCCTTCCTTTGTCGTTGAGCACGTGCAGTTTGTTGTTGCGGTGATGACCTTGACCCTCAGTGTCAATGTCAAGGCCATGACCGTAACTAGTAAGGTGAGGTTGATGACGAGGCTGGTCATGGCGACAGCGGGGGGAAAAGGGGGCGAAAATTCCAGACCATTTCTGTAAAAAGAAAAACAAAATGGATAATTGGACTGGAGATTTACGTTTTCAAGATCACAGTTCAAGGCTAAAGTCAACAAGTTAAAACAAAGTCGTGACTTCTTTTGTTTCTGTGATTAAATCTTTTGTTTTGGGGTTTTAATTTCGACTTTGTTTTAATTTGTTGTGAATTTTACTGAACGCAGCTGTCCTCTTCGTTTGTACAGTCAACAAGGTTATACAAATTGGAAAGAATAATCGGGAATGGGATGTCGGCTCCCTTACTAAATTTGATTGGAATCCATCCAGTATGCATAGTTTGGGGTTAGAAATTTGTGTCTCTCACACACACACACACACACACACACACACACACACACACACACACACACACACACACAGAGAGAGAGAGGGAGAGAGAGAGAGAGGGAGAGGGAGGGGGGGAGAGAGAGAGAGAGAGAGAGAGAGAGTGAGAGAGAGAGAGAGAGAGAGAGAGAGAGAGAGAGTACGAATACGAATGTTTATTGATGGTTAATAGATAAGCATAAGGTTTTTTACACCATGCCCTCGAAAATATAAAAACAAGTCCAAATGAAAAAAAAAGTTGAACAAACATGAAAAAAGGAGAGGAAAAGAGAGAGAGAGAGAGAGAGAGAGAGAGAGAGAGAGAGAGAGAGAGAGAGAGAGAGAGAGAGAGAGAGAGAGAGAGAGAGAGAGAGGCAGACAGACAGACAGATATATGCACATACTAACAGACAGATAGACGGATAGACTAATATAGAAATACCCTTTTTATTTCATTTTTGTAGCCCAAGGACAAAAAAAGGGTAATTTACGTTAGCCCATAATTTGGCTAACAAAGAACTGCTTCGTGTTTACCCATATTCGCTGTCAGTGTGCCTTCATTGCAATAAATGAAACACGATGTGCATGGGCAATTTTGAAAATAAAATGTAAATATGATTGCTTAACCACCCAACACACACACCACCACCAGCACCACCCGTTGCTTCCTGCTTTATAAGTATAGGTTGCCGCACATGACGCATGCTAGGTCTAATTCAATCGGTCAAACAGGGGAAATTACTCTACCATCAGATAGACCCCCAGCTCTCGCCTCGAATGTTTGAGCTCAGCAGACATACAACGCTTAGAACACCGCGTGCGTCATTCTAAAATTGATGTCATTTATACATTTTACGTCACATTTTGCAAGTCTTATCAGATTGTGGCCACTGGCCACCCCTAATTTTTCTAAAAAAAAAGAATGTTTGCAAGTCGCTGACTCGCATCCTGCGGTTTCAAGCTTCGACGCCATTGCTGCATTGTTGCTATGATATTTGACCGAGTAATGGAGGTGAACAACTCTAATTTTCGCGAAATGCTCTCCCCTTGTTTTTTTCCGAAAATCGTCTATTCGTGTCATCCATCCCGCCGGTGGCACAACACGGCCTACTCCTACCGAATTGTAGTCCTTGATGTATGTATGTATGTGTGTGTGTGTGTGTGTGTGTGTGTGTGTGTGTGTGTGTGTGTGTGTGTGTGTGTGTGTGTGCGTGCGTGTGCGTGCGTGTGTGCGTGTGTGTGTGTGTGTGTGTGTGTATTTTGTATTAACAGTCTCACTTATTTTTAATGTTTATATTCATTGATACTTGTCTTCATGTAAAATTGATTATTCTTGGCTTGTCTTTAATGTGTATGTTTATCTGTATGTTAGTGCTTAGCGCTTTGAGCTCCCTGCAAAGGGAGTTAAGCGCTCTATAAATAACCAGTATTATTATTATTGTTGTGGAAATAGGAAAAGAGGGGGGGGGGGGGACTATTTTTTTCAGTGCGCATGTGTTGCTTTAAAGACCCACCAGATCATGTGTCTAAATCACGGGTTTCACGTGTTTTCCCTCCTATTATAGCTGGTAAGAAGTCTTGTTTTGACCAGGTTTGACTCCCGTA
Organism: Phymorhynchus buccinoides; assembly: GCA_017654935.2. Classification (NCBI taxonomy): domain Eukaryota; kingdom Metazoa; phylum Mollusca; class Gastropoda; order Neogastropoda; family Raphitomidae; genus Phymorhynchus; species Phymorhynchus buccinoides. The sequence continues at coordinate 13,689,933 of CM065712.1, read as the reverse complement.
CAAAATGCCCCCAAATTCAAAGCGAAACATTTTAAAGAGCAGCCTCAATTTGAAGTCGGGGACATTTGCATACATGTGGGTTACAGCTACCCAGAAGGGAAAAAAAACCAACAAGGAACGTAATCGTGGTAGGGGAAGACGGGGTAAAAAGCGCATGTGCGGGTAAGACGCCCACCCCAATTATCTCGTGAAATAAAGAAAATTTAAGTCAAATTTGCCCATGAGACGAATGCTAGACATTAACGCTCGTCTCATGGGCAAAATGAGACTGAAATTTGCTTCATTTCATGAGATAATTGGGGTGGGCTTCTTACCCGCCCATGCGCTTTTTACCCCGTCTTCCCCTACGTCAGTTAAAGGGGGAAGTAACCACTGAAATATAAGCTCTGAAAATAGACTGATAACACACGGCAGGCCACTTGGCAGTGAATGTCTTTGGATTTGGTGAGAGTGATTTGCGATGTAGGCCTACTACTGGGGCGAAGAATGCCATTCGCCCACGGTGCTAGAAGAGTTAACGTATGTACGCGAGATCTTGTGCATGCGTTCGCAACACCTCGGTTGGATTATTTAAAAAAAATTATAGTCCCATCTTCGAAAGACTTCCGGCGCCACCCAACTGACGCTTGACCTTGGCTTTGAGGATGGACAGTCGACTGGCTAAGGGGATGTGTTTAAGGTCCTGAATGCAGTAACCAGCACTAAAAGTCAGGATACGGATACTTAAAGACCCACCACGTCACGTGTCAAAATCACGGTTGTCGAAACATGGTGTTTTACGTCCTCTCGGTCTGGAACAGACACATATGGGACATTTGTAAATACAAAGATGGTGGGAACGATACTGGAGGCTATGCCCGGAGGCAGTGCGAAACCAGTCAAGTCCCAATATTTTAATAATACAGATAGGTGTAGCGGTAACCACGCC
>CM065712.1:13671505-13684005 GCA_017654935.2 Phymorhynchus buccinoides | reverse complement strand
ATATGTTTATTTATGTGCATTTCCAAAGGCTTAGATAGGGTAGATAAAATAGAAATGGGCCTGTAATTGGAAGGATCTTCGCAATCACCTGACTTGTGGATTGGTATTATTTTGGCTACTTTAAAAGCTTTGGGAATACGATTTTTTGAAATACATAGGTTGTAGACATATGTGAGTGTTTCAGCAATTACATGGGCAGATAACTTCAGTATCTTAGCATCAATTCCATCAATGCCTCGCGTGTTTGTCTGTTTCAAGTGGGTAAGAGTGTTGAAAACCTCGTGTACACTCAATAGCGGAATATCAGCACATTCTTTAACTTTTTTAGTATCACAGTTCTGCAGAATATTTAGATTGTTTTCTGAAGTTCTATTTGATGTTATTATTGTGGTGGCCATGTTACAAAAATGTTTATTCATGTCTTCTGTCGATAATTTAACAGATGGGTTCTTAGTCTTTACATTTTTATTGGTTAATTGATTTATTGCTTTCCAAATTGATTTACTATCAGATTTAGTAGATATAAGATTTTTAAAGTATGTTCTCTTCGCAGATCGTTTAATAGAATTAACCAAATTTCTTTGCTTTTTAATATTATCTTTATCTCCTGATGCTAAAAGCGACTCTCTTTCATTGATGGCATCATCTACATCTTTCGATATCCAAGGTTTTCTAGAATTATAGCTTACTCGCATTGTTTTTAAAAGAGCGTGTTTATCATAAATGTTAAGGAAACTGTGGTACCAACTTTCAAAAGCTTCATCGGGATCAGTAAATTGATAGACAGAGTGCAATGACTGGGAATGAGCTAAATCTGAAAGAAATGCTTCGTTCTTAAAACGAGCAAAGGATCTGCGAGTTATTAGCTTATGGGAATTTTTTGGAATTTTGACACCTCGCTTTGACCACGTAAAGCAGACAGGGAAGTGATCACTAGCGCCGTACGTGGGTGAACATGTCTCTATTATAGTGTTAGTTGAAGATGAGTAGATATGATAGAGAGAGAGAGAGAGAGAGAGGGGTTGCAGGCACAGTTATTCGCTGTGAATGTTAGTGTCCACACGGTCTGGTGACGCTGACTAACTTTGCCAGTTGCTTTGGCGTCATGTCATTCCATACAACACTGAACGACCAAATAGTGTAGGAATAAAACTATGAAGGTATGCTTACGGCGTAAACTAATTGCTTTTAAAGCTATTTCAATTGTTTCGAATGTTCGTAAGCATACTTAACAATCCTAGAAAGTTTTAACCAAAATTAAATGGGGGGAAACAGAACAAATCGCTAATTAAAGTAAGCACTATTTTCTTTTGCGCATTTAGCTCCTTTCGATATTGTACGGCTTACAGTGATTGCGTGCGTAGTGACGTCTTGGAAAAAACACACGCCCTTTACAAAAAGCATCTCATCAACACAAAATATAAGAAGTAAAATTGCATCAAATCACTGTTTCTAAGTTATCTAACTATCATGCTTTATGAAACATTGCAGTTTGTTCTGAATCGACATCAATGGCGTAGTAATACAGCAGTCTTTGTCACCAAGATAAACAGTGGCTACCGAAGTAAGAGAAGCATGCTAACACTTATGGGAAAATAAAAGATTATATGCATTTTTGCTTAGCCATTCTGTGTACAATAACAGTCACAATCACCTGTGTATGTTTCGCCAAGCGTAGCAAAGATTTCTGGAGAAATAAGTTGAGGCCTCAATTAAATTTAAATTAGTCTAGATCTAGCAGACGACAAACTCACCAAGAGCTGTCAGACCATGCAAAAGATATCACCGATATGCTCTGAATTAACTGTTGCCAGAAAACATGTAGATTCGACACACACACGCACACACACACACACACATACACCCCACATACACCCACACTATAATTATGTCTAATATCACTTCTAAGTGAACAGACGTTAAATTAAAGAACAACAACAACAACACACACACACACATCACACACCACACACACACACACACACTATCTCTCTTTCTCTCTCTCTCTCTCTCTCTCCCCACTCTCCTTCACTCCGTCTCTCTTTCTGTAAGTTTATAATGTGAGACTGAAATCTCTCTCTTTTATACTGATGGAGACAGAGAGAGAAACACATTATGTATCATTTTAGCCTTTGTCACAGAGAGAGACAGAGACAGAGAGTGTACGAATACGAATACGAACATTTTTATTGAGGGAAACTGGATAACCTAATTCAGCCTTTTTACACCATGCCCTCAGATCAGGCAAAAGAAAAGAAAAAAATAACGAAACATAAACTTATTTAAAAGAAAATGGAAGAAAACAACCAAACAATTGACACACGTACATAATATGAAAAGAAAAGATTTCAACTTCATATATTTTTACATATAAGCATACATAAGCATATATATAACATCATGCAAACAGAGAAAAAAGAAGACAAGCACCCCACATACACCCACACTATACAGAGAGAGAGAGAGAGAGAGAGAGAGAGAGAGAGAGAGAGAGAGAGAGAGAGAGAGAGAGAGAGAGAGACAGACAGACAGACAGACAGACAGACAGACAGACAGACAGAGATACACACAAAGATAGAGACGGAGATAGATAGAATTATTTATTTATGTAGGCCTTCGCCCCCCAGTGAGTGTGTGTGTGTGTGTGTGTGTGTGTGTGTGTGTGTGTGTGTGTGTGTGTGTGTATGCGTGTGTGTGTGTGTGCGTGTGTGTGTCAGTGTGTGTGTGTGTGTGTGTGTGTGTGTGTCAATGTGTGTGTGTGTGTGTGTGAGAGAGAGAGAGAGAGAGAGAGAGAGAGAGAGAGAGAGAGAGAGAGAGAGATGCAGACAAAGATAGAGACGGAGAGATATAGAATGATTTATTTATGTAGGCCTCCCCCCCCCCCCCCCCCCCCCCAGTCAGAGAGTGTGTGCGTGTGTGTCGGTGTGTGTGTGTGTGTGTGAGAGAGAGAGAGAGAGAGATTGAGAGAGAGAGAGAGAGAGAGAGAGAGAGAGAGAGAGAGAGAGAGAGAGAGAGAGAGAGAGAGAGAGATGCAGACAAAGATAGAGACGGAGATATATAGAATGATTTATTTACATAGGCCTTCGCCCCCCAGTGAGAGAGAGAGAGAGAGAGAGAGAGAGAGAGAGAGAGAGAGAGAGAGAGAGTGTGGGGGTGGGGGGGGGGGGTGGTGGGGGGGGGGGGGGTGGAGAGAGAGAGAGAGAGAAAGAGCAAGACGTGCGGTACCTGGCACAATTACTTCATTAGATCCCAGACTAGGAAATCTTACTGATAATATTTGTCTTTGATCGATAGTTGAAGGATTATTACTTATAACGATACTCTGCCTGGTTCCTTTAACACCGAGTGGTTCTTTTAACCGTCTGTATGGATCAAGAATTGTTCCGTAAGAATTGTTCTTTTGTTTTTAGAAATAAAATAAAAACATAATTATAAATAAAACATGGCAGGAATAGAAGCAGAGCACAATTATGATGTTTTTGATCCTGGAGATAACATGAGTGAAGCTACTTCGTCTCGTCATCAATCATCTTTAAGACAAGAACTAATGGAAGGTAAAGTAAGATCGTTTTATGAAAGCATAGGACAAGAACCGCCTGAAGTTTTAGATACTAATGACTTTGAATATAAAGACAACCATTTATTTGCGAAGGTTAAAGATGGAAACCCAGTACAACTTACAACTAAACCAAACCCCTCAAAGTTTTTAAAAAAGAGTACAATTCGTGGCAGGCTCAGTGTTAGTGATCAAATACGATTTAACATCGAACCAGAAACAGACCTAAGCACAAGAGCTGTTTCTACACTTCAAAACACACTACAAAGACTACCAACTGATTCCCAACTTCAATCGATTCCTCTTAGAGACTTAAGCGCAACTGCGGACCAAATAATAGAAATGGAAACTAGTTTTATGATTTCAGAAGATGCAGAAATCCAATTAAAAACATTGCATGATTCACCATTACCTATGAGAGAACTAATGGCGCTCAACAAATTATTACAATCTACCAGAGGCGAGATAACAAATAATCTAGCAAAGTTAAGCGAACTTGATTCTCACATAAACAGAGAAAAACAAAAATTGGCTGAAGCAGATGACAACAACCTAGAACAAGACGTGAAAGACAGAATCACACAAAGACTAAATGATCTTCAACACGAGAGAGCAGCAAGACTAGAAGTACTGTCAACTAACCGCGAACAATTACGAACACAATTTAGCAGAATAAAAGAAACCATCCAAATAATGTTATACGAAAACACAACGCTAGCAGAAAGAATAAGAACTTTATTTAGAGAGCAAGGAGTCACGATTGCGAGCGTTATGGCAGCTTTAGGGTTTGCAATCTCTACTTTAGTGTTTGCTTTAACAGGAACAGGCGGCAGTGGTCAATTACCTTCTCCATCTTCACCGTCAAAAGATACGAATTGGATTAAAAAAACAACTGGAACATTTAACGAATCTATTAAAAATAATTAGGAGAAAAAGCTTTACAGCAAGCAAAGTAGTCGGTTTTATGGCTGAACACTTATGGGCATTAATAGTTTTAGTTGTTGGATTACTCTTTAGCAAAATAAAAATAAACTAGACCGGCTGCAGTTAGAAAAATAACTAGTGCTGTCCTTTCGTTTTCATGACTGTCAGTTAAGTTCGTTAAGTTCGTTGAATTCGTATTCTTTTTTTGACTGTCAGGGATTGGATGGTGTATTTTTTGCATAATCGACAATGCAGAATTCATTTCTTTGTTTTTACCAACTGCTTGATTATTTCCAGCTATAAGGATTTCGTTGTTATAGTTTACAATTGTTCCTATTTGAAGTCTGAGATCAGAGGGTAGCATGTATAATCCACTACCGACAGCAAAGTCTACCTTCGATCTTGCGAATCTTAAAACATCTTGATACCTTTTAATGCTAGCTGTAGAATTGATTGCATCTTCTAAATTAGCTAAATACTGTTTTTGCGCATCAAACCCAGTAGAAGGATCCATTATCTCAGACCTCACTTGAGGTTGCGATCCCAGCAAACACCACACGTAAGTTCGAATAGAATCATTTACTCGTTCTATTCCCGCCTTTGTCAGTCCTTCGGAAGTATCAAGAATAAATGTAGTCCACGCATTTTTATGTTTTTGCTCTATAGATCCTAGATGAACGGTCGTACCCGAAGAAAAAGACGTGTAAGGTGGATTGTAGTCATAGTTATACTTTCTGTGCACACCCCAATAATAAAGTGTACCCAGACCATGATTACGATCTAACTTTTGTCTAAAGTCTGTATGCATGTTAATGTTAAACTCATTACAAATCCGCTCAAAGGCCTTCATGTTAATTCTGTTGTTATTGTGAGTTGACTGTTAATGTTATTGTTGTTGTGGGTACACAGACACGTATTACATCCAAGAGGAGACACAGCTGACTACAAATATAAGTATTAGGCACGTTTATTTATAAAGAGATAATCCAAAGACAAGATGATACAACAGCAGCAATGTTGACTACACATTATAGGCTTAACAGCAGAGAGCATAGATCATGGCTAGCAGCAGCGATGGTAGCATACTGATACAGGCTGCCAGGCAGTGGACAGTAGGCCTAGCGTCGGTACAAGAGCAAGCACGAGTGTAGCATGCGCGTGTCACGTGTCTAGCAGGAGATGCCAGACAGCGTGTGTAAAGTATGGTTACACACCTAAAATAAATATTATAAAAATATGTAGAAACTACGTTTCATAATACTACATCTCCCCTCTTTCAAAAGGCAATATTATAGCTGCCCAAAATGAAAACCAAGTAATAATATTATAGTTCTAAAATTCTTATTAGGTTGGGTCACAGTTGTTCAAAGTCACTACTAATGTATTCATTTCACCGTAAGTTCTTTGCTTGATTTGTTTTGCACAGTTATCTGAGCCACATATCAAATCAGTAGTGACTATTAAAAAATCTGTAATAACACGACTTGAAACAAGTAATAATATATTCCAAACATAATTCTATACTTGTCACTTTAAACAAAATAAAACTGCTACAAAATAATAGTACACTTCTAAAATTCAATTACCATTTATAGTGCATGTATATAACTTCTTCTTCTTTTTTTTATAGCATGCAAGGATTACAGGATTGTGTTGAAACACACATAGATTATATTAGTACAGTCACAAACACTCACACATGTACTGATATAGAAACTACAAAAGGGTTATTGTTGCTTGCATTTTACACCTTTTTGCATTGAGGTGCATTGAGATATGTATTTTGATGATTTCTTTTGTACTGTTGCTCATGTGTGCATCTGTTGGTTTTGCTATTAGTTTGTGAGCATAATATTCTTCTCCCTTTTGTCTATTTTGTCTAAGGGCAATGTCACATGTGCTCTATCAGTCTGTCTGTCGGTTTTGGGGTCCGGCTGGATCGTCGCGGGCCTGGCTGGGGGGTGGTCTGGCCTGGAGGAGCTGGGGCGTGGTCCCCTCTGCCGTCGCCCGAGTCGTCCCATCTGGAGTCAGGTTGGTCAGACCGAGTGATGGGTGGTCTGGCCTGCAGCGGCAACGGTCGCAGGTGTCGTCTGTTACGCCGGTAGACACCACCATTAGGGGTCCTGATGGTGTATGACCGTGGCTCGGGCCGCTCTCCCACCACGGTCGCTGGTGTCCACAGGCCGTTGTTGTCCTGCATCTGCACGGCCTGTCCCGTCTTCAGTGGAGGGAGGTCCCGTGCTGTTTTGTTGTATTGAGCCCTCTGCAGCTGCTGACGCTGTAGCAGTTGCCGGCGTGTCTCATGGTTTGGCTGGGGTGGGACCAGGGCGGGGAGGTCGGACCTGGGCCTGCGGGAGTAGAGGAGTTCAGCAGGGGATGGGAGGTGGTGATCGATGGGGGTAGTCCTGAAGGCTAGCAGGGCCAAGTCGTAGTCCGTGTTGCTGGCCTTTGCTTTGGTGAAGATATTTTTTACCGTCTGTACTGTGCGTTCTGCGAGTCCATTGGATTGGGGGTAATGGGGTGAACTTGTGATGTGTTTGAATCCCCAGTCGGTAGCGAAGTCTGCGAATGGTTTTGAAGAGTACGGTGTCCCATTGTCACTCATGACTGTCTCAGGAATGCCGTGCTCCCCGAATAAGCGTTTCATGTGTGCAATGACACTGGAGGTGGTGGTTTTTCCGGCGGCTGCCGTTTTCCGCACGAACGGCATTTTGGAGTAGTAGTCCGTGATGACGATGTAGTCATATCCATCAAACATCATAATGTCTGTCCCGATGGTTTGCCAGGCACGGTCAGGAACATCATGTTGGTGCAGTGTTTCTTTGGGTTGGCTGTTTCTGTGCGTTTGGCATGTCACACAGTGTCTGACTATCTCGTCGATGTCGGGGTTGATGCCATTCCAGAATACTGCTGTTTTCGCTCTCAGTTTGCACTTTTCTGCTCCTTGGTGACCAGAGTGTACTGTCTCTAGAATGTACGGTCTCATTTTCTTTGGGATGATGACTCTGTCACCTTTGAGGATCAAGTCGTCTTCCACACCCAGCTCTTCTTTGGAGGACCAGTATGGTTTGATCGCTTTCGGTAGCTCCTTGCAGGTTTGTGGCCATCCTTCGATGATGAACTTCCGCAGAGTGGTCAGTTCAGGGTCAGCTTTCGATTCTCTCTTCAGTTCCTCCAACCGGCTCTCAGAGAACTGCACAGCATGCACTGACTGTTCCAGGCTGATTTCCTTTCCAGGAGTGGGGTTTAGTCTGGACAGGCTGTCTGCGAGGGTCATCTCCTTTCCAGGGCGGTATTTGATGCAGAGGTCATACTGTTGCAGTCGGAGCATCATGCGCTGGAGGCGAGGTGGGGTGTTTGCCAGGTTTTTCTGCTGGATCTGTTTGAGGGGCTTGTGATCACTCTCGACGACAAATTCTTTGCCAAAGACGTAGGTGTGGAAGCGTTCACACCCAAACACTACGGCCAGGAGCTCACGTTCAATGTTGGCGTAACGTTGTTCAGTCTCTGTCAGTGCCTTGCTGGCGAAGGTGATCGGCTTGCCGTCTTGAAGCAACACTGCGCCCAGTCCAATTTTTGACGCGTCCACCTGGATCACTGATGGTTTGTTCACATCAAAGTACTGGAGAGACATGTCCTTGTAGATCGCTGATTTGATGTTGTCAAATGCTTGTTGTAATGAGTTGTTCCACTCAAACTTGACGTCTTTCTTGGTCATCGCTCGCAGTGGTGCGGTCTTGTCAGCCAGGTTCGGAATGAATGGGGCCATGAACTGGACGATTCCAAGGAACTGCTGCAGCTCAGTGAGGTTCTCGGGTGCAGGCAGCGCTTGGACATCTGCGCATTTGGCGGGGTCTGGGTGTACACCTTCAGCATCGTAGATCATGCCAAAAAATTTGACCTGGGGTGTCTTGATGTAGCATTTCTCTTCATTGAAGACAAGGCCACTCTTCTGAGCAATGTTCATCAAGTGATGCAGGTTTTTGTTGTGTTCTGCCTCGTCCTTTCCATGCACAATGATGTCATCAGTGATGCCGATTGTGCCAGGGCATTGACTCAGGATACTGTCCATGCACTGCTGGAAGGCGTCTTGTGACAGGTTCAGGCCAAAGGGAAGCCGTTTGAATCTGTATCTTCCACTGGGACTGTTGAATGTTGTCAGCAAGCTTGATTCATGGTCCAGTTTGATTGACCAGTATCCGTGTTTGGCGTCCAACTTGCTGAAGACCTTTGACCCGCTGAGCCGATTGGTAATCTCCTCCAGTGTTGGTGTTTTGTGATGAGTCCTCTTGATGCATTTGTTCAGCGCTCTGGGGTCAAGGCAGACACGGAGACCGCCGCTTGACTTCCTGCTGAAGGCGAGTGCGTTGACCCAGTCAGTGGGCTCAGTGACTGGTGTGATGACGTCAAGATCTTCCATCTTCTTCAGCTCAGCCTTTATCTCATCAAGGAGTTGTATGGGGTATTTCCTGGGTGGCTGTATGATAGGCTGTGATCCTTCTTGAAGGGTGATGTGCAGATCACCTGGAAAGTTTCCAATGCCTTTGAAGTTGTCCGGGTACAGGTCTTGGAGGTCTTTTCCATCCTGGATCAGTGTCAGGGTGGGTTTGTTTTGAGCTGCCGGAGCGGATTTCACAGAGCAGTGAACAGTCACTAATTTCATTTTTGTGCTACTAGGGAGTCCGAGAATGGCTGGTCCATCAGAGTCGGTGATGTAAAATTCTGCTGTATGCCACTGTGGCTGTCCATGTCGACAGGCGATGGTCGTGACACCGTACTGTCTGATGATGGTGCCATTGTAGGCGTGGAGGATTGTTCTCCTAGTCTGGACTGTTCCTTTGGCAGGCAGGCCCTCACTATCCAGCTTCTCAGGAAACATCTGTTGGAAGATGCGTAGGGGAAGGATGTTCTCCTGAGCGCCTGTGTCGACCTTGACCTTAAGGAGGGCAGGGCGTTTGTATTGGATATCCAGTTTGGCGTATACTTCGTCGCGTTCGCCGCCCGTATCCTTCTCTATGCTGGAAAACTCCAGTGCCTCCATGTCCTGGAGGAGGTCGTCATCGTAGTGGTCAGTGACCTCGTTGACTGACCCACGCTGGTATTGGGTCCATCTCCGATGTCCATACTCTGGTGGTGTGTTGGAGTTCCATCCACGCGTGACGCTGCTTCCCGAGCGGCACATCTTCCGCCAGTGGTTTCTCTTCTGGCATTTGGAGCAGGTTGTACCGTAGGCAGGACACTGGCGAGGAGGGTGGCTGCCTCCGCAGTTGCCACAGTGCTTGTTGGCGGTCCTAGCTCTGACGGCATCTATGGTTGACTCGTCTGATGCTGCTGATGCTGCTGCCGGTGGAGAGAGCTGTTGCAACAGCTTCATGTGTTGCTGGCTGGCTTCGTGGGACTTCGCAATACTGATGGCTTCACTCAGTTTGAGAGTGTTGTCCTTTTGAAGGAGCTCCCTCTGTACGCCCGGTAGTGATGTCCCCGCGATGAGCTGCTCGAGGACACGCTCCTCCGTCTGCTGGGGATCCTGGAACTCACAGCTGTTGGCCTTAATCTTCAGGCAGGTGACAAAGTTGTCCAGGCTCTCACCGTTTTTCTGAGACAGTCTTTGCATCTCTAGTCTTTGTATGCGAAAGTTGTGTGCTGGTTCAAGTGCCTCGAGCTTAGCCCAAATGTTGGTGGGGTCCTTTTTTTGATCCTCTGTGAGACCCCACGTGCTGAGGAGTCTCAGGCCCTCTGACCCCAGCCAGAGCATGATATAATTGTGCTGCATGGGTGCATTGATTTGTTTGACGGCAAACCACATTGTGCACAAGTCCTTAAAATCTTTTATGGCTTGTGTCCTATTGTCAGCGCTCCAGTCCATTTTAGGGTGGGGTATAGGGTTATCTGCCATTTTTGCAAAGGGTTTGTCACAAATGTTAGTTCGAAAAATATAGAGTGTCACTCACCGGTTTGACTGGGGTAGTTGGGGGGTAAGGGTATCCACTCGTTACACCACCAGCAATACTCACAGTGAGTTTCAATGGCACACGCACACAGACACACTCAGGCACAGGTTGGAGTCACCGGAATCCTCTGGATAACCACGTTGCCACCATATTGTGAGTTGACTGTTAATGTTATTGTTGTTGTGGGTACACAGACACGTATTACATCCAAGAGGAGACACAGCTGACTACAAATATAAGTATTAGGCACGTTTATTTATAAAGAGATAATCCAAAGACAAGATGATACAACAGCAGCAATGTTGACTACATATTATAGGCTTAACAGCAGAGAGCATAGATCATGGCTAGCAGCAGCGATGGTAGCATACTGATACAGGCTGCCAGGCAGTGGACAGTAGGCCTAGCGTCGGTACAAGAGCAAGCACGAGTGTAGCATGCGCGTGTCACGTGTCTAGCAGGAGATGCCAGACAGCGTGTGTAAAGTATGGTTACACACCTAAAATAAACATTATAAAAATATGTAGAAACTACGTTTCATAATACTACAGTGCAACAACTAAACCGTCAACAGCTATAGTTTTGGGGTTATATGATCCAACTGCATATTTAGCGTCTCTGCTGGTTATGTGTGTAATGTTTCATTTGGAAGTAGTTACATGTATTATGTAACAATTGCATGTACCCCCTGGGGGGTTTGGAAATAAACTTACTTTGACTTTGACTTTGCTATATTTAAAAGCATTCATTTATATATCCGTAATAAAAATGTTTATTTATGTAACTGATCAAGACGAGCCAATACTTTTACAACGCCCTATTGAAAATCATGGTTCTCTAAAAGTTGCGCTCCATGAAATTTATTACAAAGTTAAATGGATTAACATAAGCAAAACCTTAAGGAATAATTGGATAAAAAAAATTGATGATGGAGGACAACCGATAAGCGAACTAACTATACCAGATGGTTATTACGGTTTTTGTTCATTAAAAGACATTTTAAGCGATTATGACATTACTTTAAAACTTAATGAGGGAAATTTAAAAGTAACGTTAATCTTTAAAGAGCAAGAGAGAGTAGGTTACTACTTCGCACCAGAACTAGCAAAAATGTTAGGGTTTAGAACTGACAACCGAGATATACACAGCTTTTCGATCACAGAAAATAAAACCTCTTTTAAAGGAGAAAACTCTCTGAATCTTGCTGTTCATTCTTTATTATATTTTCATTTAGTTATCCTGAGTACGGATAGCAACTTATTTGATAACCAGCCGTCTACTGTGTTAAGAGTTCTTCCATCAGCAAAAGCAACATATTGCGATTACGAAATTATAACGTTTCCAAACTTACAGTTTAAAGAATTAATTTGTGGGAGGAGCCATTCACTAAAAATAAAAATAACTGACAAAAAAGGAAAAGAAGTTCAGTGCGACAGCCTAAATGCTTTATTAGAAATAAAATAATTTAGTATAAAACAATGTCGCGTGGACCAGATCAACCGGTTATGCTTGACCCTGTTAGATGCGCAACTTTAGAATTGAAGGACCTAGCGGACACAGAAGACTTCGATTTAAACGGAGAGATAGGAGCGCTGTATGGATTTGAGTACACAAACAAGGGCTATTATAAACGAGCAGAAGTAAGTGATAAAAAAGTACCTAAACTAGAGCAACTGCGTAATGTAGTAGCTGATAATGTTGGTCAGTTTGAATATAAAGTTGCTAAGAAAAGGGACAACAAATGGCATCTAGTTCCATTCGTTGATTGGGAAATTAAGTTTGAATTTTTAAGCCCGTTTACATTCTTTGATAATGACAAACACTTTCGCAAATCATATAACTCAGGACCGTTACATATCAGTCTTATTCCACAAAACAACAGCAGAAGAGAAATAGCAATCAAACCGTATAAAAAGAGACAGTACATGCTACACAGAAAAAAGACAGTGACAAAAGACGCAGCCACGCAATTAGAGTTCAGTCCTAAAATGGTTTTAGCAGATGAATTTACTATGATATTTGAACTTTCTGTTAGAGCAGACAACCCTGATTCCCTGCCTGTTGGTGTT